>CM055269.1:42204452-42701551 GCA_029237695.1 Conchocele bisecta
GTCAAGCTTGTAGATGGAATACTCATGGCCCTACACCAACCATACTTGGACAACTTCATCTCCTAGTGATGTACATCAACAACCCCTGACCTATATTTGACCTTGACCTACATTTAACCTTAAATTACTTACTTAATTCCCCTTGGTTAAGGTTTTTGTCGCACCCGCTTGCGGAAAGCGCGATATAGTCGGCACTTTGGCGTACGTACGTACGTACGTACGTAACGTACTTACGTGTGTCCGGTTAAAGTTTTTGGTTAAGTTGTTTGGTTAAGTTTTTTGGTTAAAGTTTTTGGTTAAGTTCTTTGGTTAAAGTTTTTGGTTAAGTTAAGTTTTTTGGTTAAAGTTTTTGGTTAAAGTTTTTCGTTATACTATTAAAGTTTTTGGTTAAATTTTTTGGTTAAGTTTTTTGGTTAAAGTTTTTCGTTATACTATATCTCTGCAACTGCTTTGCCCATTACCTTGAAACTTCATATGGGTGTTTATCATCATCTATATTTTCATTCTACCCCCCTCCCGTGCGGCCCCTGTGCCCAATGTCAAGGTCAAATTACTTTGAAGTTTTTGGTTAAGTTTTTTGGTTAAATGTTTTTGGTTAAGTTTTTTGGTTAAGTTTTTTGGTTAAAGTTTTTGGTTAAGTTTTTTGGTTAAATTTTTTCGTTATTCTATATCTCTGCAACTGCTTTGCCCATTACCTTGAAACTTCACATGGGTGTTTATCATCATCTATATTTTCATTCTACTCCCCTCCCGTGTGGCCCCTGTGCCCAATGTCAAGGTCAAATTACTTTGAAGTTTTTGGTTAAAGTTTTTTTCACGCTCGCTTGCGGAAAGCACGATATAGTCGGCACTTTGTCGTACGTACGTACATTACGTACGTGTGTCCGGTTAAAGTTTTTGCTTAAGTTTTTTGGTTAAAGTTTTTCGTTATACTATATCTTTTTTTTTAGTGTCCATGCCTCGCCACAAGGCGCGACATGCAGGCCGCGGCCATCTAGTTACTCAACGTTGGTTAAGGTTTTTAGTCAAGCTTGTAGATGGAATACTATTGTGCATACAGACACCATACTTGGATAACTTTTTCTCATATGGATGTACATCAATAATCCCTGACCTTTATTTTACCTTCACCTACATTTAACCTTCAATTACTTGGTTAATGTTTATAGTCAAGCTTGTATATGGAATACTTCTGGGCCTACATCAACCATACTTGGACAACTTCATCTCCTAATGATGTACATCAATAATCCCTGACCTATATTTGACCTTGACCTACTTTTATCCTTGGATTATTTAGTTATCTCCCCTTGGTTACCTTTTTTAGTCAAGCTTGTATATGGAATACTCCTGGGCCTACAGCAACCATACTTGGAAAACTTTATCTCCTAGTGAGTACATCAATATTCCCTTGGTTAATGTTTATAGTCAACCTTGGTTAAGGTTTTTATGCAGGCCGCAGCCACCTTCTTTGTCAAGCTATGTGTACATCGACAACCCTCGTAATCGAGCTATGCTGTTCTCCTACAGCTCTTGTTATTATACTGAATTTATTACATTATCACAGCCATTTGGGCTGTGATAATGTAATAAATTCAGTATAATAATTTTGCATACTTGGGGGGCCTATAATACTCGTAAGTGCAAAATTATGCTGGTAGCAGACCTTGTGCTGTCGCTGTCCCATTTCTCAGTCGTATGCCCATATAATAAGAAGGCCGAGGCAATAATGAACAAACTCAAAATTGGATCTATAACTTTGTGAAGAAATCACATCAGAAGTTATTAGAAAATCCAGTTTTCCAGAGCCAGACAGGGCTCAATTTTCCTGATTCCTGCACACGAAATCTGTCCATAATGAGGGCTAATGAGGGCTGTCTTTCACTACACAATGTATTTGCTGTCTGAAAATGATACTGGAAATTTCTTCTATAAAATTACACAGATCGGGTTATTGAGGTACAGATCAGGAGTTACACTGATTCCATTTCTCCAGTCGCAGTTACAAATAAGCCCTGTTTCGTCAAATTATGGCCCATACCATCTCCAGGCTGGGATTACGTGCTGGGTTCATACAGATCTACATATCTATAGCAGCAAGTGTTCCAGCCTCAGTATGGCTGGCAGCCAAGAAAGATCGACATAATTAAGTCCAGGCATTGAAGGACATAAAGGCAATATACACATTGTCATCAATATTGAGCTAATCGGCCAGTCTACCAGTACTTGGTACTATAAATGTGATTATATGGCGGACAAGTAACTGAACATGTTTCCCTGCTGGTGTCTGGATGGCCATAGAAAGCATGGGGACAACATTTGAGCCAGGGTCTCGCAATAAATCAGTATATACTGGCTGTGAATGGAATAGGTATGATTATGTCTGTGGGACATTTGTGGTAAATTGCTTCTAATATGTGGCTGTAGTTTGAGACGCTGGGGTTATAATAATTGTGACCAGTGTAGCTCTTAATCGAATAGCACACTCATGCAGCATGAAAATGACATATACTGTTTGTTAAAAGCATGCCAGGTGTTTCATTAATGGAATGGCGAACAGTGCAGATCCTGATCAGACAGCGGATCCTAAAATCAAAACAGAATATTTACATCAAAATAAATACATGCTCAGCCCTGAAATTGAAAGATGTACTTGAGAGCCAAACCTGGCCTCCAGTCGGGATTCCGGTAAGGATGAAACAGATTAAACTACCTATCACATGCTCCCAAGTTGGGAGTCCCAACCAACCACCACATGTATAATTAGAATGGTATAGCAGGGATTCAGCTGGGGAAAATAAAAAAATCGCCACTTCAAAAAATTGGCGATAAAAAATTACAATTTTCGAAAGAAAAAAACAAAAAAATTGCGAAAGTGACGATCGCCAGCGGAATTCCTGGTATAGATCTATAATTGGAATAATACTTCTGTATTGTATTGATGTGTAAATGGAATGCTGGCTGACAAATGTCAGTTTGCGACCAGCGTAGTCCCAGACCAGCCTGCGCATTTGCACAGTCTGATCAGGACATATGCTGTTTGCCATTCAGTCACACAGCCTTGCTAATTACTAATTAGTGTGTGTAAATGTGAAATTGTGTAAATAGCATCAGGTCCCTTGTGAGCCAAACTGTACCATGTCATAATCAGTCACAATGCTGTGGCTCACATATGTGGCTGTGACTGGAGAAATGGGGCTTATGGCATTTTGCGACCAGTGTAGATTCACGCCGGGCCAACGGGTTCGATCCCGCATTTAACCTGCTACATTGACGGGAAACAGAATATTTACATTAAAAAAAAGATATACATTCTGTCCTATAATTAGAATAACCTGACATGGTAGATCTATACCACACCAGTCACTTGGCCCCTTCCCTTAAAAGTAATATTTGGAATAATCGTGTTACTCTTGCTAAAATATTTTTATCTCCTAATTAATTTTTATTAGAACATACTATCTCCTAATTAGGACTTACTATCTGTGTCAATGCTAAAACTGTCTTATCTCCTAATTAAGAGATAATAACTCCTAATTAGATAGTAAGTCCTAATTAGGAGATAGTAAATCCTAGTTAGGAGATAATAACAATTATGACATAGTATCTCCTAATTAGGAGATAAATATATTTTAGCATTGGCACCAAGACGCTTCCATATAAACTTGACCCCACCTTTAAGGATGAATCCTGATCGTTAATTGACCAATCGCATGCTCCCAACCAACCACGACAGCATTATGCAGGAATATGCTAGAAGACCAAAATATACTGGCCATAAATGCCATAAACCCATTTCACACTCGTGACACTCGTATGGCCAGTCAGTGGAGAGAGGGTATGTTACAACAGTTTTTCAATAAATAAAAAGAAGGCTCATTCTTAAATTTTGCTTTAATTTAATATTATCGAAAACAAGTAGTGTTTTTGCATTGTTTATATAGCCATACAATTTGGGCATGTTTCATGAAACAGACAGTAGACATGTGGCCTATCAGCATATGAATGCCCCCACTGGTTGTCAAAGAATGTGAGCACACCTGTGCCAAGTGGAGGCAACTCGTGGAGGAAATCAATAGTTACCTTGCCAACATTGAAGGAATCATTTCCACTATTTGTACACACGTGATGTTTCACAGATGATCAGGCAGAACTAATTGTTCAGAGATTAGAAGTACATATTTTGTTTAACCCTTAGACCGCTATCTTAATTTTGTTGTCATCTGCCGTTTATTTTTTCAGTTTTATCACCATAAACATGCTTTGACAGCATTTTAGAATAATTTACAACATGGTTTGACAGCACTTTAGAATCATTTCCATTGGAAAGGATTCTGAAGTACTGTCGAACCATGCTTTTATTGAGAAATAAAATCAACAGCAGACGACAATTGTTGTGAGTAGCGGTCTAAGGGTTAACGTATTGGAACTTACATTTGGCCAACATACCTCCCGGTCAATCGCGGTGTTCTTGATAGTCATCCAAGCATTTGCGGGTGTAGTGGATATCAACCTTACTTCAATGAGTTATTGCACAGAAACTGCACAAAGTGAGGACAGTAATTTATTTTACGACAGTAATTTATTTCAACATGTGCCAACAAACCTTCAATTGGAGTCTAGCCCCTGTATATCATCGAGACGGTTCAAATCAGTGGTCACAACATATACTTTCAAGAAAAATTAAATATTTAAAATAGTTTAGACCATTAAAGGTACATGCCCACTCAGTAGACACAAATGCCAGGTCATTATAGAGAGACAGATAGTTTTGTATATTCTGTAGATATGACATTCACTGGCAAAATAAACATTTATTCACCATTACCCCAGGTATTGAATGACATTATTATACATTTTATATCAGACGAAACTGGCCACACTGATATCAGGGGCGATAACAGTGTTTCATAAAAATGTCGACGGACATTATTATTTATACTCTGTATTTATTTTCGATGTGCAATGATCATACTTTATAATCTGACGAAAATATTATTTTTTCAGGTGACCCATTTTATATTTATGCTCTGTATTTATTTTCGATGTGCAATGATCATACTTTATAATCTGTCGAAAATATTATTTTTTCAGGTGACCCATTTTAGTAGTATAAATAATGAAATAAATATCATGCCATATTTGCATATGAAAGAAAATAGCTTGATACCAGTAAAATAAATATTACTAAATGATTATATCTATAGTGGGAACGCGCAATTTTTAGAACTGGTGGAATAGTGACACAAATATACACTTATTTAAATTCAGACTCCAACTGGTGGTAAACTGTGATCTATGTAAACTCCGTGGCTGAACTGGGGGTGGGGGGGGGGGGGTTTCAACAACCCCCCCCCCCCCCCCCGCCCACCCCTTCAGATCCACCCCTGAACTTTGATATAATTTGAAGAACACACACTTGAATGAATAGATACTAAGCCGAATTATCAAAAGTATGGTAAATCCAGCATGGCCTGGGCCTGGTGAAAGTTGATACTGCGGTCTAGTGACAGTCGTACCCGAGGCTAGATATGTCAAGAAATCATGGCAGATTCCCTGATGGGCGTGTTTGTAGACTAGTCTACACCCATTCAGTTTAGTCTACAATAGGTTACATGAACAATGTATACCAAATGGTATTGTAAACAGTGGGTTACATAGGGTACAACCATACACAATAGTCTACATGGTGTACAAGCATACAAAAGCGTCTACAATAGGGTACAATAGGGTACAATGGGTATACAGCATCCACACTAGGGTACAATAGGGTACAATGGGTTACATAGGGTACAAGGGCATAAAATAGTCAACAGCATCCACACTAGGGTAAGATAGGGTACAATGGGTTACATAGGGTACAAGGGCACAAAATAGTCTACAGCATCTACACTAGGGTACGATAGGGTACAATGGGTTACATAGGGTACAAGGGCACAAAATAGTCAACAGCATCCACACTAGGGTACGATAGGGTACAATGGGTTACATAGGGAACAAGGGCACAAAATAGTCTACAGCATCTACACTAGGGTACGATAGGGTACAATGGGTTATGTAGGATACAAGGGCACAAAATAGTCTACATCATCTACAATAGGGTACAATGGGTTACATAGGGTACAAGGGCACAGAATAGTCTACAGCATCCACACTAGGTTACAATGGGTTACATAGGGTACAAGGGCACAACATAGTCTACAGCATCCACACTAGGGTACAATGGGTTACATAGGGTACAAGGGCACAAAATAGTCTACAGCATCTAAAATATGGTATAATGGGGTACATAGGGTACGAGGGCACAAAATAGTCTACATACCGAAAAACATTAACCAAAAATTAAAAATAGGTACAGACGTACGCCAATGTGCCAACTATATCACGCTGTCTGCAAGCTGCGCAACAAAAATAGTCTACAGCATCCACAATAGGGTACGATTTTTACATAGGGTACAAGGGCACAAAATAGTCTACAGCATCTACAAGTAGACTACCAAGTGTTTACAAGTTCACCATACCAATTAAATGTCCATTTCCTGGCTCAAATATGTGGCAGATATCTCTGCTCTAATTAAGAAGTGTGTATTTTTCTGACTGATTTATGGCCCCACAGACTCCCTGTGGTATGTACGAGAAAACCGGTAGTGTTACATTTGTGAGCGTGAAGCATGACGGGTGTTTCATTGATGGAATGGCGAACAGTGCAGATCCTGATCAGACTGCAGATGCACAGGCTGATATGGATCTACACTGGCCGCAAAACCCATAAACTCCCCGAGGCAGTCAACGACATATAGATATAAACCGACGGCCGTCCAGTCTGTATTCTTTCTATCCCAGAACCATCTTAGACTGGAATCGTCTACCGGCAGCAGTCACCGATATCGACGATTACGAGGCGTTCGTGGTTGCCTTGAATCAGTGCCTGGCAACCATACATCAGTTCCAGAGAGTAATATATACACTCGCCCATGTAAATAGTTTTACAATTGTTTTCCAACGTTTCGACACAAGCCCTTATTCAAGGAATTAGTTTCTACTAAACGCTAAGTGGATAAAGTTGATAAAGGCCTTGTACCGTAACGTTGGAAAAGTTAGTTCCTGGTTTTTGCAGAATTGTTAAAATTCTGCAAAAACCAAGAACCCACTTTTCCAACGTTTCGGCACAATGCCTTTATCAACTTTATTCGTACATAATATATTATTGCGGAATTTGAGCTTACTAAATAGTTTTGGATGTGCCATAAGAAACTGTTAGCTGTCCAAACATCTAAAAGAGGGCTAAGGCTGTAATTAATGTTGTGAGACCTTGTAGCCCAAGACCATTGTACTTGTGCAATACATTATGTTTAAACTAAACTAAACTCTCCCGAGGTCAAAAATAATTTTGACCAAGAAGATGGTAGTAAAAACCACTATTGTCCAAAATAAAAATTGGCATTACATGTAGGTAATCATCTATACTGAGAAAATACGAAAATACGTAAATAGGATTTAAGAGTATTTAAATGATTTGGACGATACTATTTCCCCGGTTCTGTGAGTCCACTGCAATCGCTAGATTCTAACTGCACTCACAGCTTGGGGATGACTACCAGTTTACGCTAGTTATGACACTTTACGTGTTTTATGTGTATGACGATGAATGGTTATGTCCCTTGATCGTGTTCGCTCTTCAATGTTTAGCTAGTTCCAAAATTTGACAGGTTTGAAGATATTACGAGGAAATCGCCGCTAAATCGCGACCAACATCATCATAACTATGGGAGAAGGGTAACAATAATAGTAACATATGTATATGCAACATATTGGCTATAAGTATTTGGAACATTAGTTTATTACACTGAACTGCAATCGGTTTAGTTTTTAATTAATTAGTAACCGACCGTAACCTATTACCGTGTTATTGCATGATTTACGGATGTTTCGGTAAATTACGAGTTCGGTAAATTGATATATTATAGCGAATGGTTTGGATGTTTCGATTGGTCATTATCGAAGGCCAAACAATAGGCTAACATGACAAAGTGTGAACAAACAGTATAATTATGGATTATTGACATATTGGCCTATTGTTAGGGCATTGTTAGGGTATTGCTATATTTACTTTGTATATCATTGTGTATTTTATAAGTTTGATAAAATATGTTTTCTTACCTTTTCAGCTACCGATGGACAAAATGAAACAAGTCATTTCAGTTTTATATATTTTATTCAACAAATAGACGCACAACACACATACATATATACAAACATTCCTAAATGACATTTTATCCAGCACATTTAACAGTCAGTAAAAGATAGAACCTACATATTGATTGATTATTGATTTTAATATATTTCGTCTGATTGATTGATTGATTATAGGTATTGAATACTATGACATCACTTAATATGCAAACAGTGTAAATCCTAGTATGGGTTAACATCATACAACAACATGACACATTGCTTGAATTGAAAGTAGATAAAATGTTACTAAAAATAGATCATTTTAAACTTGCAATGATTTTATGTTTTGTTTTATTGTTCACGATAAAAAAAGATGTCGGACGATATCTTGCAATGCAGATGCTGATTTGAAGTCTCAAACTATGAAAATGTATCAATAGTGTCAAAGAGATAATTACCACTTTATGTGGGTGGGGAATATTGGTAAGTTGTAATTATGTTGTTTTCTTTGTAATGTAATTGTATCATTTATGTTACATTTTGAATTATTTCTTGATTCAGTGTAAAATCGTCGTCCTAGTTACACATTTGCATATGTAAACAACCGATAGGTGGCACAGTTGTTTGTTTAATGCCGGAAATAGTGTTTACCGTGAATAAATGGAACCCTCGGCTATACGGGACGCTACTACATGTATATTATATATTTTATATCAGACGTAACTTTCCACACTGATATAAGGGGCGATAACCGTGTTTGCTTAAAATGTTAACGGACATTACTATTTATACTCTGTATTTATTTTTTGATGTGCAATTATCATACTTTATCATCTGTCGAAAATATTATTTTTTCAGGTACGCATTTAATTAGTATAAAAAATTAATAAATACAATGCCTCATTTGCATATATACCATTAATAGCATTATACCAACACGCGTCACTATCAGTAAAATAAATATTACTAAATGATTACACCTGTATAGCGGCGACTCGTAATCTTTAGAACTGGTGGAATAGTGATACAATTACATGTATATACACTTATTTAATTCCTATCAAGAACAGTTTGTGCCCACTGAGTGGGCATATACCTTTAACTCACCATGATATTTACGTAATTATCGTAAAATTACCTTTACTGTCTGTTCCATGTGTTTCTGTAAACATACAGGCTAAACAATTTTTTTTTTAATTGTGGACCGATTTTCAAAATCTAACTTGTTTTCTTTGTTACACCATTTCCAAGCTATCTAGCCCACATTATTCGGCCTGCTTCGGCTTTCATCGGTATAACTCTATATATGAACAAGGCTTCTAACTTTGGTCGGACACGACCTCATATCATAACACATTCCGCGATTTTATTAACGCTAATGTAAATATTTTGGCAGAAAGTGCACATGTTCATTTGAGAATTATTGTTATCTTGCTAAAATAACATAGTTAGAAAATATTTATGCAAACAATATCAAATTACACAAACAATATCAAATTACAGCTCCTTTTCTAGGTCGAACACAACCTTGTATCGTAACAAATGAAATAATGTATTTACGGCTCTAATGTCAATATTGTAGAGGCAAGTTTGAGAATTATCAATATCCTGCAGAAATGCATAGAAAATAACAAATTTAAACATGTAAATATTTTGGCAGAAAGTGCACATGTTCATTTGAGAATTATTGTTATCTTGCTAAAATAACATAGTTAGAAAATATTTATGCGAACAATGTCAAATTACAGCTCCTTTTCTAGGTCGAACACAACCTTGTATCGTAACAAATGAAATAATGTATTTACGGCTCTAATGTCAATATTGTAGAGGCAAGTTTGAGAATTATCAATATCCTGCAGAAATGCATAGAAAATAACAAATTTAAACATGTTATTTTGTTATGATACGAGGTCGTGTCCGACAAAAGTTAGAAGCCTTGTTTATTTTTGGGCCGCGCCATACGAAAACGGGGCTTAATGACAACGTCATGAAAAGCGGTAAACGATGTCGGAAAAACGACGTTTGCAGCGTCGCTGTAAAAGTTCACATTTTGCCCTCCCATTTATGTTTACTGGTGTCAGTTAACATTAAGTGTGAACAGAAAACGGAAAATTATAACTACTGAAACTTTCACTAATATGAGACGCGATGCCTTGCACCTTAGTACACATATTATGACATCATGACTTGACGGCACGTACTTGTGACGTCACTGAACGTGAATACATGTTTGACGTTATGACCATGGTGTCGTGACAAAATATTATAGCAAGGATACTTGCACGAGTTCCTCGCAGCATCAATGACTTAGAAATGCTTCAGGCGCTGTGCATTGTTGCCTAACTGTCGTTCTTTGACATTGTGACTCTGTTTCGTCGGTTATCCTTATGAATTCAAAATGGTGAACGCATAATTTAACTGGCTACATATCAGCGAAGTCCTCGCTTACACTGCAGTCTGCACCTTGAATCCTAAATAATCTTAAATATGAACAACCATGTTGTATACCCTGTATTGAGGGTGTGTGAGCCTTAGCTTAACCACTGAGCTGTGGGATGAGTGAAACAACAAGACGTGTTTACTGCTTGGATATATTACTAAGACTAACGATAGTAACGACTCGGTGGCCGTTGCAGTCACACAGATATACACAGAGCATGCGCACTGGATGCTGGGGTTCAAGGTGAATACATAGAGAATAGTAGGTTAGTGCCGTGAATGGGAAAAAATATCTGGCAAGGCTAAGGAAACGGGATGGGCGAGGCTCTGCCGAGCACATCCCGTTTCCGTGCCGCGCCAGATATTTTTTCCTATTCACGGCACTAACCTACTATTCTATTTATCCCGTCAACACCTAAAAATGGCTTTAAAAAGCAAAAATAGTATTGACTGGATATCAAAAATGTTTCACGGCACTGTGTTTCACGGCACATACGCACTGTGTTGACGGGATAAATGGAGATACTGTCAATTATATACAGGGTGTTGCCATAAGTATGTTTGTTAAAATACTACAAACGATATTACCATTTATTATCTTAGTAAATTGAGACACTTTTGAACAATTCAATCCAGTACTTAGCGAATGATATGCCATTTAATGCCACTCATTTTATCATAAACGGAGGTAGACACGCAACTATATTGTAAGGGACCGGCAGTCTGGTTTTGTCAGGATGATTATCCAGATATCGGGTTTGGTAGCTCCGCACCAACAAGGATGTACAGTATCAACTAAATATTGGCTGAGAATAGAATACGAGAGCGAATGTCAATTCAACAAGTTTAATAAAGTCTTAACTAACATGTAACAACAATTAAAGTATTCTTTAAAGACTGAATATCGGATTATGCGGTGCAGAATATGTAATTTCCACATTGTGGCAGAAATGAACACCAGTCAAACAGAGAACAATAATGGGAATCTCAACCTCCAAGTAACCTCTGCAACTAATCAACATGTGTCGATAAGCTTGGTTAAATATTTCTAATATTCACATGGCCACAATTTCTGATCCTTACAATATAATGACATATATATCCAGGGTTTGTATTGAATTTCGCAAAACAAATGCATCACAATCTCTCTAATAGATTCAGTATCAGTGATTTCAATGCAGCTCCTTCATTGTTTGTGTATAAGCAATACATAATGCACAAAACACACAGTGAGGTCAAATTCTTGAAATTACATTTAATTGGAAATTTGATCATGTTGATGGTCATAAACTTGCTTTTCGCACGATTTGTAGTATCAAATAATCAGCTTATCATTTGACTGCATAATAATGTATGTCTGAATCAGGCGATGGTAATGCGATCCTCAAGAAAGACACACGGCGACAATTATAAGGTATCACGCTACCAAATCTGCCCGACGTCTATAATTGTTACAAAGTTAATGTTATAAGCGGCCTACTTAATTAATTCCTATTTTAAAATATGTCGTCGCATACGAAATGTTATCGCTATTATTCCTCAAAATTATTTCAGACAGCAGCAAACAACAGGGAAACGCCAACACTCTTCCTTATTTGAAAATTATTCATACGGAATTACGTTACTTGGGCCGCAATCCAAAACATGACGTTACATTAATAGCCACTGCAATAAACATTATTTTCATACTTTGTCTGGCCTAATGGGAAACACTTGGAAAGGCTACGAGATATCCAAATTTGGTTGACATGCGATAAAAGATAACAACTTGTCCGGGTATTTTATCAACACCCCTTGTATACACCGTTGATAAAAACGTCGTAATTTCAACGTCATTGATCTAAAACGTCATATAAGTTTTTACCACGCGTCATAAAAATACTTCTAAAATGAAAATTAATTGGGATACATTAATAATTTTGGCGGCATATGGCTTTTAAAAGATGTAAAATTCAGAATACGCGAAAAAGTAAAAACTGAAAATTTTGTCGTTAAGCCCGGTTTTCGCATGGCGCGGCTCATATATATAGAGTTATACCAATGAACGCCTATGCCTCTGATCTAGCCTGGTTCTGATCTAGCCTCTAATCTATCCAGTCAATTTCCTTCTTTCTTTCTTTTTACCATTATTGTCTCTCTTTACCTCCTCCCCCACCCCCACCATGTTAAATTTCCATAGCAAAATAGTTTTTTCACAATACAATCAATATTTGATAGAATTTTTATAAAATAATTTTTTTGGGGGAGGGTGACTTTTTTTTATTGATGAAAAAGTACTTACCTTTAGATATTTCTGAGATTTCATGTGCTTAATAGCCAACAGTTTGTCGGCAGCAAAACGTGGAACAGACAGTAGTTATTCCGTGTCCTAGAACACATATGTGACAATTTATGTGTCATTAAGGCTGAAGAAACAAGCAAGAAGTATGGCACATCACCAGTATCACCTGTATGTCACCAGTATGTATACTCATGGCCTGTCACCAGTATGGATACACACCAGTATGGCCTGTCACCAGTATGGATACACAGCAGTATGGCCTGTCACCAGTATGTATACACACCAGTATGGCCTGTCACAAGTATGGATACACACCAGTATGGACCGTCACCAGTATGTATACACACGAGTATGGCCCGTCGCCAGTATGTATACACACGAGTATGGCCCGTCACCAGTATGGCCTGTCACAGTATGATACACAGCAGTTGGCTGTCACCAGTATGGTACACAAACGTATGGCCTGTCCACCAGTATGTATACACACGGAGTAGGCATCGACTTATGTGCACAACCAGTATGGGCCGTCCCCAGTATGTATACACAGGAGTTGGCCCGTTCCAGTATGGTATACACACCAGTATGGCCCGTCACCAAGTAGGTACACACGAGTAGGGCCCGTCACCAGTATGGATACCACCACTATGGCCCGTCACCAGTGTATACACACGGTATAAGCCCGTCACCAGTATGTATACACACCAGTATGAACCTGTCACAAGTATGTATACACCACGTATGGCCCGCCACCAGTATGATACACACCAGTATGGACCCGTCACCCAGTATTGGATACACACCCAGTATGGCCCGTCACTAGTATGTATAAACACAAGTATGGCCCCGTCTCCGTATGTATACACACGGTATGGCCCGTCATAGTATGGATACACAGTATGACCTCAGTATGGATAACACAGTATGGCTCCACCCCAGTATGGTATACCACCCAGTATGGCCCTCACCCACCAGTATGGATACACACCGGAGTATGGGCCCGGTCAGCCCAGTAAGGTTATACTCACAGTAATGGCCCGGTCCCGTATGTATACACGAGTATGGCCCGTCACCAGTATGGTATACACCACGGAGTATGGCGGTCACCCAGTATGGATACACACGTAAGGCCGTAGTCACCAATTTGGATGCACTAAACAAGTATGACCTGTCACCAGTATTATACACAGTATGGCCCGTCACCAGTATGAAATACAACAACAGGGTGAAAATGGGCCCTGTCACCAGTATTTGGATTACACACAGTATGGCCCCGGTCCCGTCACCAGTTATGGATACACACCAGTATGGGCCCAGGGTCACCAGTAATTGATTACACTAACAGTTAGGACCCTGGTTTACACCCCCAGGTAATGAGTTTTACACACCCCAGTATAGTGCCCGATTTCAACCTGTTATTAAAATTAAAACAACAAAGTAATGACCTGGTCACCAGTATGGTATTACACATCAGTATGGACCTGTCACCAGTATGGATACAAACAGGTATGACCTGTCACCCTGTATTGGATTTACAGACAGTATGTGGCCCGTCACCAGTATGGATTACTACACCAGTATGGCCATCCACCAGTAATTGGATACACAACAGTATGACCGGTTCACCAGTATAGGAGGATACACCACCAGTATGGCCCGGGTTGCACCAGTATAGATAACAACAACATATGACCAGTTTTTTTCACCGAGTATTTGATACAGACAGTATTTAGTCCGTCACCAGTAATTGGATACACACCAGTAAGGACCTGTTCACCAGTATGGATACAGACAGTATGGTCCCGTCACCAGTATGGATTACACACCCAGTATGGGCCCTGTTCAACCAGTATGGATACCACACCAGTATGGGCCCATCACCATATTTGGATACACACCCAGTAATGACCTGGTCACCATGTATGGATACATACAAGTAATGTCCGTACACCAGTATGGATTACACACCAGTATGGCCTGTCACCAGTATGGATTACACACAGTATGGCCCGTCACCAGTAATGGATACACAACAGTATGACCTGGTCACCAGTATGGGATACACACCAGTATTGGCTGTCACCCTGGAGTATTTAAACACACCAATAATGGCAACCATCAACCAGTATGGATACCACAACTATATGACCTGTCACCATAGGGGATTACACCCACCTAGTTGGCCCGTCACCAGTTTAAGATACCACAAACAGGTATGTACCTGTTCCCATCCAGTATGGGATTACAGACAGTTATGGGCCCGGTCACCAGTATGGATAACACACCCAGTATGGCAACCCCGTCACCAGAATGGATTACACAACAGTTATGACCTGTCACCAGTATGGGATACACACCAGTAATGGCCCGATCACCGTATAGGTAATTACACAACAGTAATGACCTGTCACCTATATTGATTTACAGACAGTAATGGTCCCGTCACCAGTATGGATAACACACCAGTATGGCCTATTCACCAGTATGGATTACACACAGTATGGGCCCGTCACCAGTATGGATACACCCACCCCAGTAATGACCTGGTCACCAGTTATGGATACAGAACAGTATTGGCCCGTTCACCAGTATGTAGAACACAACCTATATGGCCTGTCACACCAGTATGGATACACACCCAGTAATGGCCCGTCACCAGTATGTATACACACGGAGTATAAGCCCCGTCACCAGTATGTATACACACCAGGTATGACCTTGTCACAAGTATGGTATAAACACACGAGTAATGGACCCGCCACCAGTATGAATACACACAGTATGGCCCGCCACCAGTATGAATACACAACCAAAGTATACCCGTCACCAGTATTGATACACAACCAGTATGGCCCGTCCACTAGTAATTGTTATACACACTAATGGTATGGGACCCCCGTCTCCAGTATGTATACACAACGAGTATGGGCCCGTTCACTTATAATGGATACACACCAGTATGTACCTGCCTTCACCAGTATGGATACGCACCAGTATGGCTCCACACCAGTATGTATAAACACACAAGTAATGGCCCGTCACCCACCAGTATGGGCCCATCAGCAGTAGGTATACACACCCAGTATGGCCCTGACAGCAGTATGCTATAACACACGAGTATGGCCCGTATCCAGTATGGTATACACTACGAGGGTATGGCCCCAGGTCACCAGTATGGGAATACACACAGTTATGGCCCTGTCACCAGTATGGATGCACAACAGTATGACCATGTCACCAGTATTTTATACACAGTTATGGGACCCGTCACCAGTATGAATACACAAACAGTAATGGCCCGTCAACCAGTGAATGGATACAACACAGTATGGCCCGCCCGACCCCAGTATGGAATACACACTATATTTGGCCCGTCTACCAGTAATGATTTACCCAAACAGTAGAGGACCTTGTCACCACATTATGATTACACTCAGTATAGCCCGTCACCAGTATAAATTACACAAAGTATGACCTGTCACCCAGTATGGATACACAACCAGTATGACCTGGGTCACCCAGTATGGGATACAAACAGAATTTGACCTGTCACCAGTATGGATACAGACAGTATGGCCCAGACACCAGTAATGGATTTTACACACCAGTATGGCCCATCACCAGTATGGATACACCAACAGTTAGAACCTGTACACCAGTATGGATACACACCAGTATGGCCCGTCAACCAGTGTATTAGATAACACAACAGTTATGAACTCTGTCTATCCAGGTATTGATTACAGGGACAGTATTAGTCCGTCACCAGTATGGATACACACCCCAGTTATGACCTGTTCACCAGTTAATGGATACAAAGACAGTATGGTCCGTCACCAGTATGGATACAACACCAGTAGGGATGGCCTTCACCAGTATGGATACACACCAGTATTGGCCCTAGCACCAGTATGGATACACACCAGTATGGACCTGTCACCAGTATTGGATACCAGGACAGTATGGTCCATGTCAGCCAGTAATGGATACCACACCAGTAATGGCACCTGTCACCAGTAATGGATGACACCACAGTATGGCCCGTCACCAGTATGGATACCAACAACATTATTGGACCTGTCACAAGTATGGATACACACCCCAGTATTGGCTGTCAACCAGTTATATTACACCCACCAATTATGGCACCCATCACCAGTATGGATACACAAACAGTATTTGACCTGTCACCAGTATGGATACACCACCAGTATGGCCCGTCACCAGTATAGATAACACAACAGTTATGGACCTGTTCGACCAGTATGGATACAGACAGTATTTGGCCCACTCACCAGTATGGATACACACCAGTATGGTCCCGTCACCAGAATGGATACCACCAAACAGTATGACCTGTTCACCAGTATGGGGGGGGAAATTTCACACCAGCAATGGCCGGGCCCATACACCAGTATAGATACACAACAGTATGACCATGTCACCAGTATTGATACAGGGACCAGTATGGTCCGTCACCAAGTATGGATACTACACCAGTATGGCCTGGTCCACCAGTATGGATACACACAGTATGGCCCGTCACCAGTATGGGATAACACCCCACCCCATATGAACCTGTCACCAGTATGGATACAGACTGTATATGGCCCGGTTCAACCAGTATGTACAACAACCACCAGTATGGCCTGTCCCATAGTATGGGATTACAGACCAGTATGGCCCGTTCACCAGTTTGGATGAACCACACCAGTATGGCCTGTCACCAAGTATGGATACACACAGTATTTGGCCCGTCACCAAGTATGGATATACAACAGTATGACCTGTCACTCCAGTATGGATAAAACACCACCAGTATTGGCTGTCACCAGTATGTTATACACACACCAGTATGGCCCGTAGCCCAGTATGGATACACAACAGTATGACCTGTCACCAGTATGGATCACACACCAGTATGGCCCCGTCACCAGTATAGATAAACAACAACCGAATTTGAACCTGTCACCAGTATGTATGGATACACACAGTATGGCCCGTCACCAGGATGGATACACACCAGTATGTCCTGTCACCAGTATGGATACACAACGGTATGACCTGTCACTAGTATGGATACACACAGTATGGATACACACAGTAGGGCCTGTCACCCGTATGGATACACACAGTATGGCCCGTCACCAGTATGGATACACACCAGTATGGCCCGTCACCAGTATGGATACACACAGTATGGCCTGTCACCAGTATGGATACACAACAGTATGACCTGTCACCAGTATGGATTCAGACAGTATGGCCCGTCACCAGTATGGATACACAACAGTATGACATGTCACCAGTATGGCCCGTCACCAGTATGGATATACAAAAGTATGACCTGTCACTAGTATGGATACACAACAGTATGACCTGTCACCAGTATGGATATGCACCAGTATGGCCCGTCACCAGTATGGATACACACCAGTATGACCCGTCACCAGTATAGATACACAACAGTATGACCTGTCACCAGTATTGATACAGACAGTATGGCCCATCACCAGTATGGATACACACCAGTATGGCCTGTCACCAGTATGGATACACACTGTATGGCCTGTCACCAGTATGTATGCACACCAGTATGACCTGTCACCAGTATGGATACAGACAGTATGGCTCGTCATCAGTATGTATACACACCAGTATGACCTGTCACCATTATGGATACACAACAGTATGACCTGTCACCAGTATGGATACAGACAGTATGGCTCGTCACCAGTATAGATACACACCAGTATGGCCTGTCACCAGTGTGGATACAGACAGTATGGTCCCGTAACCAGTATGTATACACACCAGTATGACCTGTCACCATTATGGATACACAACAGTATGACCTGTCACCAGTATGGATACGCACCAGTATGGCCGGTCACCAGTATGGATACACAACAGTATGACCTGTCACCAGTATGGATACACACAGTATGGCCCGTCACCAGTATGGATACACACCAGTATGGCCCGTCACCAGTATAGATACACAACAGTATGACCTGTCACCAGTATGGATACACAACAGTATGACCTGTCACCAGTATGGATACGCACCAGTATGGCCCATCACCAGTATGGATAGTCAACAGTAAGACCTGTCACCAGTATGGATACACACAGTATGACCCGTCACCAGTATGGATACACACCAGTATGACCCGTCACCAGTATAGATACACAACAGTATGACCTGTCACCAGTATTGATACAGACAGTATGGCCCATCACCAGTATGGATACACACCAGTATGGCCTGTCACCAGTATGGATACACACTGTATGGCCTGTCACCAGTATGTATGCACACCAGTATGACCTGTCACCAGTATGGATACAGACAGTATGGCTCGTCACCAGTATGTATACACACCAGTATGACCTGTCACCATTATGGATACACAACAGTATGACCTGTCACCAGTATGGATACAGACAGTATGGCTCGTCACCAGTATAGATACACACCAGTATGGCCTGTCACCAGTGTGGATACAGACAGTATGGCCCGTCACCAGTATGTATACACACCAGTATGACCTGTCACCATTATGGATACACAACAGTATGACCTGTCACCAGTATGGATACGCACCAGTATGGCCGGTCACCAGTATGGATACACAACAGTATGACCTGTCACCAGTATGGATACACACAGTATGGCCCGTCACCAGTATGGATACACACCAGTATGGCCCGTCACCAGTATAGATACACAACAGTATGACCTGTCACCAGTATGGATACACAACAGTATGACCTGTCACCAGTATGGATACACAACAGTATGACCAGTATGGCCCATCACCAGTATGGATAGTCAACAGTAAGACCTGTCACCAGTATGGATACACACAGTATGACCCGTCACCAGTATGGATACACACCAGTATGACCCGTCACCAGTATAGATACACAACAGTATGACCTGTCACCAGTATTGATACAGACAGTATGGCCCGTCACCAGTGTGGATACACACCAGTATGGCCTGTCACCAGTATGGATACACACTGTATGGCCAGTCACCAGTATAGATACACCCCAGTATGGCCTGTCACCAGTATGGCCCGTCACCAGTATGGATACACAACAGTATGACCTGTCACCATTATGGATACACACCAGTATTGGCTGTCACCAGTATGTATACACACCAGTATGGCCCATCACCAGTATGGATACACAACAATATGACCTGTCACCAGTATGGATACAGACAGTATGGCCCGTCACCAGTATGGATACACACCAGTATGGCCCGTCATCAGTATAGATACACAACAGTATGACCTGTCACCAGTATAGATACACACCAGTATGGATACACACAGTATGGATACAGACAGTATGGCCCGTCACCAGTATGGATACACACCAGTATGGCCCGTCACCAGTATAGATACACACCAGTATGACCTGTCACCAGTATGGATACACACCAGTATGGCCCGTCACCAGTATGGATACACACCAGTATGGCCCGTCACCAGTATAGATACACACCAGTATGGCCCGTCACCAGGATGGATACACACCAGTATGGCCCGTCACCAGTATGGATACACAACAGTATGACCTGTCACCAGTATGGATACACACCAGTATGACCTGTCACCAGTATGGATACACACAGTATGGATACACACAGTAGGGCCCGTCACCCGTATGGATACACACAGTATGGCCCGTCACCAGTATGGATACACACCAGTATGGCCCGTCACCAGTATGGATACACACAGTATGGCCCGTCACCAGTATGGATACACAACAGTATGACCTGTCACCAGTATGGATTCAGACAGTATGGCCCGTCACCAGTATGGATACACAACAGTATGACATGTCACCAGTATGGATAAACACCAGTATTGGCTGTCACCAGTATGAATACACACCAGTATGACCCATCACCAGTATGGATAGACAACAGTATGACCTGTCACCAGTATGGATACACAATAGTATGACCTGTCACCAGTATGGCCCGTCACCAGTATGGATATACAACAGTATGACCTGTCACCAGTATGGATACACAACAGTATGACCTGTCACCAGTATGGATACGCACCAGTATGGCCCGTCACCAGTATGGATAGTCAACAGTAAGACCTGTCACCAGTATGGATACACACAGTATGGCCCGTCACCAGTATGGATACACACCAGTATGACCCGTCACCAGTATAGATACACAACAGTATGACCTGTCACCAGTATTGATACAGACAGTATGGCCCATCACCAGTATGGCTACACACCAGTATGGCCTGTCACCAGTATGGATACACACTGTATGGCCCGTCACCAGTATGTATGCACACCAGTATGACCTGTCACCAGTATGGATACAGACAGTATGGCTCGTCACCAGTATGTATACACACCAGTATGACCTGTCACCATTATGGATACACAACAGTATGACCTGTCACCAGTATGGATACGCACCAGTATGGCCGGTCACCAGTATGGATACACAACAGTATGCACCTGTCACCATGTATGGATACACACAGTATGCCCGTCACCAGTATGGATACACACCAGTATGGCCCGTCACCAGTATAGATACACAACAGTATGACCTGTCCACCCCAGTATGGATACACAACAGTATCGACTGTCACCAGTATGGATACGCATGGGGTCCACCGTATGGCCCTTCCGTCACCATATGGATAGTCAACAGTAAGACCTGTCACCAGTATGGATACACACAGTATGGCCCGTCACCAGTATGGATACACACCAGTATGACCCGTCACCAGTATGATACACAACAGTATGACCGTCACCAGTATTGATACAGACAGTATGGCCCATCACCAGTATGGATACACACCAGTATGGCCTGTCACCAGTATGTGGATACACACAGTATGACCCGTCACCAGTATGTAGCACACCAGGTATGACCTGTCACCAGTATGGATACAGACAGTATGGACTCGTCACCAGTAGTACACACAGTATGACCTGTCACCAGTTATGGATATGCACACAGTATGACCTGTCACCAGTATGGATACAGACAGTATAGGCTCGTCACCAGTATGATACACACCAGTATGGCTGTCACCAGTGTGGATACAGACAGTATGGCCCGTCACCAGTATGTATACACACCAGTATGACCTGTCACCATTATGGATACACAACAGTATGACCAGTCATCAGTATGGATACGCACCAGTATTGCCGGTCACCAGTATGGATACACAACAGTATGACCTGTCACCAGTATGGATACACACAGTATGGCCCGTCACCAGTATGGATACACACCAGTATGGCCCGTCACCAGTATAGATACACAACAGTATGACCTGTCACCAGTATTGATACAGACAGTATGGCCCGTCACCAGTGTGGATACACACCAGTATGGCCTGTCACCAGTATGGATACACACTGTATGGCCAGTCACCAGTATAGATACACCCCAGTATGGCCTGTCACCAGTATGGATACACACAGTATGGCCCGTCACCAGTATGGATACACAACAGTATGACCTGTCACCAGTATGGATACACACCAGTATTGGCTGTCACCAGTATGTATACACACCAGTATGGCCCATCACCAGTATGGATACACAACAGTATGACCTGTCACCAGTATGGATACACACCAGTATGGCCCGTCATCAATATAGATACACAACAGTATGACCTGTCACCAGTATGGATACAGACAGTATGGCCCGTCACCAGGATGGATACACACCAGTATGGCCCGTCACCAGTATGGATACACAACAGTATGACCTGTCACCAGTATGGATACACACCAGTATGACCTGTCACCAGTATGGATACACACCAGTATGGCCCGTCACCAGTATGGATACACAACTGTATGACCTGTCACCAGTATGGATACACACCAGCATTGGCTGTCACCAGTACAGTATGGTTACACACAGTATGACCCGTCACCAGTATGGCCTTGCATATATGTTTTCTCATTCATGGCACTAACTTACTATTCTCTATGTTGTACTTTTCTGGCATTTATTTTCCACTGCATTTGATTGGAATGATTTAGCAATGAGTCTGTTGGGGAATGCGATGTTATGCCGTCTAATATATCCCCGGCTTCATATGATTGTTGGTATTGATCTGCCAGAAATAACAGCACAGCCTTCACCATACAGCTCAAACCAATTTGGCTCACTGCAATTTGTAAACACCACTGACATCCAATACATGTTGTACTATTCATGTACATGTATATACATAATTCTGTTCATTGTTATGCCACTGAAACATTAGTAGTCTGTCTGTAGACAATTTTGGCGGGAACCGAATGTTGTCGTCTGCTGGTGTTTCTTAATATTGTATTTTCTCGCAATAAAAACATGGTTTGGCAGCATTTTAGAATCATTTCCATTGGAAATGATTCTAAAGTGCTGTCAAAGCATGCTTTTGATAAGAAAAATGGAAAAAATAAACAGCAGACGACAAATTGTAATTCAGCATTGTAAGGGTTAAGTCCCTTTCATACTCACTATAATTGCTACAAGCACCAAACTTGGACAACATCATCTGCTAGTGATGCACATCAGAAACTCGATGACTGGTATGGTGACGTAATGGCGCGTTCTAGTATCATCATGAAACAAATGCATTACGTAGATGTTGGCTTGGCCCCGAAATGAGCATTGTCTACAGCCATGGTCAAACAGCACGCGCTGTACGTTTGAACACGGCTGTGAGCGGTGTCAAACAACGGCAGTCATGTAACAATGTGTGTTTTCCGGAGTAAACTGTGTCTGAATTTTTAGGGTTATTATGGAACCCTGGTCAACCCTCAAACAAGGCCGTGATGTTTACATGTAATTGCTACAGAGCCCCGCAGGGGATGTAGAATATTTTTTTTTTTATTAATTCGTTCCCACAAAAAAACAATTTGTTCGTCAATTTAACAATTCGTTCCCACAAATTAATAATTTGTTCCCTCAATTTAACAATTCGCTCCCACGAAATAACAATTCGTTCCCACGTGAACAAATTGTTAATTCGTGGGAACGAATTGTTATATCATGGGAATTAATTCATTGTTAATTCGAGGAAACAAATTGTTAAATTGAGGAAACAAATCGTCATTTCGTGGGAATAAATTGTTAATTCGAAAATTCGAAGGAACAAATTGTTCAATTGAGGGAATAAATTTTAAAAAAATCATGTCCCATGCGGGGCTCCATAAATTGCCCCATATATGGACAGGCATCAATGGAGCTGTCACTCGTTTTCCAATACGTGATGGTCCCAGTGAGCCACATGAGACCAACATATGACAGTCAGATATTTCACCGAATATATTTGTTCTCGATGTAAATATTCTGTTCTGGTTTTGGGACTTTCCCCCCAATACAGCAGGTTAAAATGGGTTTGAACCCGTTTGCCCTGCCTTACAAGACCTTAGCTGTTGATAGGCCTTTAACCACTAATAAACAAAGAAACACACAAACAGATATTTCACAGAGCTGTGATATACGATAAGATAACTCAGATAACTTGACCATCTAATCAGGATCTACACCAGCCACATTGATCCAAGAATGCATACTGTATCAGTTGCTTCGATGTCGCGTTACAATTGCCGTTTCATGTGACCATGTACCAAATGCAACAATATACCGGCTGTTATTGGCTCACACCAACTGGATATCGCAAGTTGTGTATTGACTGACTGTCCTGTAACACAGGCAATACTTCAGCCAGGAAACAATCATTGCCTGAAAATACGTACGATCAAGTTGTCTGGTAACAGTTTTGTATGTTAGGTCAGTGTCTGCCTGCATTTGGAGATAATAAAGGATTTAGAGTAGTTCAACAACGATGGCTGTGAGTGCCACAGACACATGGTATGTGATCTATTAACCAATTTCATGCTGAATATATGCCATTTTGTTTGTAAATTCTGAACATTTTCTTTATATGTGCTTAGAAGTATATGTCGTGACCACCATTTGCACCGTCTCATCAAGAATTTTAAATATTTCATTTTTTCTTATTTCTCGATGAAAGTATATGTTGTGACCACTCATTTGAACCGTGATGAGACAGTTCAAATGAGTGGTCACAACATATACTTTCATTGAGAAATAAGAAAAATTAAATATTTAAATGTTTTACACCTTTAAAGGTACAAATGCCAGGTTATAATATAGAGAGACAGATAGTTTTGTATATTCTGTAGATATGACATTTTCTGGCAAAATAAACATTTATTCACCATTACCCCAGGTATTGATTGGCATTATTATACATTTGATATCAGACGAAACTGGCCACACTGATAACAGGGGCGATAACCGTGTTTCCTTAAAATGCCAACGGACATTACTATTTATTCTCTGTATTTATTTTCGATGTGCAATGATCATACTTTGTAATTTGTCGAAAATATTATTTTTTCAGGTGACCCATTTAAGTAGTATAAATAATTAAATAAATATCATGCCACATTTGCATATGAAAATAGCTTGATACCACCGCGAGTGACTATCAGTAAAATAAATATTACTGAATGATTATATCAATAGTGGGAACGTGCAATTTTTAGAACTGGTGGAATAGTGACACAAATATACACTTATTTAATTCCTATACAGAACAGTTTGTGCCTTCTGAGTGGGCATGTACCTTTAAGCAACGATGGCTGTGAGTGCCACAGACACACGGCATGTTATCTATTAACCAATTTAATACTGAATATATGTCATTTTGTTTGTGAAAAATTCTAGATATTTTTTTTATTTCATATCCGTAAAGGTGTATTCTGAATGTAACGGGTTAACTTGTTTCACGCTGAATACCTCTATATGGGGAATGAAAAACTTCAAATGATTTATACTAATTTTCTTATTTACCGTTTATTCAAAAGTATGTTGTGACCACTCATTTGAACCGTCTTGGCAAGACGGTTCAAATGCGTGATAACGGCATATACTTCCGTGCAGAATTAAGAGAATTATTTTTTATTTTTCATATGAAAATTGTGAAGCATCAGCTTGTAATGGTTCCCTATAGCACTACAGGCGGGTTTGTATGTGCTGTTGTGCACACAGGTGGAAGACTCGGACCTAGGACCCAATACCTGGCTCATTTGGAAAACGTTACGCCACCCACCCATTTCCATACACTGAAAGGCTGTAAGGTATAGTGTATAGAAATTGGTGGGTGGGTAACGTTTTCCAAATCAGCCAAGTATTGGGTCCTATGTCCAAGTCTTCCACCTGGGGTTGTGCACAGGCTGGGTATATTAGTGTATCCCCCAGACAAAGTTGGGAGCATAATACCCTTTGAAATATTCTCATGAAACTTCACACATGCATTATGCAGGACCACTTCCCAAAGGCGGTGCCTTGTGTAAGAATTAGTGTCTTACTAATGTCCGAGTTATCGCCATTTGTTTTTTCGCATATTGATTTTATGTTCGGAGCATGACTCAAATACTCCTTGGATTACTTTCATGAAATGTTACACATTCATATTTTCATGAATCTTCACACATGCATAGATCATGACCCAAAGATGTGATGCACGCAAGAATAACACATCTTGCATCGCGGAGTAGCAAGTTATCTCCCTTTGACTTAAGGAATTAGGTCATAGAAAGATATACTTGGCTTCAATCATAATTGTTTCTTAAAAGTGATGTGATATATGAATTTCAGATATGAGAATATTGACTTGCTACTGATTACTATATAGTACATTGAGTTGCCATCTCTGCCGTCTTTGTATGTGCAAGTCATCGTACAGTTTCAGCACTTCGACCGTTTGACACATACAGCAAATAATATGACAGTAAAAGTATAATAAAATGTGGTGAAATACATCGTAGATACCGGTAGATATGAAAACAGCATGCTATAAATATTATGCCAGAAAACTTTACAAAAGACCAGATATCTGAGCATTTCTCCCATCAATCTCAAAATATATTTCAATGTGTAAACTTTTCTATGTGATGCACAGTTTATTGTTAGTGTACACATTGCCCATAGGTAAAGCCATATCTACTTGCACAGTAGGTGAGTAAGACACCTGTGACAATACACACTCAGATAACTTCTTACATGTTACTGAATTTGACACAGTATGTATGGTAATACAGGTACAGGTATATATTGATAGCACTGTGTATTTATCTGTCCGTTGCAGAGCCTTTATTGGATTATCAAGAAATTTAACAACAGGTCAATAAACTCTTCAGAAATCAGACTTTGTATATAATGTGATGAAAACAATCAATAGAATGCTGTTGTTTAACCCTTAGACCGCTACTCACAACAATTGTCGTCTGTTGTTGCTTTTATATCTTGCCTTATTTATAAATAAAAACATGGTTTGACAGCACTTCAGAATCATTTCCAATGGAAATGATTCTGAAGTGCTGTCAAAGCATGTTGTAAATTATTCTAAAGTGCTGTCAAAGCATGTTTTTGATGATAAAAATGGAAAATAGAAAATAAACAGCAGACAACAACAAAAATAAGATAGCGGTCTAAGGGTTAACATCTGTAGGAGATGTTGCACAAAATTGTATTTACGTATATGTCCTATTATTTGTGGTATGTGTCAAACGCAACAAGAGGTAAAACAGACTTATGGCTTGTACACACTAAGATGGCTGACATAGCAACTACATGCGTCATAAAGTAAACAGTAACAAGCTAATGTTCACATAATATGTTATACAGATATCCCATCACATTTAGGAAGCAATTATACTCTAACCATGATCAAGTATCGAATGGGTCCTTAATGTATTAGTGGACAAGCATCTATTACTAAGTACCGGTATACAGAGCTCCAGATAAGATTTGTGTCTAAAGCGTACTATACCCCCTGATTTCAAAATCATTGCGTTAAAAACGGGACATATTATGTATTCCTCTTGTACGGGCGGGCAGGCGGGCACAGCTTGTCCACGCAATAACTAGAGTTCTACTTGACGGGTTGTAACCAAATTTGGTATACATGTTTATCACGGCAAGATGAAGAAGCCTATTGATTTTCCATGACTTATCTCCCCTTGGCGGCCATTCTTATTTTTCGCACTCTGTATCCTTGTCCACGCAATAACTGAAGTTGTACTTCACCGTTCGTAACCAAATTCGGTATACATGTTTATCACGGCAAGACGAAGAAGCCTATTGATTTTGAAAAATTTCCGATGACTTGTCTTCCCTTGGCGGCCATTTTTAATTTTTGCACTCTGTATCCTTGTCCACGCAATAAGTAGATCGTAACCACATTTGGTTTACATGTTTATCATTTCAAGATGAGTTATCTCCCCTTGTTGACTGGCCTTGCCTCGACGGGCGTATATTGTGACCTTCGGCACTCTTGTTCACTTTTACAAATGGCTTATTGATTTTCTTCATTACTAAATAGGGAACAAATGATAAAAGAAAATATAACAAATTTAAACATTTACTTATTTGAGCTGCAAAAAGCAAACCGTACAACTCAAATAAGTGAATTTTCAACTTTATGACAGTATTTTCTCCTCTTTCAATTTGAAAATCAATGCGTATGTTCACATTGCTGTGTGTATTTTGTACTCCCACTTTTGATAATCAATGCGTATTCAGCTAAAATAATTGCGTAAAATACGCCAATGCACACCTTATCTGGAGCTCTGGTATATATGGGATGCTGGCTGATAAAGGGTACCTTGCAACGTTTACAACAATTGTGGTCTTAGTCGTATTACAGCATCTCTCGGAATCTAACCATTCTGCTGATGCATGCAGTATATGTCTCTGACTGTCATTCACTGAATGGCGAACCACGTAGGCCCTGATCAGACTGCTCAGGTCCCCCTTTCGTCAGCCGACGGCCCATAATTATGATATGTGTTTTACTGTTCATCTTTCCATTTTTGCTCTTGATTAGCTCAAGGGAAGATTATCTGATTTACGTCATCGCTGTCAACATATATTGTTACTTCATGTCCAAAACATTTCAAATGTATCCATACATCTACTTCAAATAATTATGTTAAATAATATGTTTGGCAGGGTTATGTCCCTTTTGCTGTTTAGGGCAGTGCTCCAGATAAGGTGCGTATGGGTGTATTTTACGCACTTATTTTAGCAGAATACGCATTGATTATATTAAGTGGGAGTACAACATACTCACAGCATTGATTTTCAAATGGAGTAGTGAAAATAGTGTAATAAATTTGAAAATTTACTTAATTGGGCTGCAAAAAGCAATATCATTTGTTCCATATTTAATAAGGAAGCAAGTCAATAATACATTTGTAAAAGTAAAATACGCATTGAATTTGAAATCTGGGGTATAATAAATACTCTTTAGATACAAACTTATCTGGAGCCTGCTAGGCCGTTTTATGATAATTCACTGCCTCATTTTCTTGCCTCATTTTCTACAGTTTTGCTGTACTTCCGTCAGTATCCCATATGATAAATATGTGATTGTTGACTACAAATAACCTACATGTATATCAACTGCCTGCACCATTCTATGTCGTTAATCCTTTCACCACTAAGTAACTGGAATGGATTTCTATATGTTAAGTTTGAAACCAATCCAATCATCACAAAATGATTTCCAGACTAGTCCATTTATAAAATGGGGGTGTTTTTTTCCGAATAAATAGGAAAATTTGTTGCAAAAAGTGTAGATCCTGATAAGATGGCTCGTAACGAGCCGGCTCATCTGGATCTAGTTTTTGCCAATACCACTATATATACAGGCATGTGATGTTGAAGGGTTAAATTGCAAAAGTTTTGAATTATATTCAAGTGAATACAACCATAAATTGTAAAAATCAGGGGAGATAATATAGTAATGCGTTTTCGCTACCTGTAAGGAGTTTGTGAAACATAATTAGTTTTTGCTGTAAGATAATCTTACCATGCCAATTTCCATACTGACAAAAGTTGAAATATTTAAATGAAAATTAATCGGTAGTTTAATTGCACAAAACTACCATTCCCTATATTAGTTATTATGTCAGTATTATAAACATTATTTTTTACAAAACTACCCGATCCAAATTGAACACAAGGTGTCTGATTTTGATAGGTTTCCCTCTACTGATAATGACCTTGACATACTTGCAGCCCGAACTATGAGGAGCTCGAGCACATAGCGGCCCACATCCTGGGACGTACGAAGCACCGGCCGCAGCTAGGCATTGTGTGTGGGTCGGGGCTGGGTGGGTTGGCCGAGGTCGTTGACGACACAGAGGTGTTGCTGTATGCGGACATCCCCGGCTTCCCCGTCAGCACCGGTGGGTATACGCCACATTGACGGTGCAGACTTGGTGGGTTCTGTACCGTTCACAACCACTACCCCCACCCTTGGCAATTAGAGACAAATTTATTTCAGAGAGGCAGCAAGCAGACAGTCAGTTTTTGTCCCACCCACGATAGTGGAAAGTGAGACATTGTGGTCACAATTCTGGTGTCGTTGTCGTCAACCATTTTGGACATAAATTTTGGATGTACGTTCAACTTTTGCATGTCTCTTAATCCATTGGTCGAATCATACCAAACTTCATCAATTGCTTCCTCGCCTTGATAGCTATAGTAGCCATCCAGTGTCATGCGGGTGACCTTGACCATCACCTTGGTGACCTTACCAAACTTACTATCAATAGCTTTCTCACATTGAGATGCATTGTATCAATAATTTTGGACTTCCTCACATTGTGACCTTGATGTTCGAGACACTCGCAGGCGATCGCCTTGTTTTATGTAATTTATCTAATTAGCTTGAGGTTGCACATCAAATCCCTCCAGTGGCTACCGGTAGCTGCTCACCATTCAGTGAAGTGATACTGTCCATTTTGTCGAAGAAATGTATCGTGGCTGATTAAATGGTACATTCATCGTGTATATAATCCAATCATACATGTACATATATATCGTTCAGCCATGCTGATGACCTTGTACAGCAAATGGAAACATCCGCCGACCATGTAAATGTAAGAGTAACGGTTCAATGTTTCAGTGCCCGGCCACCAGGGGAAGCTGGTGTTCGGTATCCTGTGCGGGAAATGTGTCGTCCTGATGCGCGGCCGCTTCCACCACTACGAGGGCTACCCCATGTGGAAGGTACATGTCCCGTAACTACCGTAACTCTTTGCATGCTGGGAAACTTGTTGGCTATAAATAGTTCAAAAATAGCGGACAAAAAATCATCACATTTTCTTGTATTTCTCTCCGTAAATATCATGAATATGTCTTGGAATTTCATTACTATTGAATCCTGAGGACTCAATTCTAATGAAATTTCAAGACATATTTACAGAGAGAAATAAAACATATACTCTTAATTTGTTTGGCGGATATTTTCACCGCTAGCATGCAAAGAGTTAATGCCAGCATTCTCCTTCAAAATATAGGGAAATTGACATAGAGTTGGAGGCTAGAAAAGCATTTATTTTTGTAAATACATGTACATGTACATAATAATCTGGCAATTTATTCTCGGCCTGGAGACCATATGTTGGTACACCATTTGCCTTGATGAACCCCATGGATGTTTTATTTGTGTTCACAAATGGACTACGGTGCGTCTTGCTACAAAAACATGACTGATTCTCAGGTGTACCGGTAATCATTCAATTTTCAAATTTCCATCTCAAAAACTATGCATAATAATTCAGTGTAATTTCTTATTGCTTAATACAGTCGAACCCCTCTAAACAGGACACACATATAAGTTAGTTCTACTTAATTGTAATCTTGTAATCGGGTTCATGCCATTTATCTCCGCTGAGTGATCGTAAAGCACCCACGCGTGTCTTGGAGTAATGTGGTTACCTTGATCGGGGTGCGGTGAGGAGGGGGGGCTTGAACCTCAATGTGGTTACCTTGAGAGTGGGGTGGTGAAGAGGGGGCTTGAACCTCAATGTGGTTACCTTGAGAGGGGAGCAGTGAGGAGGGGGGCTTGAACCTCAATGTGGTTACCTTGAGAATGGGGGGCGGTGAGGAGGGGGCTTGAACCTCAATGTGGTTACCTTGAGAGTGGGGCGGTGAGGAGGGGGCTTGAACCTCAATGTGGTTACCTTGAGAGGGGGGGAGCGGTGAGGAGGGGGCTTGAACGTCAATGTGGAATTAAGGGAGGTGGGGCGGTGAGGAAGGGGGCTTGAAACCGCAATGGTGGTTTACCCTTGAGGGAGGGGGGAGGTGGTGAGGTTAGGGGGGCTTGAAACCTCAAGGGTTTACCTTGAGAGGGAGCGGTGAGGAGGGGGCTTGAACCTCAATGTGGTTACCTTAGGAAGAGGGGGAGCGTGAGGAGGGGGGTGGGGGGAACCTCAATGTGGTTACCTTGAGAGGGAGCGGTGAGGAGGGGGCTTGAACCTCAATGTGGTTACCTTTGTTACAGGTATTTGTGGGTGTGACTAAAGAAATGGGGAATTATAACATTTGCAACAACTGTAGTCCCAGATCAGCCTGGTCGACATTCAGACAATTAATTATTTATCTGCTTCTGGCGAACAGTATAGCAGTGATTCCATATTTCATGTACATCTTGGTGCCGTTTTTCTAGTTTTGAGGTAGAAGCAATAATCCATTAAACTGTGTTTATTCCATTGGATGAGAGTCCAGGTGTTACATTTATAACAGTATAGCCAATTGTTCTCGTCATTTTTAGCTCGACTATTCGAAGAATAGTTAGAGCTTATGTAGTCACCCCGGCGTCGGCATCGGTGTCGGCGCCGACGCCTTGGTTAAGGTTTTTAGTCAAGCTTGTATATGGAATACTACTGGCCCTACACCCACTATACTTGGACAACTTCATCTCCTAGTGATGTACATCAATAACCCCTGATCTATATTTGACCTTGACCTAAATTTCCTCTTGAATTACTTAGTTAATTCCCCTTGGTTAAGGTTTTTAGTCAACCTTGGTTAAGGTTTTTAGCTCGACTATAGCTTATGTTGTCACCCCGGCGTCGGCGTCACCGTCACGCCTTGGTTAAGGTTTTTAGTCAAGCTTGTATATGGAATACTACTGGCCCTACACCCACCATACTTGGACAACTTCATCTCCTAGTGATGTACATCAATAACCCCTGATCTATATTTGACCTTCACCTACATTTCCTCTTGAATTACTTAGTTAATTCCCCTTGGTTAAGGTTTTTAGTCAACCTTGGTTAAGGTTTTTAGTCAAGCTTGTACATGGAATACTATTGTGCATACAGACACCATACTTGGACAACCTTTTCTAATAGGGATGTACATCAATAACCCCTGACCTATATTTGACCTTCACCTACATTTCCTCTTCAATTACTTAGTTAATTCTCTTTGGTTAAGGTTTTTAGTCAACCTTGTAGATGGAATGCTCCTGGCCCTACACAAACCATACTTGGACAACTTCATCTTCTAGTGATGTACATCAACAACCCCTGACCTATATTTCACCTTGACCTACATTTAACCTTGACTTAATTAGTTAATCCCCCTTGGTTAAGGTTTTTAGTCAACCTTGGTTAAGGTTTTTAGTCAAGCTTGTATATGGAATACTATTGTGCATACAGACACCATACTTGGATAACTTTTTCTCATAGGGATGTACATCAATAACCCCTGACCTATATTTTATCTTCACCTACATTTAACCTTGAATTACTTGGTTAATTTTTATAGTCAAGCTTGTATATGGAATACTCCTGGGCCTACATCAACCATACTTGGACAACTTCATCTCCTAGTGATGTACATCAATAATCCCTGACCTATATTTGACCTTGACCTACTTTTATCCTTGGATTACTTAGTTATTTCCCCTTGGTTAAGGTTTTTAGTCAAGCTTGTATATGGAATACTCCTGGGCCTACAGCAACCATACTTGGAAAACTTCATCTCGTAGTGATGTACATCAATAACCCCTGACCTATATCTGTCACTGACCTACATTTAACCTTGAATTACTTACTTAATTTCCCTTGGTTAAGTTTTTTAGTCAAACTTGGTTAAGGTTTTTATGCAGGCTGCAGCCACCTTGTTTGTCAAGCTATGTGTACATCGACAACCCTCATAGTCGAGCTATGCTGTTCTCCTACAGCTCTTGTTACATATTCTTTTGCTATTTTTCGAATATTTTCATGATTTCCCATAATGTTTGATAATAATTTACACAGATTTGTGCAAGAATATTATTCTGTGACATGAATTTAGTAAATTAACGTAAGTTTGATGGGCATATAGCATGTATATTTAATTTTAGAGTCATGTTTGAGGTACACAATTTTAGCGGAATTTTGGCGGCCATCTTGAATTTTCAAGAAAACTGCCCACCGTATATTTGTAAGAAATGGATTTTCGAATTCAGCATAAAATTTTACATAAGAATCACTCATCAACCTTTCGGGCTCAACATTGTAAATAAAAGTGCCCCAGCTCTCGGGCTAGTAGCCTATTTCATCAACATTGCAAAGCATACTTATCTAGCAAAGTATACTTTGAGGGAGTAATCATTTATTTTTCCCAAAATGCATTATGTCATAATAGAACTAACGGCTGCATATACATCTATTTGATATTATCATAGCCAAAATGGCTGTGATAATGTAATAAATTCAGTATAATAAAAATTAATAAATTTATCATTAAATTGAACATTTCTCCCTCAAAGTATACTTTTCTAGATAAGTATACCTTGCAATGTTGGTGAAATAGGCTACAGATGTACATAAAATATAGAATCACAGTATAGAACCTTATCAGGAGCTAGACTGATGACAAAAGTGACCACCCCATGTCTCCAATGACAGCCATATTGTGTGTATTTACCTGTAGACGACGATTCCGTTCCGGGTGATGAAGTTGCTCGGAGTGAGTCACCTGGTGCTAACGAACGCAGCCGGGGGCCTGAACCCGGACTTCCATGTGGGAGACATCATGATTATCCGCGACCACATCGACCTGCCAGGCCTCACGGGGGAGTGTGTGCTCCGTGGATCCAACGATCAAAGGTTTCATGTTATTCTTTTACATGATACATGTATATGATTATTCTCACTAAAATTTATTACTTGAAATGAAACCTTACAATATTGGTGATACATGTATGTCTGCAGCTGTGTATCGGGTCTATTAAATAACTTTGGTGTAATTTATATCATCGACGTTAGAATTGGAGGAGTTTGTCAGTTTGACGTCACAGTCTGAACTAATTAACATGACGTTAAACCATCAAAATCAACAAATTCACAAATTCACAAAGTCAATTCGCTATAGTTTGGTTCCATGCCCGATTCATTTTAATTAGCTATGGTTGTCTCAGCGATATAGAGTCCGTATCGAAATTAGCCATACAGACAATAAGCTACATGTATGGTATACACAGTTGTTGCCCCAGTGCTGTGTACCTGCAGGTTTGGGCCGCGGTTTCTACCGACCGTGGGCACGTATGACAAGACTCTGGCGGACATTGTGAAGCTGGCGGCCGTCGACCTCGGTCTGTCTGACCTGATCCAGGAGGGCGTGTACATCATGATTGGCGGGCCAACTTTCGAGACCGTCGCAGAGTCACAGCTGCTTCGCAACTTCGGGGCTGACGCCGTTGGTGAGTACAGGCACTGGTACTGTACTCCGCGCCACCGTAAATGGTTCAGGGGCCGGATTCATGACAATTTTACATTCAGCAACATGCAGTAGATACTGCATAAACATTCGCCGGTTACTAGCCGAAAATTTGTTTATGCAATAGCTCTAAGTGGAGCTGAATGGCATCTCTTTGGGAAACTAATGTTACTGACGACTTATGTTCACCTTGTTTGTAAGGCAAATTTGTAAGGCAAAAATGGTAATTGTTTTAGTACAATTATGACCAATAGCATTGTGTGACCAATCAATGTTGTGTGACCAGGTAAGAGTACAATTATGACCAATCGTCTTTATGTGACCAGGTATGAGTACCATTATGACCTATCAGCTTTGTGTGACCAGGTATGAGTGCAATTGTGACCAATCGTCTTTATGTGACCAGGTATGGGTACCATTATAACCAATCAGTGTTGTGTGACCAGGTATGAGTACAATTATGACCAATCAGCTTTGTGTGACCAGGTACGAGTACAATTGTGACCAATCGTCTTTATGTGACCAGGTACGAGTACCATTATAACCAATCAGTGTTGTGTGACCAGGTATGAGTGCAATTGTGACCAATCAGCTTTGTGTGACCAGGTATGAGTACAATTATGACCAATCAGCTTTGTGTGAGCAGGTATAACTACAATTATTATCAATCAGTGTTGTGTGACCAGGTATGAGTACAATTATGACCAATTAGTGTTGTGTGACCAGGTATGAGTACAATTATGACCAATCAGTGTTGTCTGACCAGATATAGGGACACTTATAACCAATCAGTGTTGTGTGACTAGGTATGAGTACAATTATGACCAATCAGTGTTGTCTGACCAGATATAGGGACACTTATAACCAATCAGTGTTGTGTGACTAGGTATGAGTACGGTGGCGGAAGCGGTGGTGGCGCGGCACATGGACATGAAGGTGGTGGGAATCTCGATTATCACGGACATGTGCTCCCTGTCGTACGCTGACTCGAGCTCCACCACACATGAGCAGGTGCTCGAGATCGGCCGGAAACGCGCACTGGACATGCAGAAACTTGTGTCGCTCGTAGTGGAACGGATATCTGTCTAGTGGATCATTGGGGGAGGGGCTATGTTGATTTGGTGCGAGGCTAGGGAAATAATTGCGGTGGGATAATGGCTGTGATAATGTAATAAATTCAGTATAATAATTCTGCATACTTGTAATCATCAAATATATGCAGTCGTTAGTTCTATATGAAATAATGCATTTCGGGAAAAATAAATGATTACTCCCTCAAAGTATACTTTGCTAGAAAAGTATACTTTGCAATGTTGGTGAAATAGGCTACTGATAATCACAGGTTCTGGGGGCCTATGATGCTCGTAAGTGCAAAATTATGCTGGTCTCAGACCTTGTGCTGTCCCTGTCCCATTTCTCAGTCGTATACCCATAATAAGAAGGCCGAGGCAATAATGAACAAACTAAAAATTGGATCTATAACTTTGTGAAGAAATCACATCAGAAGTTATTAGAAATCCAGTTTTCCAGAGCCAGACAGGGCTCAATTTTCCTGATTCCTGCACACGAAATCTGTCCATAATGAGGGCTGTCTTTCACTACACAATGTATTTGCTGTCTGAAAATGATACAGGAAATTTCTTCTATAAAATTACATAGACCGGGTTATTGAGGCACAGATCAGGAGTTACACTGATTCCATTTCTCCAGTGCAGTTACAAATAAGCCCTGTTTCGTCAAATTATGACCCATACCATCTCCAGGCTGGGATTACGTGCTGGGTTCATACAGATCTACATATCTATAGCAGCAAGTGTTCCAGCCTCAGTATGGCTGGCAGCCAACAAAGATCAATATAATTAAGCCCAGGCAGTGAAGGACATAAAGGCAATATACACATTGTCATCAATATTGAGCTAATCGGCCAGTCTACCAGTACTTGGTACTATAAATGTGATTATATGGCGGACAAGTAACTGAACATGTTTCCCTGCTGGTGTCTGGATGGCCATAGAAAGCATGGGGACAACATTTGAGCCAGGGTCTCACAATAAATCAGTATATACTGGCTGTGAATGGAATAGGTATGGTTATGTCTGACTGTGGGACATTTGTGGTAAATTGCTTCTAATATGTGGCTGTAGCTTCAGACGCTGGGGTTATAGTAATTGTGACCAGTGTAGCTCTTAATCGAATAGCACACTCGTGCAGCATGAAAATGACATATGCTGTTTGTTAAAAGCTTGCCAGGTGTTTCATTAATGGAATGGCGAACAGTGCAGATCCTGATCAGACTGCGGATCCTAAAATCAAAACGGAATATTTACATCAAAATAAATACATGCTCAGCCTTGAAATTGAAAGATGTACTTGTAGTGTAGTTGGTTAGGGGAATGATTGTGACAGACTGGAGGAAAGCACCAAATTTGGCACAGTTGTACTTGATGACAATACAATTTTTTTGAGTGGTGGGTACCCGATTTTAAAGGTCAAGGTCAAGGTCAGGCCAAGGTCAAAGGTCAAAGAATAGTGAAAAAACGGGTATGTTCTCTTTATTTCATATAATAGCACTCAGCCTCTATGTTGAATGATGCAAATTGTCGGAATGCATCACCAGATGAATTATCATGATTCCACCATTGTCGGCTTTAACAATAAAGGTCAAGATCAACATACAATATCAAGGTCAGGGACATTTTTTGTCGAAAATTATCAGAAATCGCTTAATTTCCCCTCTAACAATTGGTAACTGATTGCCAATTGTTGTTGCTATGTATTTATTTATTTGCCCATATTGGCTGTTGATACATTTCCATACACTGTGGCCTATCTGGGGTCAATGTCATATGTTAGAAGTCAAGGTCAAAACGATAAACTGGATTCAGAACAGTAACGGTAATTAGCATGATCCAAATATTACTTTTATCTAATGAGCGTAAAATCATATATGATATCACTTTATTATTGAACCTTGACACGATGAGTTCATTTGTGACATTTATTATGTGATTAAATGTCAAGGTCAATGTATAAGATCAAGGTCAATGTCATTTTTGCTCAAAATAGTCAGATATTTGCTTAATATCCGCTATTAATATGAATGACGCTATCATGCCAATGTAAATGTTAGTTGAAAGTCAGATGTCATGAAGGTACACTATTCCATATATTAAGACTACAACAGCATGATCTGAATGTTTTACACTGCTGAAATACGTCCAAATACGTCCAAATACGAGTGGACATCATTCGATTTCGCTTCGCTTGTTCTGTATGGAAATCATTATAATTATATATTGTTATTATTTAGTAGTCACAGGTGGCCAATGCCATAACTGATTTGCATGTGAATGGGCTTTCACTAGTTTTAAGTGTCATAACGTTTGTTTTGTTGGCATATGACTCCTAGTACTAGTTCAAGTCCCGACCTAATCCAACCCTGATGCACCCAAGAGGCCAGTATCACCGAGATTCACAATTACCACGACAGTAGCACAATGAGGTGCACTCCAGACCAGCATTCTTTCACTTGCAGTTCTTTGAGCAGATTGGGGTCGCCTTGCAGCCACACTTCACTAGTTCCCTGCAACTAACAGTGGAAGCCGGTAGTGTTGTCCAAGTTGGATACCATCTTGTGTCTGATCTAGTCCAGCCAAACCCTCCTGGGTTTGGTGCAGCCACAACTGGCTTCAGACATTCAATCCAAATACTTGCCTGATATATACTTCTATTTACATGTTGGAGCAATGCACTCTGTGTTGGGGGTAGCTTTTCCATCATCTTCACCTTGCTGGTGAAGAGGTCCTGTCGAAGATCGTTTACCTTATCATGTTGCGTTGTGTTGTCATACATGACACATGTAAACCTTTCAACAATTCCGAAAGTTGGAGACGTGATGTCCATTGGAACGAAGGGTGAGATGGTGGATGCTTCGGTAATCACCGGGTATGCTTGCCACGTCTTCCATGCTGTCTTCTTGCCCTTTCCACAGAACTGGGATGTCACATCTGAACCAGTAAAGGCATGGAAAAGTGGCAGGGCGCGAGATTTATCCGCTCCTAGCTTCTGGCAGATGGAGTTGATATTGATGTAGCGGAAGTGTTTGCCTGTACCAAAGCCCACACATAATTGCACTTGTGGATTGACCTGTAGAATGGCATGGAACACGCCTACCAATATTACTATCACGTCAGTGTCTACAGTTCGGACGAGAATAGAATTCGCTCCCTCCTTTAGCGCATCATGTACATGAAGGCACAGCCTAGTATCTGCTTCATCGTGATCGCACTCCTCGAGAGTAATGTTAACACGATTGGATTTCACGTCTCGACCAGCCGGTAAATGTTTACTGTCTTGGTAGCTACATATAAATCCGTGATTGGCTACATCATCTGACAACATTGCGAACAGTTCTTCTTTGTTTTTGTCATCTTGAAGGAATCCGACAACGTTTGTGGGTAGCTTTGTACTTCGTAACACCTTTCTTCGTACTCCCTTTCCGCGTTTCTCTCTGGTTTCAACTTTCAGACTGTCACTTCGATACGTGTCCCAAACTATATCAATCCTGGAACAGTTTTCAAGCTGCCTTTCTGTCCACGGGATAAAGATAGTGTCGCTATATTCGCCAAACGTAGATTTGCTTTCGTGTGGGAGGGCATGTACCATAGCCGCACCATCTACGACCTTAGTGTCCACTTCAATGGGTGCTTCTGCATTCTCACCTTGTTCAAGACATGCTAGCAGCTCTGACTTGTTGCTTGGTAGTCTAAGTCGCCCATGCTGCGACAATGCTGGTGGCCATGGGCGGTTCTCGTGTGCGAAGAAGTCCTCCAATTTCGTGTCTCGGACCTGGGCAGCAACGAACAGCTGGCTGAACAGATTGCAATCGCTCTATATTTCCTGAAATTGTTGTTTCGATCTTGATTTCACGGATGTCATGTTCAAACTCTTAAATAATGGCAGTTTGTTTTTCTTAAATAGCCTTGTGGATCGATTCTTTCCTTTCAATTAGTACATCGCTGACATACGTCGAATACTGCTGCTTTCCCAATACATCCATTCTGTGCAGTGCATGGACAGCCATCCAGACAATCATGAGTATCCAGTGTCATTAGTTCACCTGATGTGTCGCTGAATGGGTTACACATTGTGGCTATTGTCTGGGTCATATTGTTCACCTGCCTTTGAAATCTTTCTTGAGATGAATGACCCTGTTCATGGCTATCAGTTGGTAAATCACGGGAGTCGGGTACTTCCTCAAACTCTGTCAGGATCCTGGCCTGCTCGGGACCTGCAATCATCCACCGTTTAAATGCTGCGGGATTTTCGGTGAGACCGACAGCGCCACCCAATCCCTTTACGGTTTTGTTGTTTTGCTCATGTGCTTGGTCAAGCGGCATGGCAGAAAACTTCCGCGTCGTCTTTCTGAGGACCCAGTTCTTTTTGAGGACACCTCTCACTTCGTTAGTAAGGGCTTTCATATCCCTAATATGCACGGGCAGCCATCGGGCATAGTTCGTATGGTCTAGCACAAAGAACCAGGGTACTAGCGCTTCCATGGCTTCAATGTAGAGTGCAAAGTTCTGCTCCCTGTGTGCCTGACGAATATCAGTACTAGGAGTTCCATCTGCATGATGTTTTCCCAGAACGCGAACGTTGGACTCCGTGTCGCCGTTTCCGACTTCCATTCATCAAACATGTTGTCGCCTGATGTGTGTTGATCGTTGAATGCATCCCGCTGCAGTTTGCCTAGAGACATGGCCGTCACCTGATGTGCATGTCGTGTCTTCGTGAGATGGGCTACCTTTAGAAACGAGTCTGCAGTCCCGGTCGTAGCAACACCACTCTCACTTAGAGCTGTGCACCAACCAGAACCTTCCAACATACCCGCAACCATTCTCCAGAGAGCCATTTCCGTGTGCAAACCTCCCAACATCACGATGTAGTGGGACTCCCCGAGAGTGTCTGGCCAATTCCATTGTGCATATTTTGCCAGGGCAAATATCGGCTGATTACCAACAATCACTGGTATTTGACCAGGATTGCGTAATTGTGTGATTGACTTTATAGTTTCCATCCCATGCTTCACCATCGAGATCGTTGCTGCCTTCTCGTAGAAGAGTGGCAATAGAGCGCTTATGCCAGGTGGGTCTGTGACGTTTGTTTGCCGATCAGCGTGATGTGCAGCCCAAGATATGTAGTCATCCTTTTCCAGGGTGTCTTTTTCTAGGAGCAGCAGTCTATTGTCTAACCACTTATTCTCCTCCTCTTTCGCTTCATTTAACGTGTCTGTGATCTCTTGTATATCACATACTGTTACAACAACAGATACAGTGTCCGTGTTGCATGCCACAGCAGGAACTATCCTGTAATTGTCTGGTTGAGATGGGGTTTTGGAGGTATTGTGATAGGTCGCCTTAGTGTTCCTGTGTTAGATATTGTCGGGATTTGGAATAAGCTCAGACTTGTTCCATGGAAAGACCCTTCAGCTGTTTGTGATGTAGGATTATAATCTAGATTGTCTATCGCTCCTGTCGTATATATTGAATCTCTGATTTGCGTTGGACATACTAAACCGTCCTCATTGAATCGTTCGCATACCGCATTGGTTAACTGGTCTTCAAGTTCTAACACTCGTTCGTAACTAACGCTTATACCTAGCCCATACAGTTTTGTCACAATTATTTGCTTCTTGTTTGAGTGTGCATATTCAGACCTATACATAGTGGTAGTGGAGTCTCGTTGTCGTTTCTGTGACGTTGTTTCACTGTTGGGTGTGCTTTTTCCTTGGCATTGAACCTGATCAGTTGACAAATAGTTAGGCAAGCCTGTGAGTTTGTTACGTTTTGGTCTTTGATGTTTGGTCCATATTGACACTACCATTTTGAGATAGTCTGGTACTGCACTAGTTTGGCAATCTGAAGGAAAACTACCCGCGAATTCAGGGAATTTGCTTTGAAACAGTTCCTTTCGAGCTACTTTAGAAACATGAGTCATCGAAAGGGCATCCTTTTCATAATCTCGTGACGCATAACTTTCTTGTTCGTAGGATTATAATCTAGATTGTCTATCGCTCCTGTCGTATATATTGAATCTCTGATTTGCGTTGGACATACTAAACCGTCCTCATTGAATCGTTCGCATACCGCATTGGTTAACTGGTCTTCAAGTTCTAACACTCGTTCGTAACTAACGCTTATACCTAGCCCATACAGTTTTGTCACAATTATTTGCTTCTTGTTTGAGTGTGCATATTCAGACCTATACATAGTGGTAGTGGAGTCTCTTTGTCGTTTCTGTGACGTTGTTTCACTGTTGGGTGTGCTTTTTCCTTGGCATTGAACCTGATCAGTTGACAAATAGTTAGGCAAGCCTGTGAGTTTGTTACGTTTTGGTCTTTGATGTTTGGTCCATATTGACACTACCATTTTGAGATAGTCTGGTACTGCACTAGTTTGGCAATCTGAAGGAAAACTACCCGCGAATTCAGGGAATTTGCTTTGAAACAGTTCCTTTCGAGCTACTTTAGAAACATGAGTCATCGAAAGGGCATCCTTTTCATAATCTCGTGACGCATAACTTTCTTGTTCGTAGACCTTGTTTAAATACGAGAAGTGTATATTTACCGTCGGTTTGCTCAACACTTTATTTTTAAATCGACTTTTGTTCACTTCTTTCTCAAGTCCTAATTCATTAAGGCGAGTTTCATACATTTGGTGCAAGTCTGTTAATCGGAACATGTATACATCGTCTTCAACACTACTTTCCATAAATGATATCAATTCAGCAAACACTCTGGACTCGTTCAAATGTTGTTCTTTGGCGCCTGGTAACGCAGCTTGTGCCCTTTTCATACTTCTGTGGCGGTGTTTAAATTCATTCATACAGTCCTTGTGATACTCAGCATTAATGGCTACTAAATCACCACCATCTATTGTGGCCAACATATCTGTGTCCTGCAAGTCGGGCGCCATGTCTGACAGTCCTAGATCTTTCTGCGTACATTTGTGAAGTATGCTGTCTTTTCCTCTTCAGTGAGAGTTAATCGTTTTGACTTCCTTCGCTCAGTCGCATCGCCAGATTCCTGAACGTTCCCTTTCTCTCCTGTGTTCTTTGTAGTTTCGACTCAGCAAATAGCAATTTACAATTGTGGTGCCATTTTGCCTCATTTGTAAGAAGTTCATCCGCATTGATATTGTCAGGAAAACACAGAGTCGTAGGCAATGCATCCAGTTCTCGGAAGCTGTGTACTCGTTTGATAAAGTCCTCGTACACCTGTAGGCCTTTACCGTCTTGTCTGGTAGCAGGACACTTTAACGAATCACCTACCCTCACAACGGCTGTTCCACAAATGATGCACGCCAGCCAGTCCATGATGTCACTAAAATGCTATACTCTACTGTCAAATATATGAATGTGTAATTCGTATGACTTCTCAGAACATTGTCGACCCATCGATTTACTGCAGCGGGCGCGTTGTGGTAATGTCATGGAGTTAATAATGATTGTCTCCCTTCTAGGATATGGCAGGACGGGATCAGGATCTCTGAAAAGAGAGTTGAGTATCCAGGGTTCATGTTTGAGGGCGACATGGGCGAAGTGGTCGCTTTTTTTCTGGCCAAGTCACCTTATTTTTCCCGTAGGGGGAAGTCAAGTCGCCCTGGAATTTTCTGGATTTTTTTTTTTTTACTATTAATTTCAGACCCTAGGGGCGAGTGCATGTCATAAATGCGCTAATCCCACCAAATAGGTGTGTAAAATTGGATCGCATCGATTGTTTGATGACCCCTGGTGTGTATTTGCCCGCGGGGTTTCTTTGTTATTGTCGCCTACTATCGGTTTGTTATTCGCGACGCCATGATGCGTATCAACTGATCAGACACGTCTGGGTGCTTAATATTGTTTAACTAAAGCGTTCAAGGAACGTTGATTGAAGACCCGAATTTACGTCATTAAGGCGGGGCTTATAGCTTCATTTAATTCATTGGTCGGCTTCGACTAATTTGATTCGACGACACACGTGAATAATTAGTTTCAAGGTAAATGGGAGGCGACTACTATCGCAGTCTATCGGCATACGACGTAGTTGTCTACACACATTTTTGTCAGCTTATGACGCTTTGTGGGATACCATTTCCGAAATAAAAATAGCATCCAATCGTTAGCTACGATTGTGGGTATACCCACTCGAGGCGCCACCTGACGAACCCAGTGGCCTACAGCCCATGATTGCAACTTTCTTTTTCGCTCACTTAAACCGTCTTGACGAGGTGGCTCAACATGTTGATGCCTCTACCCTCTAATAGATATGCTGTTGAAAACATAGAGTTAATGTATACAGTTACGCGATAACTATAAGTAAGAGAAAAAATCAGGGAAAATATGATTTTTATCACTTCTCCCTAATTTCCCCTCACTTCTCCCTATTTTGCCTGGAGGGAGAAGTGACTTCTCCCTAAATTTTTGGCCTAGATTGAACCCTGGTATCTAGTGAAAATCAACATAACTAACGATAACGTATGCTAAATCATACTGAACACCCGTCCTTCAGTACTTATTCTCACATAATTATATAATGCCTACATGTTGATGTATAATTAATCTGAATCGATAATTGAATAGTAAGATAGTTCTGTAACAGTTAATAGGAATTTCAAAGATTACATAATTTCATTTAATTTTCTGTCAAAAGTAGTGACCACTGAATAAATGATGAGTAGTGTAGATCCTTATCAGGCACTGACAGTGTGATTATCCAGTCTGATCATGGCCCACACTCGTCGCAGATGAGTAGATCTAGCTGACGCAGGCGCTGGTGTTTTAGTGGTTGATAAAATGGCGAAGTACACACACCCCAAAACAAAAATGGCGAGGGGATGTGGGCCCTGGAGTGCTTTCTGTGTTTTTTTCCAGGATATTTGGTTGGGATGTGGGTTGTAAAGTGATCGTTCACACAGCAAGTGCCAGCGCCAGTTTAATTTGACATTGTTAGGCCATAAACAACGAATTACCCTTATTATTACCTTCTAACATCATGATGGCTGGCAGCTTCTTATAGCATTCATATGTCATGGAAATACATCTATCCGGTAATAAACAGGTATAAAATCAGCTGCAACAAAACTTTCTGCTGAAAGCAAGTGGCGTATATCATCACAAAGGGAAGTAACTAATGTATAGTTGTCAGAAATTATACTCTCTATTTTTTGTTATGTTGGGCAGGCCTACTTGTTAACTTGATTTGAATGATATTGTAAGTTATTGGCGGCCATAATGTGCTACATGTGAACTTTTTTGCACAAAATATAGGTATATACGTCATTTTTGTCGCGCCCGCTTGATAAAGCGGAAAGCGCGATATAGTCGGCGCTTTGCCGTTCGTTCGTTCGTCCGTCCGTTCGTCCGTCCGGATTTGCGTTAAAGTTTTCGGATACCCATTATCTCTGCAACCGTAAGTCGGATTGAGTTGAAACTTCACATACTGATTAATCATCATCCATTTGCGACCATATGTGTGTCCGTCCGTATGCATCTGGATTTTTCTTTATTTCTCTATACGGCATTCATAGGGCGCGACATGCGGGCTGCGGCCATCTAGTTGAGACAGTTTTTGTTTGTTAAGCGAATCCCCACAATGTTGAGCTAAATTGAAATTGACCTTGATCTTATACATTGACATTGACCTTTCATCACAAAATAAATGTCACAAATGAACTCCTCGCATCAAGGTTCAATAATAAAGTGATATCATATATGATTTTACGCACATTAGATAAAAGTAATATTTGGATCATTCTAATTACTGTTATAGTTCTGAATCCAGTTTATCATTTTGACCTTGAGTTCTAACATATGACCTTGACCCCAGAGTATGGAAATTTATCAGCAGTCAATATGGGCAAATAAATAAACACATAGGAACAACAATTGACCCTCAGTTATCGATTGTTTGCGGGGAAAATTAAGCGAATTCTGACGATTTTCGACAAAAAATGACCTTGACCTTGAATTGTATGTTGACCTTGACCTTTATTGTTAAAGCTGACAATGGTGTAATCATGCCAATTCATATGATGATGCATTCCAGCAATTTACATCATTCAACATAGTTCCCGAGTACTATTATATGAATTAATAGAACATACCCGTTTTTTACTATTGTTTGACCTTGACCTGACCTTGACCTTTAAAATCGCGTACCCCCCACTAAAAATGTTTGTATTCATCTAAGGTACAACTGTGCCAAATATGGTGCTTTCTTCCAGTGTGTCACGATCAAGTCGATTTTTGGTCGATTCCAGCTACTCTGCTATTGAGGGCCAAACCTGGCCTCCAGTCGGGATTCCGGTAAGGATGAAACAGATTAAACTACCTATCACATGCTCCCAAGTTGGGAGTCCCAACCAACCACCACATGTATAATTAGAATGGTATAGCAGGGATTCCGCTGGGGGGGGGGGGGGAAACGCCACTTCAAAAAATTGCCGATAAAAAATTACAATTTTCGAAAAAAAATCAAAAACATTTTTTTATTATTTTTTTTCGAAAATTGTAATTTTTTATCCCAATTGTTTATTTTTAATTGCGAAAGTGGCGATCGCCAGCGGAATCCCTGGTATAGATCTATAATTGGAATAATACTTTTGTTTTGTATTGATGTGTAAATGGAATGCTGGCTAACAAATGTGAGTTTGCGACCAGCGTAGTCCCAGACCAGCCTGCGCATTTACACAGTCTGATCAGGACATATGCTGTTTGCCATTCAGTCACAGCCTTGCTAATTACTAATTAGTGTGTGTAAATGTGAAATTGTGTAAATGGCATCAGGTCCCTTGTGAGCCAAACTGTACCATGTCATAATCAGTCACAAGGCTCACATATGTGGCTGTGACTGGAGAAATGGGGCTTATGGCATTGTGCGACCAGTGTAGATTCACGCCGGGTCAACGGGTTCAATCCCGTATTTAACCCGATACATTGGGAGGAAACAGAATATTTACATTAAAAAAAAGATATACATTCTGCCCTATAATTAGAATAACCTGACATGGTACCAGATCTATACCACACCAAAGTCACTTGGCCCCTTCCCTTAAAAGTAATGTTATTGGGAATAATCGTGTTACTCATATATACTTGTGGAAGCGTCCTGGTGCCAATGCTAAAATATTTGTATCTCCTAATTTTATTAGAACATACTATCCCCTAATTAGGACTTATTATCTCCTAATTAGGACTTAGTATCTCCTAATTAGGACTTACTATATGTGTCGATGATAAAACTGTTCTATCTCCCAATTAGGAGATAATAAATCCTAATTAGATATTAAGTCCTAATTAGGATATAATAAGTCCTAATTAGGAGATAGTAAGTCCTAGTTAGGACTTAGGAGATAACAACAATTATGACATAGCATCTCCTAATTAGGAGATAAATATATTTTAGCATTGGCACCAAGACGCTTTCATATATACTTGACCCCACCTTTAAGGATGAATCCTGATCGTTAATTGACCAATCGCATGCTCCCAACCAACCACGACAGTTCTCCTCGTAGAATTTGGTATCATTGTTCTGTTGGTGGCGTTAGCCGATTGCCGTGACTGATCTGGGCTACACTGGACGTACATGTTGTACAATATCTTTTTCCAGTCGAGGTCCTAATATATACATGTAATGTTGGTAAAAATCAGTATTTAGTTTTAGCAAAGGGCAATAATCATGTTTTCAGGAATAACTCGTAGTCATTTGTAAGTGAAATTTATTTCCCTCAGGAACATATTTGACAGTATTTAATTTTATCGATATAATATTACAGTTAGTCTTGTGTTAACTCTTTGCATGCTGGGAAATTTGCAGGCTATAAATACGTCAAAAATAGCAGATGAAAATTCATATTTTCTTTTATTTCTTCCTATAAATATCATGAATATATATATATGTCTTGGAATTTCATTAGAATTGAGTCTGGAGGATGCAATTCTAATGAAATTACAAGACATATTTATATATAGAGAGAAATCAGAAACATAGTCGTACTATTGGTGAATGTTATTTTCACTGCTAGCATGCAGAGTTAACAATGTCTAGTTACGGTACCTGTACAATATTAATGGTTTCCCATAAGGCAAGAGGAAATTAATTTGCAGATTTTCATCCCCGCCCGACCTTAAAGGGACCAGAGTTCCAGATAAGGTGCATATTTTACGCACTTATTTTAGCAGAATACAAAAATGGGAGTACAAAATACTCCCAGCACTGCGAAAATATGCATTGATTTTCAAATCGAGTAGTGAAAATACTGTAATAAAGTTGAAAATTTACTTTAATAGTTGAGCTGCAATTTTTTCAACTCAAATAAGTGAGTTTTTAAATTTGTTTTATTTATTATCATTTGTTCCCTATTTAAAGGTACATGCCCACTCAGTAGGCTCAACATTTCCTTTATGAGAATTAATTAAGTGTATATAATTGTGTCGCTATTCCGCCCGTTATAAAAAAATACGCGTGCGCGCTATACAGATATAATCATTTAGTAATATTTATTTTACTGATAGTCATGCAGGATATTTTCATATGCAAATGAGGCATGATATTTTTTAATTATTTATAATAATTCAATGTGTCACCTGAAAAAAATAAAGATTATAAAGAGAATAAATAGTAAGGTCCGTTAACATGTTAAGGAAATACAGTTATCGCCCCTGGTATAATTGTAGAAATTTACGTCTAATATAAAATGTATAATAATGCCAATCAATACATGGGGTAATGGTGATTATGGTGAATGAATGTTTATTTTGCCAGAATATGTCTCTGATGTAAATAACAGTTTGTGCCTACTGAGTGGGTATGTACCTTTAATATCAAAAATATTAAAGGAATAAAATCAATAATACATTTGTAAAATATGCATTGCATTTGAAATATGGGGGTATAATACTCTTTGAGATACAAACCTTATCTGGAGCTCTAAGGGACTGTCTCTCAGATTGACATCCTAGATGCAGTTAATAAAAACAGCTGCTACATTGCAGATACATAGCAATGACTACCAAGGGAGACAGGTAACTGCTTTCATACTGAATGCAGTTACAAGTTCCCCTTGGTCATAAACGTGCATTTTTCAGCTAATTATCGCATTGGCATGTCCGCTTTCGATGACGCAATCTGCAAGTCAAGGAAATTCCATGCTATATTGAACTTGACCATACCTCGCCATCTATCGGGAAACTGAAGCACATTGGGTATAATCCACATTGTAAGAATTTACATTATATGCTGCCCCTGAACTGGTAAAAAAATCAATTGTGCCACTTTTGGCGTCATAGTGCGTCACCTGCAAGTAGTTTCTTATTGTTGTTATTTTTCTATATACATGTACATATTTACATATGCTATCAAAATAGTCTTTAATGTATTGTGGATTATTTACATTTATGTTACAGTAATAAACTGGGGGCCGTTTCACTAAACTTCGTACGACTAAAATGTTCGTAAGTGCAAAATTATGATAGTCTGTAAATTTCACATTAACAATGTTTTCTTGTAAATAATTTATGGATTTACATTTATTGAGCATAGGCTGCATATGCAGCCTATGCTCAATAAATGTAAATCCATAAATTTAAATTTACAGACGATCTTATATTTGAACTTACGAACATTTTAGTCGTAAGAAGTTTAGTGAAACGGGCCCCAGGATTATAATACAACTCCGCTTTGCTTCTAACTATTTCTCCAATTCCCCACAACAGCAAAGGCTCGAGGTAGGTATACCAGTAGGACGTAGAATTCTTTTTTTTATTAATTCGTTGCCACAAAATAACAATTTGTTTCCTCAATTTAACAATTCGTTCCCACGAATTAACAATTGACAATTAGTTCCCTCATTTTAACAATTTGTTCCCACTAAATAACAATTCGTTCCCACAGACAAATTGTTATATCATGGGAACAAATTGTTATATCGTGGGAATGAATTGTTATTTGGAGGGAACGAATTGTTAAATTGAGAGAACACATTGTTATATCGTGGGAACAAATTAATAAAAAAAATCCATGTCCTCTGCGGGGCTCCGTAATACCAGACAACAAGAATTATGTCATTTCACTGTTTAATATCAAATTAAAACCTTTTGTGATGTGGGGTAAATCTCCAAATCATAACTAAATATTTACAAAACAATTATATGTTCAGCCCTCTTATTAGAATAACCTGACCTGGTGCCAGGTCCTTACACAATCACATAGCCCCAATCCCTAAAAGTAATATGATTAGTACTAATCTTACTACTTTTGTAATGGGCATAATGGGATTAAACTGTTAAGTATCAAGAAAATCAAAAATGTATCCGAGGGCCAAACCAGGGATATCAGGATTCTGGCAAGGATAAATCCCACATAAGTTCAGGCACAGACTATCAAGTTTCATACCATATCAAGTACATCTACATCCCATACATGTACCACCAGCTGACAAAAACATTATTCAAATGTTTGTGAGCAATTTAGCCCCACAATAGTCTACACTGTTCACCATTCAGTCACTGAAGTAGCTTTACTTACATCAGTAAAAGGCTCGGAGTATAATCTGCCTACATAACAGGATCAGAATGTACAACAGTTGTAAATGCCGTGAGGTCTCTTTTGTCAGCATGTGGGCCATATGACGTAGTCATTACCAGTATATGTACATGGTATTGCATAATGCTACAAGAAACGAGTATCCCATATTTGCCATAGTATAGAAAATATTGTTTACGCATTATATACATGTATCACAATATTTTGGTGTGTGACAAAGTATTTATCCTGTCAACAGTGATTATGTGCTGTGAAATACGGTGCTTTGAAACAAGGTGCCGTGAAACATTTTTGATATCCTGTCAATACGACCTAATCACTGCGTATGAATATGTGCGGTTGTCATACTAGTCGATTCTCCGATTTTTTAAAGCTATTTGTAGGTGTTGACGGGATAAATAGAATAGTAGGTTAGTGCCATGAATTGGGAAAAATTGGTGCGGCACGGAAACGCGAGAGCCTCGCCCATCCCGTTTCCTAAGCCTTGCCAGATATGTTTTCCCATTTACGGCACTAACCTACTATTCTCTATGTAGAGTTAAGCATATAAATATAGCTGCACATACATAGTGAATACGAAGCTCGTTTACCTTCATGTCAAAGGTATCGGGCTAAGCTAGGAAAGACATTATTCTAGTTGACTTTTAACATCCTACAACTAGGTTACTTGTATGTATCCGCCTATACTGCTCACTATTCAAAACTAGATTTGATTTGATTTATTGGTGCTTAACGGCCTATCAACAGCTAAGGTAATTTAAGGCCGGGCCAACGTGTTCGATCCCATATTTAACCAGGGTTCCCACTCTTTTGGGAAGACCAAATTCCATGACTTTTCCATGACTTTCAAGGACCTGTTTTTGAAATTCAAGGACCCATTTTTGCGTGGGTGATACCGATGAAACAATGTTTTACGGCTTATCGACTCATAACTTGAGCCATTTTGAGCCTGGAATACACCTGTATTGGGGAGAGAAGTAGTAATTCAGTTCTGAATTTACAAAATCATGATTTGATGCCAGGTGCCCTTACCACACCAAATAATTTGGCTCGAAATAAAAAAATTGCACTGAACTTTCCTCAACAACACAAATAATTGGACTAGAATCCAAATTCCATGACTTTCAATGACCTTTTCAGAAAAAGAGGTAAATACCATGACTTCCAAGACCGGATTCCATTTTTCGAAATTCCATGACTTTCCAGAAATTTAAGGACCAGTGGGAACCCTGTTTAACCTGCTGCATTGGGGGTAAAATCCCAAAATCAGAACAAATATTTACATTGAACTAGATGGCCGCGGCCTGCATGTCGCGCCTTGTGGCGAGGCATGGACATTAAAAAAAGATATAGTATAACGAAAAAATTTAACCAAAAAACTGAACCAAAAACTTTAACTGGACACACGTACGTACGCCAAAGTGCCGACTATATCGACTATATCGCGCTTTCCGCAAGCGGGCGCGAAAAAAACTTTAACCAAAAACTTCAAAGTAATTTGACCTTGACATTGGGCACAGGAGCCGCACGGGAGGGGTGTAGAATGAAAATATAGATGATGATAAACACCCATATGAAGTTTCAAGGTAATGGGCAAAGCAATTGCAGAGATATAGTATAACAAAAAACTTTAACCAAAAAACTTAACCAAAAAACTTAACCAAAAACTTCAAAGTAATTTGACCTTGACATTGGGCACAGGGGCCACACGGGAGGGGGTAGAATGAAAATATAGATGATGATAAACACCCATGTGAAGTTTCAAGGTAATGGGCAAAGCAGTTACAGAGATATAGTATAACAAAAAACTTTAACCATTAACTTTAACCAAAAAACTTAACCAAAAACTTTAACCAAAGAACTTAACCAAAAACTTTAACCGGACACACGTACGTACGTACGCCAAAGTGCCGACTATATCGCGCTTTCCGCAAGCGGGCGCGACAAAAATAAAATATAATCAGTTCTGAAATTAGAATAACCTGACCTAGTGCCAGGTTTATACCACACCAGTCACTTGGCCCCATCCCCTAAAAGTAATAGGATTACGAATAATTATAATACTCAAATTAGGGGTATAACCAGATTCAACTGTCACATACAAAAAAATGCCAAAGACGTATATTTCATCAACATTGCAAATTATACTTTACTAGCAAAGTATACTTTGAGGGAGTAATCATTTATTTTTCCAGAAATGCATTATTTCATATAGAACTAACAAATGCATATATTTCATGATTAAAAGTATGCAGAATTATTAAACTGAATTTATTACATTATCACAGCCAAATTGGCTGTGATAATGTAATAAATTCAGTATAATAAAAATTAATAAATTTATCATAAAATTGAAAATTTCTCCCTCAAAGTATACTTTGCTACTAAAGTATACTTTGCAATGTTGATGAAATAGGCTACTGGTCAGGATTTCGGTAAGAATGAACCCTGATCAACCAAACTGCGAATGGTAGCAAAGGCCATACGCCAAATTACACACGGCACATATCGTTCACCTCCATATTTGCCTTCTTTCACAATCAATAACCATGATTTTTTAAGTTTATAATAAGGCATTGGACATGCTGAAACGCAACTATTTTGATTGGTTAACACCCAATAGTGAACAACTATGTCTGTTTTACAAAAATTTTACGGCCATATAAACAATGTAAAAACAATTATGTTTTCAATAATATTAAATTTTATCAAAATTTAAGAATGAGCCTTCTTTTTATTTCGTGAAATTTGGTCAATATTGATTTTATTAAGAAAAATTTATTTGTCTATGGGAATTTAACATGGGGAAACAAAAGGAGGTGGAGGAGCTGTGGGCGGAGTAAAAAATGAAAAGATTCGACACCGAAACCTAGCTAGATAGCTTAGAAATGATCAAACTAAGAAAACAAGTTAAATTTTGAAAATCGATCCAGTATTTGACATTCAAAAATGTTCCCATGTTAAATTCCCATAGACATCTTCACTCTGTGTGAATATTTCACATGGGGAAATTGTTTTTTCGCCATAAAATCAATAGGACCAAATTTCACTATTAAATAAAAAGAAGGCTCATTCTTAAATTTTGCTTTAATTTAATATTATCCAAAAAAAGTAGTGTTTTTGCATTGTTTATATAGCCATAAAATTTGGGCAGGTTTCGTGGGCCTGCAGAATTTTCGAGAAAATGGAAAAAATAATGTGCCAGAATGCATCATTTACCTTCTAGTTTCGATTTTTCTTTCTGGGGGGGTCATGCCCCGGTATGTACTCAAACCGGTTTGAATCAAGAAGTTTGATTGGCCGAGGCTGATCTGTGGTCGGTCTTTCCCAATCAACCCCGAGACCCCCCTAGCACACTCGCACAAAGTCGTCAACCGGGCCTGCAGATTCAAATTGGCTAGCTACGCCCCTGACTGGTTGTCAAAGAATGTGAGCACATCTGTGCCAAGTGGAGGCAACTCGTGGAGGAAATCAAGTTACCATGCCAACATTGAAGAAATCATTTCCACTATTTGTACACACATGTGATGTTTCACAGATGATCAGGCAGAACTAATTGTTCAGAGATTAGAAGTACATATTTTGTTTAACCCTTAGACCGCTATCTTAATTTTGTTGTCATCTGCCGTTTATTTTTTCAGTTTTATCATCAAAAACATGCTTTGACAGCACTTTAGAATAATTTACAACATGCTTTGACAGCACTTTAGAATCATTTCCATTGAAAATGATTCTGAAGTGCTGTCGAACCATGTTTTTATCGAGAAATAAGTCCAGATATAAAAGCAACAGCAGACGACAATTGTTGCGAGTAGCGGTCTAAGGGTTAACTTATTGGAAGTTACATTTGGCCAACATACCTCCCAGTCAATAGGTGTCCTTGATAGCATTTGCGGGTGTAGTGGACATCAACCTTACTTCAATGAGTTATTGCACATAAACTGCACAAAGTGAGGACAGTAATTTATTTTACGACAGTAATTTATTTTAACATGTGCCAACAAACCTTCAATTGGAGTCTAGCCCCGATTGTTAACAACACCCGTGTGATGTATGATAGTTTTGTTTGTTTGTTTATTAGTGTTTAACGGCCTATCAACAGCTTAGGTCATGTAAGGCCGGGCAAACGGGTTCGATCCCATTTTAACCTGCTGCATTGGGGGGAAAATCCCAAAATCAGAACAAATATATTCAGCCCTGAAATTAGAATAACCTGACCTGGTGCCAGGTCCATACCACACCAAGTCACTTGGCCCCTTCCCCTAAAATCGGATTACGAATATCGTAATACTCACATAAGGGGCATAACCAGATTCAACTGTCATATACAAAATGCCAAAGACGTATGTGAGGGCCAAACCAGGTCTCCAGTCGGGATTCCGGTAAGGATGAACCCTGATCGTTAAATTACCCATCACGTGCTCCCACCTGCCACCCACATGTATGATAGTGGTTGCTGGGTTTGTTTGTTTGTAGGGGTTTAACGGCCTATCAACAGCTACAGTCATCTAAGGTCGGGTCAATGGGTTTAGTACTAAATCCCATATATTACCGATATATGTACAAATGAGGGGAAAATCAGAACTGAATATTTACAATAAAAAGAACTATATATTCAGCCCTGAAATCAGAATAATCCTGATCTGATGCCAGGTCCTTGTCACACCAGAATCACATAGCCCCCTCCCAAAGCAGTAGGATCAGTAATAATCTTACTACTTTTATAATGGGCAATAACCAATTTCAACTCCCAGGTAACAAAAGAGCCAAAGATAAAAACGTACCTGAGGGCCAATCGTGATTCCTATAAGGAGGAACACCTACCGTAAATTACGCCGTCGATTCGCACGACCACCACGGTTGATGGGATTGATTTGATCTATTGGTGTTTAACGGCCTATCAACAACTAAGGTCATTTAAGGCCGGGCCAACAGGTTCGATCCCGTATTCAACCTGCTGCAATGGGGTACATCGAAAAAGAAAAGAGTACCTATATATTCAGCCCTGAAATGAAAATAACCTAAAAAAAAAAGTATATATTCAGCCCTGTAATTAAAATAACCTGACCTGGTACCAGGCCACCCAGGTCACCAGTCGGGATTCTGGTAAGGATGAAACCCGAACGTTAAATTACCCATCCCACATGCCACCCAGTGTAGACTACACAATGTAGACTGTACCAGCTGGTTTGGATCTACACTGGTCACAAGAAGAAAATGTGGTTTGTCAGCTCACAAATACCTTTGTAGCCGATTGTACCAACTTGCTAAGCATACTTATCTAGCTAAGTATACTTTGAGGGAATTCATTTATTTTTCCAGAAATGCATTATTTCACATAGAACCAACGACTGCATATATTTGATGATTAAAAATATGCAGAATTATTATACTGAATTTATTACATTATCACAGCCAAAATGGCTGTGATAATATAATAAATTCAGTATAATAACAAGAAACGAGGCAAAGCCACGAAGGCCAGGTTTTTTCCAAGCATAGACACTTGGATAACATAATTATACCCACTTTTTGTAGACTAGATGGCCGTGGCCTGCATGTCGCGCCTTGGGGCGAGCCATGGACACTAAAAAAAAGAGATATAGTAGATGGAAAAACTTTAACCAAAAAACTTTAACCAGACACACGGACGGACGTATGCGAAAATGCCGACTATATCGCGCTTTCCGCAAGCGGGCGCGACAATGATGATAAACACCCATGTGAAGTATCAAGGTAATGGGTGAAGCAGTTGCAGAGATATAGTATAACAAAAAACTTTTAACCAAAAAACTTTAACCAGACGTACGTTAAAAAGTTATTTGACCTTGACATTGGGCACAGGGGCCGCACGGTTGGGGGGTAGAATGAAAATATGGATGATGATAAACACCCATGTGAAGTTTCAAGGTAATGGGCAAAGCAGTTGCAGAGATATAGTATAACAAAAAACTTTTAACCAAAAAACTTTAACCAGACGTACGTTAAAAAGTTAACGTTGAAAATGGGTAAGTCAATTACGTAGAAATAATAGGTGAAGGTAAAAAAAATGGTCACATGTTAGATAGTTGTATGTGGTGGGCACCCCTTGGTTATGAAGCTGTGAAAGTTTGATGGTCCTAGGTGGTACAGTACCAAAGAAATGGACTTAAACACGAAAACTTAACATTGTAAACGCGAAAAGTTAACATTGAAAATGGCTAAGTCGACTGCGCAGAAAAAATGGGTCAAGCTCAAAAAAAGGTAACATGTTGGATAGTGATATGTGGTGGGCACCCCTTGATTATGAAGCTGTGAAAGTTTGGTGGTCCTAGGTGGTACAGTAACAAAGAAATGGACTCAAACACGAAAACTTAACATTGATTGTGGACGCCGCCCGCCCGCCCGGCTTTCGCCAATCCAATAGCCTGGTGTTTTTTTTAAAAACCTGGCTAAAAATTAAGAAATTGATCCTTAAATTAAAAATTTCTCCCTCAAAGTGTACTTAGTAAGATAAGTATACATGTACTTTGCAATATTAGTGAAATCGGCTACTGGTGGCAGATTGGAGAAACTTGGGCAAACTTCTTAACTGGACACACGGACAGACACACAGTTCAAACACTACCGTATATGCCTCCACGCTCTGCGAGACTGGGGGCATAAACAGCATGGTTGTGTCATATATTGGTTTTGTGTTTGTTCATTTATTGGTGTTTAACGACCTATCAACAGCTAAGGTCAGTCATGTAAGGCCGGGCAAACGGGTTCAATCCTATTTTAACCTGCTGCATTGGGGGGAAAATCCCAAAATCAGAACAAAATATTTACATCGAGAACAAATATATTCAGCCCTGAAATTAGAATAACCTGGGTTCATACCACACCAAAGTCACTTGGCCCCTTCCCGTAAAATAGGATTACGAATAATCGTAATACGCATATAAGGGGTATAACCAGAGTCGGAATTTCGGTAAGGATGAGTGAGTGAGTGAGTGAATAGGGTTTAACGTCCGCTTTTCTGACATAGAGGTACAAGCCTCAGGGAGTCTACATGCAGACGGGTCAACGGGGTCGTGTCCCGTATCCACCTGTCCGAGGGGGGTAAATCCCAACTTCAGAACTCAATATTTACAATCAAAATATATATTCAGTCCTGAAATTAGAACAACCTGATCTGGTGCCAGGCCCTCGCCACACCAGCATCATTTATCCCATCCCCTAAAAGTAATAGAATTAGCGCTAATTTTACTTTTATATATGGGGCATAGCCCGACTCAACTCTCACATACAAGAAAGCCAAAAATGTACATGAGGGCCAAATCCGGTATAGTGGGTTCCGGAAAGTATGAACCCAATCGTTAAGCCAGTTTAGTCGCCTTTTACGACAAGCAATGGCTACTGCAGCACTATTCTCAGGATCAGTTGATCCCGCCCCGGTGCCTGCACGGGGCTGGTAAGGATGAACCCTGATCGTTGAATTACCCGTCGCCGTCTCCCACCTGCCACCCACATCATACATGGGTGTTCTGTAGCCTATTTCACCAACATTACAAAGTACGCTTATCCAGCAAAGTATACTTTGTCAGAGGGAGATATTTTTAATTTTAGGATAAATTTATTAATTTTCATTATACTGAATTTATTCCAGTAATAAATTCAGTATAATAATTTTGCATACTTTTAATCATCAAATATATGCAGATCTATATGAAATAATGAATTTAGGGAAAATAAATGATTACTCCCTCAAGTATACTTTGCTGGTATATCGTCTACTGATAGATTATAGAGACAGGATGCGGATGAAACAGACAGACATACAAAGAAAAGTATAAAATAAACAAAAGAAGTTTGTATAAAATAATAATTTATAACCACATACAAAACCAGCCAATAACAATATACATGTACATATAATGGTAATAAATTAAATATGGTTCTATTAATTAAAGTGAATCCCTACAAATACTACCATAAACATAGCCCCACTACAGTCATGGTATCGGTACACCAGCAGTAGCCTATTTCACCAACAAAGTATACTTATCTTACAAAGTATACTTTGAGGGAGAAATTTTCAATTTAAGGATAAATTTATTAATTTTTATTATACTGAATTTATTACATTATCACAGCCATTTTGGCTGTGATAATGTAATAAATTCAGTATAATAATACTGCATACTTTTACTCATCAAATATATGCAGTGGTTAGTTCTATATGAAATAATGCATTTTGGGAAATATGAATGATTACTCCCTCAAAGTATACTTTGCTAGATAAGTATACTTTGTAATTTGGATGAAATCGGCTACAATAATATCTCCACACTGGCCTGACAAACACATCAGCAACAAAAGTGACTTGTAATATGCAGCACACAACCGTATCAAATGTCGTCAATGTCTTGGAGAATACACATGAAAAACATCAATTTTGATTTATTTTTTTCAGTATATGTTGTCACAGACATAAATGATATTTTAACGAAATGTGGCGTATCAAAAGCGTCTTGTTAAGCTGCATTTGGTGGTCTCAGTACTTTGGCCCAAACTTCTGTCATTTGTGCACGAAGAATCAATTTCCGTGTGTACTGTCAATAAAGACACGGAAATCGATTCTTCGCAAAAACGACACCAGTATGTGCCGAAGTCCCGAGACCACCAAATGCAGGTCATGAAGACGAGTTTGCTGCGCCATATTTCATCAAAATCTGTTGCATAATAAGGAAAATATAAAATAACATTGACCTTGGAGTGGGCGTGCTTTCAACATTTCCAGACATTGTTGTGGTAACCATGTGATCATGCACCTTGGTAAATGTATCTCATAAAAAATGTCATCAATGCTTACGGCATTGATGACATTTTTTATGAAATTCATTTGTCTGGAAATGTTGAAAGCACGCCCACTCCAAGGTCCATGTTATTTTATATTTTCCTTATTATGCAAGAAATCACTGTGTTATCTGTTACCAGTGTAGCTCCTGATCAATGTATGCACATAGCACACTCCTGTAGCCTGATACTTGATGGAATGGTGGACAGTGCAGATCCTGATCAGACTGTGCGGATGCACAGGCTGATCTGGATCTACACTTGTCACAAAACCCGTAGGCCTCATTTCTCCAGTCACAGCCACGCATATGTCCGGTGATGTCCAATTCAGTTACAAATACCCACCATTGTCCCACAGGTTAAAGTTACGGACCGAGGCTATAAATACATTAAATATGCATAAAACCATCCATAAATGAAAAAAAATATAAGCTAAACAAAATTTTGCTACTCCCTCTATAACACTTATACAAGTGTTATAGAGAGTAACAAATTTTGTTTAGCTTATTTTTTTTATCATTTATGGATGCTTTTAGGTATATTTAATGTATTTATAGACCGCAGTCCATTACTTCAACCTGTGCATTGTCCGACAGGGACATAGTGGCCAATACAAGTGACCGCTGTAAACAGTAACACACTAAATACATGTACACACATGTAGGCTAAAATTTAAAAACAAATGTAAACAATAAACTATAATACATGTCATAACAAGAAAAATGTACAAAGAAAGAAATGGTCAAAACATAAACTGAAGTATTACCGGTATATCAGATGTGGCTGACAAATGGACATTACAAGAGTTAACAATACATGTAGCATAGCCAAGCCGTTCTATGATTCTATATGGTACTACATTTGTATTTTGATTCAAGTTTTCTACTTTGAGGCGTGCTGCTACATTAGGTGCCAACACCGCAACGTCCCCTATGTCTGCCATCTGTGAACAGTGTAGAGAGATCAGAAAATCCACAAGGTCAGACTGTGGAAAACGAGCACATCATCAGGGGCCCGTTTCACTAAAATTTGTACAACTAAAATGTTTGTAAGTGCAAATTTAGGATCGTCGGGAAATTTCAATTGATGGAATTACATTTATTGAGCATGCAGCCTATGCTCAATAAATGTAAATCCACTAATTGTTTACAAGAAAATATTGTTAATGTGAAATTTACAGATTATCATTTTTTGTTGCACTTACGAACGTTTTATACGTACAAAGTTTAGTGACGGGCCCCTGGACTGCACGGTGTGAATGAGAGCGATACTCCGAATCTACACTGGTCACAAAAGTCATGCAGTCCACTTTGAGCACTGTAGGGGCTATTTGACAACACTACCATAATCTCTTCACTTGCTTAACTTGTTCATGACAAATAAACATTTTAACTACCGGTAATATCTAGCTCAGACTTGGTGACAAGACCGTCTCGTCAGCACACCACAGTAGCTCAATATAGATACAGTCAATTCCATATGAGACACGCCATGTGATTTTGTACCTTCGGACATCTGCGTAATTTCATTAAATACGTTTACAAAATTTACAATATTTTTCATAAATAAAGTAAAAAGTTGACAAAATGTTCAGAGTACATGCGGAATTATATTATATTCTTCATGTACTCTGAAAATGTTGTCAACTTTTGAAGCTATTTACGGAAAATATTGTTTTGTTTGTTTGTTTGTTTATTGGTGTTTTAACGGCCTATCAACAGCTAAGGTCATGTAAGGCCGGGCAAACAGGTTCGATCCCGTTTTAACCTGCTGCATTGGGGGGAAAATCCCAAAATCAGAACAGAATATTTACATCGAGATACAACATATTCAGCCCTGAAATTAGAATAACCTGACCTGGTGCCAGGTCCATACCGCACCAAAGTCACTTGGCCCCTTCCCCTATTTAAAAGTAATACCGGTAGGATTACTCTTATAAGGGGTATAACCAGATTCAACTGTCACATAATGCCAAAGATGTATGTGAGGGCCAAACCAGGTCTCCAGTCGGGATTCCGGTAAGGATGAACCCCGTTTGTAAACGTATTTCATGAAATTATGCGGATGTCCGAAGGTACAAAATCACATGGCATGTCTCATATAAATGTCAGGAATATTCAGCTGACATGTAGCAGTGTCGAACTGATTTATTGAGCATCGGCTGCATATGCAGCCTATGCTCAATAAATGTAAATCCATCAATTGAAATTTCCAAACGATCCTAAATTTGCACTTACAAACATTTTAGTTGTACAAAGTTTAGTGAAACGACCCCCTGTTGTAGTCAGGCAGACTTGCATTACACGCACTGCATAGTCCTATTCATCAGGATGCAGACAAAAAGTTGGATTGTAAGTACATGTAATCTTGTAAGGATGAAAAACCTATATTTGGTTGTGACTAGAGAAATGGGACTTGTTGGATATGTGACCAGTGTAGCTGCTGATTATATAGCACACTCCTGTAGCCTGATAGCAACCTATATTACTTGTTAGAAGCCTGACTGGTGTTTCATTGATGGAATAGTGAACATTGCAGATCCTGATCAGACTGTGCGGATGGTAAGGCTGATCTGGATTTACACTGGTTACAAATCACATAAGCCCCATTTCTCCAGTCACATATGCACGGTGCACAAAACCTGCTTTATTTTCTTTACAACCAACCTGTACAACACATGTGATCAACAGCCTATCAACAGCTAAGGTCATTAAAGGCCGGGACAGGTTTGGACTATTCCGTATTTAACCTGTCCATAAGGAGGGAAATTCCCCAAATCAGATCTGAATATTTACTGAAAAATATATATTCAGCCCTGAAATTAGAATATCCTGATCTGGGGCCAACCAAGTCAATTCCACACTTAGCTCCAACCCCAAAAGTAATATGATCAGCACTAATCTTATTACTTTTTAATGGGAGTATAACAGGATTTAGCTCTCAAGTATCAGAAGGCCAAAAGTGTACATAAGGGCTGAACGTAAGTCGGCATTCATGTGGCAAACATGCATGTGACATGATCATGCGTAAACTGCATCAAGGCGGCTGATTCTGGCCAATGTCAAAGAGTAGCAAAATTCCTGTACCGTCCGTCCGTAATATGCTACTGACAGTATGGCAATTTGCTGAGTTACTGCCCAAGTATAAACCTGGGGCCCGTTTCACTAAACTTTGTACGACTAAAATGTTCGTAAGTGCAAAATTAGGATCGTCTGGAAATTTCAATTGCTGGATTTACATCATGATTTACTATCATAATTTTGCACAATGTGTTCTTGTAAACAATTATTAGATTTACATTTATTGAGCATAGGCTGCATATGCAGCCTATGCTCAATAAATGTAAATCAAATCAATTGAAATTTACAGACCTATTCTAAATCTGCACTTACGAACATTTTAGTCGTACAAAGTTTAGTGAAATGGCCCCCGGGTTCCTTAAGTTATCATGAGATTCTAATTAACACAGGAAACATCACAGTGACAAAGTTAAGCCTTGTGTGGCAGCATTTGGAAAAAGTGAAAGGGTTTAACGTCCCAGCAACAGTTAAGGTCATGTAGAGACGGGACCACAGTTTAAAGTCTCATCCGACAGACCAGTGGTATGGAAATACTATGAAAGTATTTTCGATGCCCAAGGCGAGGTTTGAACCCACAACCTCCGGATTGGAAGTCGGTGTTCTATCCCCTAGGCCACAACCCATCCCTATGCAGGCAGCATTTGGAATTACATTCAGAATCATACACTAGGAAGAATAGAAGATGATACGCAACCAGATTTTACAAATTAGCTTGCAGAGCTCCGTATCCGTGAAAGTTGTCGGTCCGTTAAAATTGCCGCCGGTCCGATGGTAAACCAGACCGAATATCAGACTAAAGAAAAGTAAAAAAAATATACTTTTTTATTCCAAGCTTCAATGAAATCACCTTCCTTTGGTATGCGCTTCTGGTGCTAGCTAGCTTTTCTTATATGACTGGTATACTTAAAAAGCTAAAAGGGTCTTAAATATCACACAAAATCAATTTTTATTTTTTTATGTCCTGTAACATTTTGGCACTTTCGCGGAGACTGAGAGCTCCAGATAAGGCAGGTATTGATCTATTTTCGCATTTATTTTAACTGAATTATGTCGCACTCATTTTCAAAAGTGTGTGTACAAAATATGTACAATAATTTAAAACGCATTGATTTTAAAACTGAAGATAAAAATTCTGTAATAAAGTTGAAAATTCACTTGAATGTTGAAAGTTCAGTTTACACTCAAAATGAACAAGTTTCGTTTCTTGAACATGGCTCAATCTCCGATGCTAATTGCTTAATTTGCAGCATTGGAATACAGTACCTGCTGAGAAAGGTTTTATAAGCTATACCTTCTCCACACACACACACAGATAACATGTAACGAGTTGTTCATTACTGTGCAGAGATCATAATGATCACCTGGGGCCCTAAATTTTGTACGACTAAAATGTTCGTAAGTGCAGATTTAGAATAGTCTGTAAATTTCAATTGATTTGATTTACATTTATTGAGCATAGGCTGCATATTAAAAAATGTAAATCTAATAATTGTTTACAAGAACAGATTGTTAATGTGAAATTTACAGACTATCATTATTTTGCACTTCCAAACATTTTAGTTGTACAAAGTTTAGTGAACTGCGCCACATATTCCAGGTTTGAGCCCAATATTACATGTACATACAATCCTGGCAACCATGTTAGTTAGTTTATTGGTGTTTAACGGCCTATCAACAGCTAAAGTCATGTAAGGCCGGGCAAACGGGTTCGATCCTATTTTAACCTGCTGCATTGGGGGGGGGGGGGGGGGGGGGGGGGGGGGGATGAGGGCGGGAAATCCCAAAATCAGAACGGAATATTTACATCGAGAACAAATATATTCAGCCCTGAAATTAGAATAACCTGACTTGGTGCCAGGTCCATGCCACACCAGTCACTTGGAACCTTCCCCTAAAATAGGATTACGAATAATCGTAATACTCACATAAGGGGCATAACCAGATTCATCTGTGACATACAAAATGCCAAAGACGAAAGTGAGGGCCAAACCAGGTCTCCTGTCGGAATTCCGGTAAGGATGAACCCCGATCGTTAAATCACGCATCGCATTCTCCCACCTCCCACCCACCCTGGTAACTCTGTATCAGATCTGGAATAATAATGTAAATGCAATACGCAGTACATTTGTAAATGTATGTAGAGTAACCAAAAATAAAATAACCGGTTAACACGAGACAGAAAAACAGATCACAACTAGATTTGTTACGGAGCCGTTGTTATGGAGCCGTTGTAGTTTGTGATAAATCACATACTTAACAATGCATTGATGGCAATTAACCCTTTCAACACTACAGACCATAAAGCCAACATTTGCAAACACTGTAGATCCAGATGAGCCGGCTCATAACGAGCCGTCTCATCAGGATCTGCAGTACTTGTCATTATTTTTTAAGGTTTTTAAATAACATCCTTTTTTTTATTAATGGGAATAGTCAAAATTAACATTGAACAGACCATGTTGTATATTTAAAGGTTAATTAATTGACATATTTAAACGTTAATTAATTGACATATTTAAAGGTTAATTAATTGACATATTTAAACTAAACTCATAAGCTGTCAAAAAGGGGCCATATATGACCAGGCTACTCATAGACAGCTTGCAGCTCTTGAGTTGGATAATTCAGTTACTTTGATGAACATAATTATTATGAAGTTATTTTTAAGCAGATTTTCCTTCAATTCAGATTTAGCTGAAACAGCAGAGTAAACAGAGCTCCAGATAAGCTACTTATTTGCTTAAATACCCAATTAAAATTGCCAAAAGCCCAATTGAAATCAGAAGTAGAGAGTATCAAAAAGCAATAACAATGTTGTGGTACTTTTACCATGTTGCAGAAAACAATAAACAGACCACAAATATAGCATATTTTTTTCTTATTTTCAATGAAAACGTGTCTTGGTATTTCATTAGAATTGTCTACAAGGAGACAATTCTAATGAAATGCCAAGACATGTTTTCATTTCGAAGAAAACCATTCAATAATTGCTGTCTGTTTTTCACCCAATTAAAATTTTGAAATACCCAATTGCTTCAGAAATGATGGAGTGACAATACTCAATTACTAATTCCTTATCTGGAGCATTGAGTAAATATAGTGATGCATGTTTATTATTCTGCTGTTTGAAATTGGTCGCTTGCATCTATCGTTTTGCTGAAAAATCAAACACAGTGAATTTAAGCAAAATTACCCAGCATGTGAATAATCAAAATAAATGAAAGCTGTTCAAATAGAACTTTTGGTTTGACCATCATCTTTGGTGTGCCATATACATGTATCATCAAAATCTGTAGGTTTGTCTGATTTGAAAGACACTATTTCAAAAATGACATCAAACATTACAAATTTATGTCATACCCTGCTCACAAAACCACATGATGTCATACATGTCTAGAGGATACAACCACAAGAAAACCCTGAAATAATATTACAAGACAGCGATAAGAGATCCACGGTAATCGCTGTACACGACCAGCGGCCCGTTTCACTAAACTTCGTACGACTAAAATGTTTGTATTAAAGTGCAAATTTAGGATCGTCTGGAACTTTCAATTGATGGATTTATATTCATTGAGCATAGGCTGCATATGCAGCCTATGCTCAATAAATGTAAATTCAACAAGTATTTACAAGAAAACATTGCTCAGACTATCATAAGTTTGCACTTACGAACATTTTAGTCGTTAGTGAAATGGCCCCCAGAAGAACATGCATTGTAAGCACGGCTTTATTGCACTTGATTTGTTTGTACCAAGAATAAAACTAGTGTTGTCACAGTTGAGGACACAAATGCCTCGTATCACCAACTTAAGCGAAACTTAAAATGTGAATGGGACGCAATACCTACATGTATAGCGAGGTATGTTCACAATTGTGCACAACTGTCCAAATGACCGTCGTATTAAATAACACCAAAAATTCAGGTACCAGCACCTTTAGAAGGCCGAAATAAATTCATTTTTTGTCGTATTTTTCCATTTTTCTCCATACATGTTCTATCTGCACATAAGAATCGTCTCCCATGGAGATGCTTCTTATGTGCTGACAAAACGTGTCTTTGTTGAAAGCCAAAACTATTTTGAAAATATAGCAGCCGATAATATTTGTTTCCCACCGTTTAACCCCTAGAAAACGAAAATTGTCGTCTGCTGTTGTTATATATTTTGCCTTCTTTCTTGATAAAAACATTGTTTCACAGCACTTTAGAATCATTTCCATTGCAAATGATTCTAAAGTGTTGTCAAACCATGTTTTTGATGATAAAAATGGAAAATGCAAAATAAACAGCAGACAGCAAAATTGAATTCAGCAGTGTAAGGGTGAAGGGTTAAACATTGGATGCACTTTTCTCTGCAGCCTCGTGTGCAAGCTTTCTTGCTCTGGCCCTTTGATTGGCATAGATTCTTAAAAACAAAGCGAGAAACACTACCATAACCCCCAATACACCAACAATCGTGATTGGATGACCGTAAGTTAAACAGGAGAGGAAAATAGCAAAAGCTTGACGTAATGTCATGATGATGGTGAATGTAACGGGACCAAATTTTTCGATGGTATAAAATATAAACAGCTGCCCGCAGGCGGAACATAAACTCAGTATAACGGCGTGTACGACGAAGGTTGGGTGGGCGGCCATGAAGAGGAAACACTCCCAGAATCCTCCTTGTTCAACGAGGGAGACAGAGGTGAGGAGGCAGGAGAACATGTTCACGCCAGCCATCATTTGTATAGACGACATCTTGTACTGTCGGAACAGCTCGCCCTGCCAGTTGGACGTGAAGCTGTCGAATAGCATATACCCCACCAGCATCACGATCCCAGTAACCGTGGTCACATTGTCATGGGCACGCGTTGAGTCACCGCTCGTCAACAAAAACAGGCCGACACCGACAGATATGAGGCCTGCGGTGAAGTACTCGTGATACTCGTAGGTCTTCCGCGACACCACCTTACCCATCAACATTACTGGAATGACTTTCGAAGCCTTGGCGAGAACTTGCGTTGGGAAACTGACGAACTTGAGAGCTTCGTACTGGAACCAACTGCTCATGATGTTGGAGAACGAGCTGTACGAGTATTTATAGAGCGGCGCCGTGTGTGGCGGTTGTTTACGCGTGAACAACACCGTGATGCCGATGATGAACGCGAGGATTCGGTTGATGAACACGAGGAACTGCGAGTTTCTGAACAACTCGCCGGGCTGGTCGACCGTCTTGCCGTACTCGAACGTCATGATGCGTTCCTGCAGCAGCCCCCAGATGAGGTACGCGGCCTGCAGTCCGATGAAGCAAAACGCGAGCGTTGTGGCCTTCTGGGACACAGACTGTTCCGGCTTCGTGGACGGGGCAGCCCCGGCCTCCCCGTCCTGGAGATGGCGCTCATGCTCCTTACCAAACACACACAGCTTCGCTAGTTGCTGGAAGAATCCCGGGCCTGCAACACACAATATAGGGGAGGTGATTCTTTCAACACTAAATCACTGGATTGGACTGGTATGTTAATTTTCCGACCAATCCAATTGTCATAAAATGATTTTCAGACTAGTCTGTGTTCTTCTGTCTAAAAAATATGAAAATCACATGCAAAAAGTGCAGATCCTGATGAGACGGGTCGTCATGAGCCGCCTCATCTGGATCTACACTGTTTGCAAACACCGCTATAGAAGCCTGTAGTGTTGAAATGGTTAACTCTTACAACGCTGAATTAAATATTGTCGTCTGCTGCTTATTGTTCATATCTCATTTATCTCGATGAAAACATGGTATGCAGAACATCATAATTGTCTCCAGGAGACAAATATCATGTACATGTACTTATGGTAATACGGATGGAGAATTGCCCCTCAAAATCGTTAACACAAATTGCTAAGTTATTTGACCTGGAACACATGTGTGGGCTATAATGCATCTATATAACAAATAAGCATATGAAGTTTCAAGCTAATCCAACAGACATGTTAGCACTTCTAGATACATTCTAGTGTTGTGCAATGATTGAAAAGACATTGTAATCAGAGATACATAACAGCGATTCACATCTATATTTTCCCGAGTGTCCCGTTTAGAGTGGTTCCACTGTAGATAGTAGGTAATCAAATACTTTAAGTAAATACGGACATACAGACAAACAGCAGACAACAAGTCAGTTCCCGCCTTTAAACCTTAGAAGGCGGGAACCGAAAACTGTCGTCTGCTGTTGTAACTTATTTTGTATTTTCTCAAAATAAAAACATGGTTAGTCAGCATTTTAGAATCATTTCCATTGGAAATGATTCTAAAGTGCTGTCAAACCATGTTTTTTGGAAATGATTCTAAAGTGCTGTCAAACCATGTTTTTTATAAGAACAAGAAACGAGGCAAAGCCACGAAGGCCAGGTTTTTTCCAAGCATAGACATTTGGATAACATAATTATACCCACTTTTTGTAGACTAGATGGCCGTGGCCTGCATGTCGCGCCTTGGGGCGAGGCATGGACACTAAAAAAATAGATATAGTAGATGGAAAAATTTTAACCAAAAAACTTTAACCGGACGAACGGACGGACGTATGCCAAAATGCCGACGATATCGCGCTTTCCGCAAGCAGGTGTGACAATGATGATAAACACCCATGTGAAGTATCAAGGTATTGGGTGAAGCAGTTGCAGAGATATAGTACACGAAAAAACTTTAACAAAAAAAATTCAAAGTAATTTGACCTTGACATAGGGCACAGGATCGCGTTCCGCAAAGCAGTGTGACAATGATGATAAAAAACCCATGTGAAGGTATCAAAGGTATTGGGTGAAGCAGTTGCAGATACATAGTACACGAAAAAAACTATTTAACAAAAAAATTCAAAGTAATTTGACCTTGACATTGGGCACAGGATCGCGCTTTCCGCAACAGGTGCAACAATGGGAATTGATGATAAACACCCATGTGAAGTATCAAGGTATTGGGTTGGGTGAAGCAGTTGCAGAGACATAGTACACGAAAAAACTTTAACAAAAAATCAAAAAAGTAATTTGACCTTGACATTGGGCACAGGATCGCGCTTTCCGCAAGGTGCAACAATGATGATAAACACCCATGTGAAGTATCAAGATATTGGGTGAAGCAGTTGCAGAGATATAGTACATGAACAAACTTTAACAAAAAAATTCAAAGTAATTTGACCTTGACATTGGGCACAGGGGCCGCACGGTTGGGCTTAGAATGAAAATATGGATGATGATAAACACCCATGTGAAGTTTCAAGGTAATGGGCGAAGCAGTTGCAGAGATATAGTATAACGAAAAAGTTTTAAAAAAAACCAAAAAACTTTAACCAAACGTACGTTAAAAAGTTAACGTTGAAAATGGCTAAGTCAATTACGTAGAAATAATAGGTGAAGGTAAAAAATGGTCACATGTTGGATAGTTGTATGTGGTAGGCACCCCTTGGTTATGAAGCTGTGAAAGTTTGGTGGTCCTAGGTGGTACAGTACCAAAGAAATGGACTTAAACACGAAAACTTAACATTGTAAACGCGAAAACTTAACATTGAAAATGGCTAAGTCGAATGCGCGGAAAAAATGGGTGAAGTTAAAAAAAAAAGTAACATGTTGGATAGTGATATGTGGTGGGTACCCCTTGATTATGAAGCTGTGAAAGTTTGGTGGTCCTAGGTGGTACAGTACCAAAGAAATGGACTTAAACACGAAAACTTAACATTGTAAACGCGAAAACTTAACATTGAAAATGGCTAAGTCGACTACGCGGAAAAAATGGGTCAAGTTAAAAAAAAAAAAAATAACTAAAAATAAACCAATGTAGGAGGGGTAGTGATATGTGGTGGGCACCCCTTGATTATGAAGCTGTGAAAGTTTGGTTTGGTGGTCCTAGGTGGTACAGTAACAAAGAAATGGACTCAAACACGAAAACTTAACATTGATTGTGGACGCCGCCCGCCGCCCGCCCGCCCGCCCGCCCGGCTTTCGCCAATCCAATAGCCTGGATTTTTTTAAAAAAAACCTGGCTAAAAATGGAAAATAAAAAATAAACAGCAGACAACAAATTTTAATTCAGCACTGTAAGGGTTAAAGGATTGAAATATTGTCTCAATATTGTTGTTTTCATTTTTATTTTATTTATTGACATAGCTTGTGGTAGCACATGATAATCCATTGAAGATAAGTCCTGTGTGAAGCAAAAATAATGTTTTGGAAAGATAAACAGCAGTTGACAAATTAAATTGAGCATTGCAATGGTTGACTTTCGGACCACAGGTTGAAGTAACAGACCGAGGTCTATAAATAAATGAAATATGCCTAAAAGCATCAATAAATGAAGAAAGAAAAGCTAAACAATTTATTGTTTTTACTTCCTCCATATACCGGTACTCCATATAACCTCGGTCCGTTACTTCAACCTGTGTTTCGGACCATTTATATGACATACAGTAATATCAAGCTGTAAATCATTCATATTGGGGATTGATTGATTTAGGTAGTACATGGTATTTACAAAATACTGTAAACCAACTAAATTTTGCGGCTACTAAATTTCGCGATTTTAGAACAAGGCCATATTCGCGACAATTATCGTTCGCGGTATGACGACGTGCGCTATTAACTTTCGCGACCAATTTTGGAAATAATATGTTTTCATGGCCATTTTTGACCCGGAAACATAACTGCTGAATCAATTTCGTCCTTTGATAAACGCGTCCGCAACCAACTCCAAACAGTGGATGAGTTTGTCAGCGAACGAAACGGTATACACTGTTTATTGGGCTGACCTCGCTGTCTCAATCATAATCCCCCATCAACGATAGTTGCGTGCAAATATATCTCCGTTTCCTGTAACCCGACTGACCCGCTAAAAACGGTGCGACCCAATTTTTTTTATTGCAATTTCGTTTACAATTTTTTACAATCTTTTTTTTTTTTTTTTCAATTTAGTGCTACAGTGGGTTAAAAGGGTTCATATAATCTCTGGCCCTAAATGGCATACATGTTCATACAACAACACATACAGCAATTGACATACTTTTATTGCGAGACTTGCAATATTGAATTAAAAAAAATATAATATTAAAAAGGTACAATATTTTAAAACTTGCAATGCAAGTGTTAAAATATTGTACCTTTTTAATATTAATAATTTTTAAATTCAATATGTCATAAAAAAAAAGAAATTGCCTACCGACCGACCCACTTCTAAAATTCTGGGTCGGTTACAGGAAACAAACAATTTTTTAAGGACGGCCTTAGCATTGTCTGCTGATGTATTAATCAATATTTTGTTTAGTGAATTTCGAACATTGTAAACCATGACGATAATCCGCAAATTGGTCTTCTAGACTTCCCACTGATGCAATAAGCCATGATTTGTCAGGATAGCGGTCCCATTCAGAAAACACAAGCCGTGGTGTCTGCGTGAATGACGTCAGCAATCGTGTGTATTAATCGTTGAATTATCAGTATGACTATGTGCCCACGGCGTCGACTTTACACTTGCTTCAAATTGACACCGCGGCATGTCTTTGAACTCTACAACACAACAAGCCGACTTGTCACAGGCGTGTCACTTTATACCAAGCAGAGTCGATTAAACAATATTAGATAATGGTGTTGTAAATTTATCCCGAAGCTGTTTCGTACGAGTTTTCAAACTGTTCATATATTATAGAATTATATTATCGGTATTTCTACTGGAATTCACGACGCAGAACACGTATCAATATAGTTCATTCAAAACAACCAGGATTCACGTGTGTCACCAAATGACACCGAGATATATGGGAAAGGTAAATATAATTAACAAGAAATGCGTCTGTCGAACGCGGTTGCCACCTGCAGCATATTTGAGAAACTGTGACAAAGTGGTTACCCAAAAAGTGTGACGGACTGACGGACGGACGGACAGACGGTCCAAACACTATATGCCACCCATTTCTTCGAAACCCGGTGGCATAAAAAGAGGCCCGGCATCTATTAGCTAAATATTGTTAACAATCTTATGCTAGGAAATGTGGAAATATACGCGGAGATTTACATTCGCGATTTTCAATCCCTCGCGAAGAATGTGAAGGTATCTCGAGTGTGAAATTCGCACTCGAGATTCCTTCACGTTCTTCGCGAGGGATTGAAATCGCCGAATATTAGTTGGTTTACAGTACATCATCCGGGAAATCATCTGGCCATACAGGTACGTGTTGCATAGTTCCGTTGCCCGTTACATACATGTATCATAGCAGTGTTAGCGGTGGCTGTACAGCCTACAAGAGACTGCAGGTTAGAAAACATTTCCCACAATCCCTTAACCCTCACTACACGGGAGACAGAAATTGTCGTCTGCTGTTTTTAATTTTTACCTTAACTCTTAACAAAAAACCTGGTTTTGACAGCACATGAGAATCGTCTCCAGTGGAGACGATTCTCATGTGCTGACAAAACAGATTTTTATAGAGAAATATTGAAAATATAACATTTCCAGCAGACGACAAAATTTAATTCAGCGTAGTCATCACACTGGATTGCATTTTCTCTATATTCCATATCCTAAGTCAGACAAGTATGACTTTGAGACCTGCACATGTGTTATATGCAAGCCATGTGTAAGGAATAAAACCATGCACTGTTGTGTTTACTGTGGTATAAAGAACACTTGGGCTGTTTAAAGAGTGTGGAGACCAAAGAACTGCGCGTTAAACAGCCCAATGTTTTTCGCAACAACAGTAAACGCAACTGCCCATGGTTTTATTATTTAAATTTAAATTGCATTTTCGGATAGTTTAAAAAATGTAAATAATAAAATATGGAGATAAAATTAAGAATCATATTGTTTTATGTCATTCACAGGTTGAAGTAACGGACCGAGGTCTATAAATACATTAAATATGCCTAAAAGCATCAATAAATGAAAAAAATAAAATAAAAAAAAGTTGTGTATATTAAAGGTACATGCCCACGCAGCAGGTTACACTGTACTACTACTTTTCATTTTCTGTCATGCCTTATATGAGCCATTTGTCTACCCACTAACAAGTTATTTTTAATTACGGCGCGTGTTAATTGGTGTTAAATCGCATTTTATATGTCGCGACCAGAAAGGGTATTTTCCGACCTCGTGCTTTTTTTACCAACACGCGTCAAGTTGACACGATCAATCATATCACATATTGGACATGCGCAGTGAAGTATCGGAAGTTGAGAAGAAAAATCTCTGTTCGAGTCCAAATCTAAATCTCCACGTAACTCTTTCCATTTGGTGATCTGGTCGCTAATATTAACCACTGTCTCTCTGTACTGCCTGTCCCTCAGACATTCAGACTTTTTTTTGGCCGACGCCGTTTCATACAATTTCGAAAAGTTGATATTCTTGTTTACATATTGGGAAGCCTACTGGCGCGCGTAGTATACTGCGCATGCGCACCGCAAGCCGTGATGTGCAAGTCGTCATCCCCGCACATTATCAAAATAGACTGTTACCGCCGCGCGTCGCTAACAGTAAATTGATAATTAATAAATGATTATATTTGTATAGCGGGCACTCGTAATTTTTAGAACTGGTGGAATAGTGACATAATTATACACTTATTTAATTCCTATACAGAACATTTTGTGCATACTGCGTGGGCATGTACCTTTAATGTCAAACAAACTTCAGCAATGTTGCATGACGTCATGTGGGACTAATGTAATATACTGGGATATACAGTACAGGCACCGCGAAACCCGCATATTTTTTTATTTGCCGAGTTTTTCGGCCTCGCGGAATCTCATACACTTTGCGGCAAACTGCTGTTTTGTGGCAAAACTCTGCAACCTCCTGCGGTATTCCCCGCAATCGATAAAAACAATTGCGGCAATCATGACCAACTGAATTGCGGCAAAACGCAGCGTAATTGTCAAACATATCACTCAACACATTTGCCGCAATTTGCGGCGTTTTGATCGATAGAAAATGCGACGTTTTGCTTCATATTTCAGTATTCATGCAATTTCTTTAATGTCACATATCGTCACGCGAATCGGCGTAATATCTCCAAAAATGTGTATGGAAGTAAAGGAACATATCTTCTGTATCGTAACATCGGCCTATACACATGTATTACATTGCCGACGTCACGTTTATATATACTGAGCAAAACTAGAAACGTCCCTCCATGTTTAAGGAAAGATTCATCAAAAACCAAAAGGGTTACTTTTAAAAATCAAAATGGAAAAACAAGTTCATTCATTTCTGTATCAAAGCCAATAAATTGCATTTGGATATCTTGTTAAATATTCGAGAGATAACCGGCCAAGGGCGGTAGGGGTCAAAATCAAAAATCACAAAAACTCAGAAATGTGTTACTTAATGTTTAGAGATGGAATTTCAATAAGTAATGTGGCAAATTCAGTAAATCTCGTTAGTACCGAGTGTGGCCACCATTTGCATGAATGCATGCAATGATCCTACGCCGCATCGACGTGACGTAACGCAATACCAGTGCGTTGGGCAAATTCCTCCATTCCCGTTGTAACGCCCGTGTAAGATCGCGAACATTGTCAATCTGATGGTTAGCTCGTGCTTTGCGGCCAGCTCATCCCATATGTGCTCAATGGGATTGAGATCCGGGGAGACCGCGGGCCATGGCATGACGTCGACGTTGTTTTGCTGTAAGTATTGAGTGGTGACCCTGGCTACGTTGAGAGGGCGGGCATTGTCGTGCATCAATGTCACACCAGGACCATGCTGACGGATAAATGGTAAGGCATGTGCATTTAGCACATCTGCAACATAACGTTGTGCATTGATGTTGCCCTGTACAACAACCAAATCTGTCTTCCGGTTTCCCATGATCCCCAGACCATTACGCTCCCTCCCCCAAACCTGTTCTTCTCAACAATGCAACAATCGGTGAATCTTTCATTTTTACGCCTGTATACCCGTATCTTCCGTCAGCATGACTAACTGTGAACCGAGATTCATCGGTGAACCACTCGGTTCCAGTCAGCCCTTCTCCAGTTCAGATGACGTCGCGCCCTAACAGTCTGGCAGCACGGTGACGTTGGGTCATTATCTGACCCAGTGTACGGGCGGCGTGCCCCGGAGGGTTGGTTGGGCGTTACGACGTAACCGGTTGCGAATGGTCTGCCCTGAGACACCGTATCGCCTAGCAGTGACTGTGGCTGTCAATCGACGTTGACGTAAGTGCGGTCAACGTAATGTAACGATCGGCTCTAGCCGTCGTTACACGAGGCTTACCAGGTCGCTGCCGGTCGTGAACAGCCCCAGTCTGCTGGTACCGGGCTGCAAGACGATCAATCGTCTTCCGACAGCAACCAAACGAGGCTGCGACCGCCCTGGCGGCCATCCCACCCACCGCAAGCATCCCAATTGCCTGATTTCGCTCGTTTTCGGAAAGCTGTGGCATATCGAAAACAGTGAAAAATTAAAAAAGTTTTTTAATTTTCCGAATAGCCCCTATCGCATGAATGGTACGACATGAACTGAATCACCTTATCGATGACAAGTATAGCGTGCACGTGCAAAAAGTGGAAATCAACGTTCGGTCACTGGCCGCTATGTAAACCGTGTGTATCGGCTAAACTCTACACGATCGTATTCTGAACATCGCCACGGTTTAAAATACATGTACTTTGAACATGTGGTACATACATAGACAGAGCTACACCGGCTATAAAACAGGGACGTTTCTAGTTTTGTTGAGTATATATATATATTATATTTTTCCAATCGAAATTTAAATACGGTCATAATATACCTTGAGCCACCAATAAACCCCCCCAACCCCCCTCCCCCCCCCCCCCCCCCCCACCCCCCCCCCCCCCCCCCCCCTGTGGGATTTTTGGTGACTATGATTTTCAGATTCACTAGCCTATTGTCTATTAATCCTGAATGTCTGCGCTCAAAAGCCGCTGGATGAACAAATGGCGGCCATTTTCCAAGATGGCCGCCATGCCATTTTGAGCCGTTTATATTATGACTGTTAATTGATATTTAGGCAAGTACAAACCCTGTAAATAGCTACGATGTTTTGCCAAATTGGTTACTGAATGGTTATACAATGGACATTATAATCATTACATCATACTATACCAATAATTTCCAAAATGGCCACCAAAAATTGGCATTTTTTTCAACATTATTTTTTTCAATATAACTATTATTGAGAACTCTTATTACAAAACTGTAATGATGTTAAAATGCACTTATTTTTCATTGCATTACTTATATATACCTGTGAAAGGAACATGTAATCCCTTTAAATATCATAACTCTCAAAATATTTCAAAATGGCCGCCATAAACTACATATTTACTACTGTCTGGAATTTCGAAGATGCTATAAAACACGCAATGGTCATATATTATAATACAAATTGACCTAAATATAGTTTGCTTAGCATTCACAGTCATGTTCCATGATACAATAATGTTGTTATACATTCAAAATGGCCGCCTAATATGTTTATTTTCATAAATCACAATAAAAAATCATGTTTTTCTCAGCAATTCAAATTGTATAAAAATGCACAAAAACATTTAAAATTTCATTTGCTGACTGGGTTGTGATGATTGAAAGAATCTATTATATTGGTTGATTGATTGACACAATCAGTGACAATCACAATAGTCACCATTAGGTAGTATTAATAACATTTAAATACAGTATACATGTGAATCATGTATATGATCATCAGGCATGTGTAGTGACAATTGCAAATCAAATTAGGTTCGCATAGTAGTAGGAATTTTCACTGTCTGCACCAGTTGTCTAATTAATACTTACAGAACCATTTTTAATCTTATTAATACTCTGAAATATATGGTAATAGTACGACCCTGTTACTTGTAAGTGAACAGATTGATGATTCATGGTTGCAAATGAAATCAAGGTATTGCGTAATCCGGGACATCTGTCTATTATCAGTTAATTATGTTGATTATTAGCATTTGTATCATTCAATATTGATTAGTTAACAAAACCACAGCTATGTGTATAAATAGTAACACCATTGTTATATTAAATTAAATGTACAGTATATGAAGTGAGGAGGCATATATTGTACTTCATTTAATTTGATGTTACACTCGTGCTACATTATTTGGATGTATGCAATAAAATAATTCACACTGGCCAAATAAATGATGCAGCTACTACTATTTGAAGAGAGGGCTATATTGATATCATGATGGTTAAGTTAAGATAGATGTATCTCCATAGAGTATCGACGTGTAGCAGTACAAACATGTGATAAAATGTTAGGGTCTCTTGCGTCATGTTTGATCTAACTAAATTAAGACTTGCATGGTGAGCATCACACTTTTATATCAATCAGATATAAAGATGTTCTGCCACAATGTAACGTTCCACCACAGTGTAGTGATGTTCCACCACATTATAAGACAGTTCCGGTACAATATAAGGATGTTACCATTACACTATACGGATGTTACATCACACTACAAGCCTTTTCCATCACAACATAAGCTTGTTCCATCACGATATGAGGGTGTTCCACCACAATATACGGATGCTCCATCACAACATAATACGTTTAATCACACATATGTTTAATCACACTAGTGCAGTTCTACCACGATATAAATATGTTTATTCAAACTATAAGGCAGTGCCACCACAATATAAAGCAGTTTCATCACAATATAAGGCAGATAAAACACATTATAAGGCAGTTTCAACACAAATTATAAAGATGTTCCATCACAATATCAGGAACATTACTTGCACTGTAAGACAGTTCACCACAATATAAGGATGTACCACCACACTATAATGCAGTTCCAACCAAACATTATAATACAGTTCCATCGCAATATAAGGATGTTCCGTCACACTATAAGGATGTTCCGTCACAATATAAGGCTGTTCCATCACAATATAAGGATGCTCCACCACAGAATATTATGTTTCCTCACACTATAAGACAGTTTCACCACACTATAATACATTTTCGTCACAATATACGGCAGTGCCACCACATTATAAGGCGGTTTCACCACAAGATAATGATGTTCCACCACACTATAAGGATGTTTCACCACATTATAATGGTGTTTCATAACAATATAAGGACTTCCACCACACTATAAGGCAAATTAATTACAATATAAGACAGTTCCACCACTATATAATGATGTTGCATCACGATATAAGGATACATCACCACCTATAAAGATATTTTGTCACAATATAAGGCAGTTCCACCACAATATAAGACAGTGTCGTCACACTATATGGCAGTGCCACCACATTATAAGGCGGCTTCACCACCATATAATGATGTTCCACACTATAAGGACGTTCCACCACAGTATAATGATGTTTAGTGACAATATAAGGCAATTAATTACAATATAAGACCGTTCTACCACATTATAAAGGCAGTTTCACCATAATATAGGGATGTTCAGCCACACTATAAGGCAGTACGCCAGTATACGGCAGTTCCATTACAATATAAGAATGTTCCACCACTCTCAAAGGATGTTCCACCACGATATAATGATGCTCCATCACATTTATACATATGTTTCCTCACAAAATAAGGCAGTTCCACCACAATATAAGGCAGTTTCGTCACACTATAATGCATTTTCATCATTATACGGCAGTTTCACCACAACATAATGTGCGGTTCCACCACACTATAATGATGTTCCATCACAATATAAGGCAGTTGCATCACACTACATGTATAAGGATGTATCAGCACGACATAAGGATGTTCCACCAGATTATAAGGCTGCTCCGCCACCTCAATATAATAATAAGGAAGTTACAAATGATATAGACCATTATGTCCATCTCCACAATCATATCGAGCGATATATTGCTGTATACATATATATAAATTATCAATGTGGCGGCCATTTTGAAATTGCATAATTAACAAATTGATCCAACTTCATCCATTATATGTATGGTTTCATCTTATGTCGGATAGCGAAGTGAAAACAAAACATGGTTTTATTATTTTATCTTAAAAAATAGTTTTTAGCTTTCAGGATTTTCTTCCTCCGTCAGGCATATTTGATGCACGATATTAACACCATTACTGAATATTGTAAAAAAAGGAGAAGAAATCTATGTACAAAATGGATAACTATTATCGTATATTAACTCCTGTTGACGATAATGATCACATGCCTCGAACTATATTAATATGTGTACATTATTCCCAATCGATGCAGTCAATTAATATTTAAGAAGCTAAGAAGCGTGCGTACAGACGGACGAACATTCGACAAATAGTATCGCAGTCTGCATAGACAATACTAATAAATATGTAACTAGTTGTCTGTCCATAGCAACCGGTTTTAAGGATCTGACGTTGCATAATATTGAATACCGGTGAAATAACCATTGTAAAATTAGTGGGTGGGGAATGGTAAAAATGTGTTGTTTTTCACTTTGTATATTTTGCAGTAGACACAAAAAAATTGGGCGTATTTGCATTGGATATGTTTAATAGACACTCCTAGCTTACATTAACATTGATAATATGAAAAAATACCACGTTTGCATTGTCAAGGTCATTACCAAGGTCAGGAATGATCGAGACAAATTGTCTCCCCCAATTATCATATGAACCAAGTATACTTCAATTGTTATGACGTTATGGCCAATATAGCTTGATCTGACGAACGAAAAGTGGTAACAATGCAGTTGAAGTGTAAGGGATAGGCCAGCGTAGATAAGTACACGTAGTCACTTAATCACTTATAATGTACACTATATTACATGGGGAACAACACAGGATACATGATACATTGATATGCGAACATCACTGTACTGTGCATGATACTATTCAATTACACAAGGTTGTAAGCCAATCGATGTTATACTTTAACGCAACTTAAAAGCTATAGACGAATAAACTCGGTATGTGGTATCTCAATGGTCCCGTAGTGGACAATAGTATGAATGCACAAGTACTTTGATGATCGCTAATCAAAGTGAAATAACATACAAGTATAACATGGCATAACGAACATTGGAGGACAAATGACAATCATCTGAGCTACCCCAGTGCTGGCGTATCTTCACTAGATAGTGTAACCTCTGAGTATCAAGGTCCAAGGTCTGCCTCACCCGCAATATGAGGTCTAGTCAACAATATGGCTATAATCCAACTTCAAGTGGATTAATCCATAAACAATATATGTAGTCTTACTACAATCCTTTAGCCATGATATGCCATGATAGGAGTATTACCATACACTATCAAAGTATACATATGTATTGCCTATGCAATATATTTCCAAAGTATGAATGTCAAAGTCAAAGCCGGGATGTGGTTACATCACATGATAGTCAATAACGATAATGTTCCGGAAGCTGGTTCCCGGAAGTAAGTTCCACAGGTAGTATTATCTCCGGAAATGGTGGACCAGATGTAAAGTTCCTACGGTATCACTCGACTGTAGCAACCCGGATGTGGTAGACGGATGTAAAGTATCCATGGTGAATCAATGGGTTGTAATACCGGAAGTGGTAGACCGGATGTAAAGTTCCGTATAGTACAAAATGGCGATTATCACGTTGGCTAAGATGCCGGGAAAAGTTTCACTTAGGTGACATTCAACTTGGTGGTAGTATAATGATATGATATGTGTGTATGGCGTTTCACTTCACTAAAACTATGGCTGTGACTGTCTGCTGAACGCGAGGTAGCTATCACACACTGCTCTATACAGGCCTGTACCCGGAGCTGCTACACACACTGCGCCAGACAGCGTACGGACACTCGGACGACCGATACTCTGCACTGAGCTGGGGTCTGCCCTCAAACGAGTGGACCAAAAAAACGTCCAATGTGGCTCGCTGGAGCGTTCTCAAGAGGCTACAAAAATGAAATGAATCTCCAATTACTGGACGAATACGCACAGACAGACAGACAGGATGCACAACAGACTAAAACGGGAATCGAACAACGGCAAATCACAGCTGAAATAAAATGTTCTAGGTACATACCACCAAAATCCTCCGTGTCACTGGTGAATACAGTACTAGTCTTCTGTAACCAGAAAATATGTGTCCCGCCAACACATAGCGAGACATCGCTTATATACGCACCAGTGAAACCATGCACGGAATAATGGATATGCCTACCCCTCGTACGACATCTCACATAAATACTACAAAACCATGGCTTTTGCCATGTCACCCGTGGGTTATATTTGGCATAAATATATGTTCCACGCTTAAATTCACCCAAACCAGTGTACAGCCCTCGAGGAATAAATACCATCCAACATGGTATACCCCACACTACCATAAATCTGCACACTATAGACCCAGATCTCATAATCCGAAATCTACTCGACTGGTCTCGACAATGCGAAGGTCGCTTCTTGGCCCCGCCAAACCCCTCCATAACGGTCCTACGGCTATACACTCAAATGAGAGTGTAGCACATACTAAACTCAAATATCGTGGTCATTTACGGAAATATCACGACACAAAACATCACCATTATGGGATCTGATATATCGTGTTGGCCAGTACCAGGCTATGATGAAACACTAACCCGTAGCATACATAACAGGGCAGACCATGGTATGGTCTGCGCTGTATACTGGCTTCACCTACAGAAGGTCCCTTATATGGTGAAACACTGACACGCGGACAAACTCGGCTGGCACGGACAGTGGACATCCGTAATACTAAAAGGTATCTTTTCCCTAGCGAAACCAGCACACGCAGTCAACGAGTTCTCTACCACACACATGCATAGTCTGTGGCAAATATGGCGTGACATCAGTAAAACATTGCTCATAAATAGACGTATATTAAAATCCGCAAAAATGACACGCATAAACGTATTTCCACCAATACAGCATAAGCCCCCTTATTACACGCACATTGTACATGGCAAATGTCAAATGCCAAACACGGTGTGCAAAAACCACAGGTGTGTGAAACCACAGGTATGTGGAATCACAGGGATGTGAAACCAATAATACGCACAACAATACAACACAGTACCACACATCACAAATATACAATTATACGGATTTCAGAATGTACAAGAATACACGTGTCACGCGACATGCATAAAGTTATTAACATGTATATTTTACCATTGAAATTGGGTGGGTGGGGTAATCAAACACGTAAAATTTGACTTCTGGATTATCAGATTTTGTTTAAGTGTACCTTATTAGATTCCATATTGTCCAACATCTCTGAAAAAGTGCAAAAATACTACTTTATGTAATTAAAATGATATAATTTGGTCAATTTTTAGTTAAAAATGTGATTTATGAAGATGGGAAAAAGTCCGAGGGTGACCTACTTCAAAATGGCGCCATATGTTCATCCAGCGGGTTACAGAGCGCAGACATACGGCATAACACTCGCAATTGAATGTAGTTTTAGGAAAAATATGTCTGCAAAAATCCCACAGGGGGGGAGGGTTTCGGTATCTGGCTCACGGGCTAAAAGTATTCATTTCCAATAGATCGGTAAATGGAAATTGCGATTATTACCTTAGAGGTAATTAGAAATCGTATGGGTCCCGTTTTATGACTGATGACTTCCGTTTCGGCCTTCGACCAACTCGTCCGTCAGCCAACTCATAATAATACACAATACTATTGTCAATAGCGACATGTCCAATGTTCATCAGCTGACAGTTGACAGGTTGCAGCATGCCCGTATGTAGCCGCGGGGGGGGGGGGGTGGGGGGGGGGGGGGGGGGGGGGGGGGGGGGGGGGTGTAAGTTGTGCACTCGAAATCTAGCGATCACGCTTCACGATCGCAACCTATGCGAGAAACCGCGAACACGCGAGGTTGTCACATGTCCCTAACAGGACACGTACACATTGTTTTAGGAGACGATTCTTATGTGCAGCCAAAACATGTTTTTATTAAGAAATAGAACAAATGTGGACAAACATCAGTAGTTCTTGACAACAAAAACATAATATAGAGAATAGTAGGTTAGTGCCGTGAATGGGAAAAAATATCTGGCAAGGCTCAGGAAACGGGATGGGCGAGGCTCTGTCAACATCTACAAATGGCTGTAAAATGCAAAAATATTATTGACTGGATATAAAATATGTTTCACGGCACCGTGTTTCACGGCACATACGCACTGTGTTGATGGGATAAAATTGTCTTGAGAGACGATTCTAATGTACTGTCAATACATGTTTATTGAAAATAAAACATATTTCGATACGTGTTATTGGTTGCTGTATCGCATCGTCGACCTATTAACAAGATCGCGAAAACGCGAGCAACATGATATTCTATTGTGTTCAATATCGCGTTTTCGCCTTGTGATCGCGCGTTTTTGTGAATGCGATGTCGCGTTTTTGCCTCGTCTTTTTCACGATGTGTTGAAAGTGAGTTTTACGTACGATATTTCAGTTTACCGATGTTACGTCAGCTGTTATTCTAAGTATGTATGGTCGCTCGTTAGGGGCATTTCTTTACTTCTTTTAAAAGTGATGGGTTGTTGCCTAGGTGATAGAACACCGGACTTCAAATCTGGAGGTAGTGTGTACAAAGAGTCATTGTGTGCATTTTTGCTGAGTCATTGTGTAGATGTACAAAGTAATAACAGTGAAGTCACATTTTGCGAGTAATTTTGTCGCAAAACGCCGCAATTTTTTCCTTATGCCGTAATTGGCCACGGGAACTTTTGCGAGAGATTGCAGGCGCGGATACAGAAATAATTGCAGGTGGGGGGGGGGGGTCTGTAATTAAAATTTGGCCTACCCGACCTCCGCGCGCGGGAAATCGTAAAGTCAGAGGGTCTGGGGGTCCTCCCCCATGAAATTTTTAAATGCCAGATCGCCGCAGATGCGATTTCCTGACACCTAGGCCACGAAAAGTCATCCAACTATTCGAGTATTGTAGATTTTCTTCTTCCTTTTTTTTTTTTTGCCGGGAGCAGGGGGGGGTCCAGACCCCCTGCAACACCCCCACCCCCCCCCCAGTGTATCCGCGCCTGGATTGCGGCAATTTTCCGCGCTAAAGTTAAATTGGTTGCGGCAATAACAAAAAATATGCGGGTATCGCGGTGCCTGTACTGTACATTGTAAACACAATAAGTTGAATGTGCGTTTCAATTATGAATGTATGGACAGTGTAAATATTTGTACCAGTTTTCCACATCTCAATCTCAGATGCATCTTCCATATAAACTGAAAAAGGGGTATATCCCATAACCAAGAGGTCAAATAAACAATATACGGTAAATGCACTTTGCCACAAAGAAGCTACATGCTGCATATCAAGCATGTACAAATTAAGGTTTACACAAAATTGCTACCTCGCTACGATACCTCTCCCGAAACATATCGAAGGCAAATGATTGTAGCTAGTTAACCCTTACAATGCTGAATTAAATTTTGTTGTCTGCTAAGAGAAATATTGAAAATAAAACATTTCCAACAGTTTTATTTTCAATATTTCTTGATAAAAACCTGTTTTGACAGCGCATGAGAATCATCTCCACTGGAAACGATTCTCACGTGCTGTCGGAGCCGTTATTTTTTGTTAAGAATTAAGACAAAAATGCAAAACAGCAGACGACAATTTCCATCTCCCGCGTAGCGAGGGTTAAATGTGTACCTGAAAGGGGGCGATAATATAGGACCCAGAGGTGAAAATTATGCATCAGACACAAATTCAGTCAATGAAAAAAACAAAGGACTGTAAACTAAAAACGAGAGTTCCGATTGTTACAATATACGCCCGTCGAGGCAAGGCCAGTCAACAAGGGGAGATAACTCACTGAAAATCAATATGCTTCTTCATCTTGCCGTGATAAACTTGTATACCGAATTTGGTTACGATCGGTGAAGTAGAACTCGAGTTATTGCGTGGACAAGGATACAGAGTGGGAAAATTAAAAATGGCCGCCAATGGGAGATACGTCATCAGACATTTTTAAAAATCAATAGGCTTCATCGTCTTGCCGTGATAAACATTTATACCAAATTTGGTTACGATCGGTGAAGTAGAACTTGAATAATTACGTAGACAAGGATACAGAGTGCGAAAATTAAAAATGGCCGCCAAGGTGAGATAAATAATTGGAAATTTTTAAAAAATCAATAGGCTTCTTTGTCTTGCCGTGTTAAACATGTATACCAAATTTTGTTACAATCCGTCAAGTAGTACTCTAGTTATTGCGTGGACATGTTGTGCACGCCTACCCGCCCAAGATGAATACATAATACGTCCCGTTTTTTCAAACAGGCGTATAAAAACAAGGACATCTTTATGACTAAACTAATCCCCTCGCTGTCAGCTTTGATAATAAAAACATACTAACATTTTTGCCTTACAAACAAGGTGAACATAAGTCCTCAGTGACCTTGGCCGGTCGGACGTGGATCGTATGTAAAACAAAGCACCATCCCCATCAAAATCGGTCAAGCGGTTCACAAGTTATTGAAAAATGAAAGGTGATACTAACGCACGCACGTACATGGACTAATGTTATATCCCCTCTTGCCTATCGGCGAGGGAATATTAATACCATGAGCATGGTCACTCTTGTGCTCCACGCATGTGTGAAATTTCAAACAACTATTCCCAACAAGAATTCCGCGGAATCAAAAAACTCGAAAAACTCAAAAAACTTTTTCACCTTCATGCCTACGCGCCTGATATTTGGTACGTACCTTCGTTATCATGTGCAGATGCGCAAAGTGAATTCGGATTTTTCATCCAACCCTCCATCATCGATTATCTCCCCCTTTCGGACTAAGAATTTCCCATTTTTTCCTTGTAATTCGAAAAACTTTTTCACCTTCATGCCTACGCGCCTGATATTTGGTATGTACCTTCGTCATGTGCGATTTTTCGCAAACGTGAATTCGGATTTTTCATCACCCTCCATCATCGATTATCTCCCCCTTTCGGACTAGATTTCCCATTTGTAACTCGAAAAAACTTTTTACCTTCTACCTACGCGCTCGATATGGTATGCTTCGTTATCTGCATGCGCAAGTGATAATTCGGATTTTTCATCCGACCCTCCATCATGGATTATCTCCCCCTTTCGGACTCAGAATCAGGGTTGGCAATTTCCCGGGAAATAAGAGTATTTCCCAGGACGGCGGGAAATACCGGGAAATATGAATCTTGGTGGTCTTTTTCATTCCAAAATGTCAAGATGAGTCTCCATATTCCCTATATCTACTATGGTTTATATCTGTGTAGACTGATAAGCCTATAAGTAAAACATTCTGCAATAAAAAAAAGAAATAATAAGTTTATTTAGAGAAAAAAACATCATTATTTTCTAGACAATTTTCTTCCCTATATACAAGTCTATGTAGTATTTGCCAAATGTCTATTTTATTGTATATGAGAACACCCCTCATTACTATAGTAACCTGCCACTAATAAAAGCTGCTTTTGGAATTTTGAAAAAATCCCTGTTGATAACAGGGATAATCCATGTACAGTGTAAGTGTAATTGTTTTACAACTTGACATGACCATATACAGACCACCTGGGTTCTTATTATACAGTATGACACAAAAGGTGTGAGAGAAGGCTGACAATTAACAGCCTGTTGTCGTAGTCTGATATGGTTTATTATACCCACTTTTTTTGTAAAAAAAAACGGGTATATTGTTTTCGTCACGGGTGTCCGTCCGTCCGTCCGTACGTCCGTCACGTTTCTTGTAACTCGAAAAACTTTTTCACCTTCATACCTACGCGCCTGATATTTGGTATGTAGCTTCGTTATCATGTGCAGATGCGCAAAGTGAATTTGGATTTTTGATCCGACCCTCCATCATGGATTATCTCCCCCTTTCGGACTCAGAATTTCCCATTTTTTCTCGTAACTCGAAAAAACTTTTTCACCTTCATACCTACGCGCCTGATATTTGGTATGTAGCTTCGTTATCATGTGCAGAAAAGTGAATTTGGATTTTTGATCCGACCCTCCATCATGGATTATCTCCCCCTTTCGGACTCAGAATTTCCCATTTTTTCCTCGTAACTCGAAAAACTTTTTCACCTTCATACCTACGCGCCTGATATTTGGTATGTAGCTTCGTCATCATGTGCAGATGCGCAAAGTGAATTCGGATTTTTCATCCGACCCTCCATCATGGATTATCTCCCCCTTTCGGACTCAGAATCAGGGTTGGCAATTTCCCGGGAAATAAGAGTATTTCCCAGGACGGCGGGAAATACCGGGAAATACCGGGAAATATGAATCTTGGTGGTCTTTTTCATTCCAAAATGTCAAGATGAGTCTCCATATTCCCCTATATCTACTATGGTTTATATCTGTGTAGACTGATAAGCCTATAAGTAAAACATTCTGCAATAAAAAAAGAAATAATAAGTTTATTTAGAGAAAAAAACATCATTATTTTCTAGACAATTTTCTTCCCTATATACAAGTCTATGTAGTATTTGCCAAATGTCTATTTTATTGTATATGCGAAACAACTGAGAACACCTCATTACTATAGTTAACTGCCACTAATAAAAGCTGCTTTTGGAATTTTGAAAAAATCCCTGTTGATAACAGGGATAATCCATGTACAGTGTAAGTGTAATTGTTTTACAACTTGACATGACCATATACAGACCACCTGGGTTCTTATTATACCCACTTTTTTTGTAAAAAAAAACGGGTATATTGTTTTCGTCACGGGTGTCCGTCCGTCCGTACGTCCGTACGTCCGTCACGTTTCTTGTAACTCGAAAAACTTTTTCACCTTCATACCTACGCGCCTGATATTTGGTATGTAGCTTCGTTATCATGTGCAGATGCGCAAAGTGAATTTGGATTTTTGATCCGACCCTCCATCATGGATTATCTCCCCCTTTCGGACTCAGAATTTCCCATTTTTTCCTCGTAACTCGAAAAACTTTTTCACCTTCATACCTACGCGCCTGATATTTGGTATGTAGCTTCGTTATCATGTGCAGATGCGCAAAGTGAATTTGGATTTTTGATCCGACCCTCCATCATGGATTATCTCCCCCTTTCGGACTCAGAATTTCCCATTTTCTCCTCGTAACTCGAAAAACATTTTTCACCTTCATACCTACGCGCCTGATATTTGGTATGTAGCTATCGTTATCATGTGCAGATGCGCAAAGTGAATTTGGATTTTTCATCCGAACCCTCCATCATGGATTATCTCCCCCTTTCGGACTCAGAATTCCCATTTTTTCCCTCGTAACTCGAAACACTTTTTTCATCCTTCATACCTACGCGCCAGTGCCAGTATAAATGTGCCAGTGTATGATATATTATCTAATTTATTATACCCACTTTTTTTGTAAAAAAAAATAAAAAAAACGGGTATATTGTTTTCGTCACGGGTGTCCGTCCGTCCGTACGTCCGTACGTCCGTCACGTTTTCTTGTAACTCGAAAAACTTTTTTTCACCTTCATACCTACGCGCCTGATATTTGGTATGTAGCTTCGTTATCATGTGCAGATGCGCAAAGTGAATTTGGATTTTTGATCCGACCCTCATCATGGATTATCTCCCCCTTTCGGACTCAGAATTTCCCATTTTTCCCTCGTAACTCGAAACACTTTTTCACCCTTCATACCTACGCGCCAGTGCCAGTATAAATGTGCCAGTGTATGATATTATCTAATTTATTATACCACTTTTTTTGTTAAAAAAAAAACGGGTATTTATTGTTTTCGTCACGGCGGGTGTTCCGTTCCAGTTACCGTACGTCCGTACCGTCAGTCCGTCTCCGTTTAATTGTAACTCGATAAAACTTTTTCACCTTAATACTAAAACGCGCCTTGATATTTGGTATGTGCTTCGTTTTCAAAAAAATGTGCAGATTTTTGCACAAAGGAATTGCAATTTTGACCTACGAACAGGCCTCATCATTTGGATTATCTCCCCCCTTTAGGACTTCAGAATTTCCCATTTTTCCTCGTAACTCGAAAAAACTTTTTAACGCATACCTTACGCGCCTGATAAATGGTATTGTACCTTCGTTCAATTCATGCGCCCAAAGTGAATTTGGATTTTTGGATCACCGACCCTCCATCATCGGCATTATCTCCCCCTTGTTTCGGACTCCAGAATTTCCCATTTTTTTCCGCGTAAACTCGAAAAAAACTTTTTTCACCTTCATACCTACGCGCACTGACAAATTTGGCTATGTAGCCTTCGTTATCATGCTGCAGATGCGCAAGTGAATTCGGATTTTTGATCCGACCCTCCATCATGGATTATCCCCCTTTCGGACTTCACATTTTTTCCTTGTAACTTTCGAAAAATTTTTCACCTTCATACTAAGCTTTCCTGATATTTGGTATGTTTTTTGCCTTCGTAATCATGTGAAGATGCGCAAAGTGAATTGGACTGATCGACCCCCATTCATGGATTATCCCCCCTTTCGGACTCACAAATTCCCATTTTTTCCTTGTAACTCGAAAAACTGTTTCACCTTATAACCTACGCGCCTGATTTGGTATGTAGCTTCGTTATCATGTGCAGATGCGCAAAGTGAATTCGGATTTTTGATCCGACCCTCCATCATGGATCTCCCTCTTTCGACCTATCGGACTCAGAATTTCCCTATTTTTCATTGTAAGTCGAAAAACTTTCTCACCTTAATACCTACATTTCTGATATTTGATATGTAGCTTCGTTATGATGTGCAAAGTGAATTCCGATTTTTTATCGGACCTTCCATCATGGATTATCTCCCCCTTTCGGACTTAGAATTTCACTATTTTTCCTCGTAGGTCGAAAAACTTTTTCACCTTAATACCTACGCGTCTGATATTTGGTTCGTAGCTTCGTTTTGATGTGCTGATGCGCAAAGTGAATTCGGATTTTTTATCCGACCCTCCATCATGGATTACCTCCCCCTTTCGGACTTAGCATTTGGGGAAAGTGGGTATATTGCGATGGCGCGCCATCGACTTTTTCTAGTTAAAGTATATTAAAGTCTCATCAATGTACATGCAAATAAGTAGACATTAGTAGGCTTTTGGCTAATTGTAACGATTTTAGGTACTGTATCTCATACGTACCATCGTGGCCCATAGTCTTCACGTTAAATAAATGTCATAATAATAATGTAAATAAGTAATACAAATGCAAAGCATAAAACAACAGTACATTGTCAGTCATATAAGACTTGTAAGAGACTATGTGTATGCACATCATGCATGCTAAGATCCTTTATTCTCATTTCTTGATACTGAATATTAGTGTGGGAGAAGGTTGACAATTAACAGTCTGATCATGATGACGTTATCCTTGTGAATTGTATTTAGCAGACACTCAGATGCTTCCTTAAAAATGAAAAAGTAATTTACAAAAAAATAATACAACCAAAATATAAATGTCATGGTTGCCAAATATTCCACCTGATGAGTACCCCTAGTTGGGAATGAAACAGATCTATACATTGTAATTAACCCCTATATCTAACTATTAAGTTGTTGATTGTTTAATTAACTATTACTGAGCTTAAAACTTAATTTAAATTACTTTAATTATCAAATAATAACATCAAAATTCATATTTCCCGGTATTTCCCACTTTGGGGAGTATTTCCCGTGACGGGAAATACCGGTATTTCCCGCCGGGAATTCCCGCCCCCGGTATTTCCCGGCCAACCCTGCTCAGAATTTCCCATTTTTTTCTTGTAACTCAAAAAAGTTTTTCACCTTCATACCTACGCGCCTGATATTTGGTATGTAGCTTCGTTATCATGTGCAGATGCGCAAAGTGAATTCGGATTTTTCATCCGACCCTCCATCATGGATTATCTCCCCCTTTCGGACTCAGAATTTCCCATTTTTTCATTGTAACTCGAAAAACTTTTTCACCTTCATACCTACGCGCCTGATATGTGCTATGTAGCTTTGTTATCATGTGCACATGCGCAAAGTGAATTCGGATTTTTGATCCAACCCTCCATCATGGATTATCTCCCCCTTTCGGACTCAGAATTTCCCACTTTTTCCTTGTAACTCGAAAAACTTTTTCTTTTCTTCTATACCTACGCGCCTGATATTTGGTATGTAGCTTCGTTATCATGTGCAGATGCGCAAAGTGAATTCGGATTTTTCATCAGACCTTCCATCATGGATTATCTCCCCCTTTCGGACTTAGAATTTCACTATTTTTCCTCGTAGGTCGAAAAACTTTTTCACCTTAATACCTACGCGTCTGATATTTGCTTCGTAGCTTCCTTTTGATGTGCTGATGCGCAAAGTGAATTCGGATTTTTTATCAGACCCTCTATCATGGATTACCTCCCCCTTTCGGACTTAGCATTTGGGGAAAGTGGGTATATCGACTTTTTCTAGTTGGATTTAGATTTATTGAACATACATTTTGTAGGCTGGATATGCAGCATGTGCTCAATAAATGTAAATCCATCAAATGAATTTTCCAGACGATCCTAAATTTGCACTTACATGTACGAACATTTTAGTAGTACAAAGTTCAGTGAATGGCCCCCAGGTTATTATATATGTAAGTAAATCCTTTGAGTTGTGGTCTACGCATGTATGAAGCTTAATGGAAAATATTCCAAAGTTATGCGTCCGGCACAAAATCAGTGAAATAAAGTGAAAAAAAGTGAAATAATTTGAAAATCAGCTTGACAAGAGTTGACACTCTGTGTGTTAAACACCTCTAGGTCATGTTCTATACATGTGTTTCCTGAAATATTCCAAAGGATATTCAAGTTAAGCTCTGGGCACAAAAGCGCCTGTGGTGGACGTGGCAGTGGCGCCATAGTATCCCACCGACGTTAGTCTCGGGGATACAATTATCAGGCATGCACATGTGTATGTATTATGTATTTGTTTTATAAAGTACCAAAAAAAATTGATGAATTAAAAATCTGAAAGGAGGTAATAATTATATTAATAAGTTTGCGGTTTATTGTTTATGACTATGAATAACATGCAAAATAAAACAAAGTAGCAAAGCAACTATACGACATTTGTGAGAATAGAGCCCCAATGACATTGATCAAGTGCCACCAACTTACAGTAAGGTAAGGCCTTATCGGACATTTCCTTGCCATCACCAGTATCACCTGAAAACAACAACGGTACCTTCTGTGGTTGTAGAATATCTGTTAGTGTTTCTCTGTAAATTATTTATCAGGAATAAACTAGGATTTACATGCTTTCTTTATAGACCAATTAATATGAATTAAGATATTTTATTAATAAACGCAAAAGTGTGTGTTATAAGTGGTAAACATGTAACTTTGATTTTATCAGGTATTCGGAGGTCATTATAATCATTATCCAACTTAGTTGTCATGGACCCTATACCGTAAAATCAATAGTGACCGGTGGTTTCACCACCGGTCACTATTGATTTTACGGTATAGGGTCTTTGTCATCACCATAGCAGACCAATTTACCTGCGGTCTCGTCGTATCTTGATTTCCTCAGGTATCGTATGAGGAGGTAGCCGGGTACGAAGATCGTGGCATACCCAAGTAGGTTGAGGCCGAGCCTGACATGCCACAGGTCCATGAGTGAGGCCTCACTGCCTTCCATCGTCGACTCCTTGCCTACAAGGCGTGGGACAACTAGATTCACTATAAACAGGCCAGCACACCAGCTCCCAGCATTCAGGACAGCACTGCAATGTAACAAGGCACACATTCAGCAAATATGTCCAACACCAGGGCTCCACATAAGGAACTAGTAATTGAGTATTGTCACTCTATCATTTCTGAAGCAATTGGGTATTTCAAAATTGTAATTGGGTAAAATAAAATCACACTACTGTTTACATATTAACAGACGTATTGAATGGTTTGCTTTGAAACAAAATCATATCTTGGCATTTCATTAGAATATTCTCCTGAAATACCAAGACTTGTTTTCATGGAAAATAAGAAAAATATGCTATATTTGTGGTCTGTTTATTGTTTTCTGCAGCATAGTAAAGGTACAGCAATTTTTTTATTGCTGTTTGATACTCACTACTTCTGATTTCAATTGGGTTTTAAGCAATTTTAATTGGGTATTTAAGCAAATATGCAGCTTATCTGGAGCCCTGTAACACATTTCACAGCAACAGTTGTCAGAAGAGAACGAAGAGCGTCTGGGGGCTGTTTCACTAAACTTTGTACGAGTGAGTGAGTGAGTGAATAGGGTTTAACGTCCGCTTTTCTGACATAGAGGTACAAGCCTCAGGGAGTCTACACGCAGACGGGTCAACGGGGTCGTGTCCCGTATCCACCTGTCCAAGGGGGGTAAATCCCAACTTCAGAACTCAATATTTACAATCAAAAATATATATTCAGTCCTGAAATTAGAACAACCTGATCTGGTGCCAGGCCCTCGCCACACCAGCATCATTTATCCCATCCCCTAAAAGTAATAGGATTAGCGCTAATCTTACTTTTATATATGGGGCATAGCCTGACTCAACTCTCACATACAAGAAAGCCAAAAATATACATGAGGGCCAAATCCGGTATAGTGGGTTCCGGAAAGTATGAACCCAAATCGTTAAGCCAGTTTAGTCGCCTTTTACGGCAAGCAATGGCTACTGCAGCACTATTCTCAGGATCAGTTGATCCCGCCCCGGTGCCTGCACGGGGCTAAACTTTGTACGACTAAAATGTTCGTAAGTGCAAACTTATGATAGTCTGTAAATGTTGCATTAACAACGTTTTCTTGTAAACAATTAATGGATTTACATTTATTGAGCATAGGCAGCCTATGCTCAATAAATGTAAATCCATCAATTGAAATTTCCAGACGATCCTAAATTTGCACTTACATGTACGAATATTTTAGTCTTACAAAGTTTAGTGAAACGGGCCCCAGGTAATGCTTGACCTTGGGATTAGCGGAGACTAGATAATCATATAATTGTCACAGCATGATGGAGGACTCAGAGCAAGGCATAGAAACAGAAACAAATTTTTCTGAGGGTTGTAGCTTTGTCACAGAATGGTAGAGAACCATTAGAAGACATGTTTGAAATACAGAGAAGTGTGATGAAAGGTAATGGAAATTATAACAAAAAAGTTCATGAACGCACTAAGATTGTGACCTTGACATTGGGGTTCGCAGGGGTATGACGGTCATGGATTTTTCAAAGCATGATAGAGAATCATTAGGGAAAGTCATGTGTGAAATACGTGTATCAAGACGTTTGGTGAAAGGAAATAGATATTATACAGGGCTCCAGATAAGGAATTAGTAATTGATTATTGTCACTCCTCATTTCTGAAGCAATTGGGTATTTCAAAATTTTAATTGTGTAAAATAGAATCACACTACTGTTTACACATCAGCAGACCGCACTTATTCAATAGTTTGTTTCTAAATGAAAACATATCTTGGAGACAATTCTAATGAAATACCAAGATATGATTTCATGGAAAAATAAGAAAATATGCTATATTTGTGGTCTGTTTATTGTTTTCTGTAGCATGATAAAGATACCAGAAATTTTTCATTGCTTTTTGATACTGGCACTACTTCTGATTTCAATTGAGGTTTTGGCAATTTTAATTGGGTATTTACGCAAATACGCACCTTATCTGGAGCCCTGATTATAACAAATTCCTCAATGTTAAGTTAATGAACGCACTAAGAGTGTGACCTTGACCTTGGGGTTAGTGGATGTACATGTATGAGAGTCGTGGATTTGTCACAGCATGATAGAGAACCATTAGAGAAAGACGTTTGGTGAAAAGAAACAGAAAGTATAACAAATTTTCACCCTCGTTAAGTTCTCAAATTTTTTAAGAAAGACAAACGGACAGACACTGACTACGATTCCGTGGGTATGACATACGTGTAAGCACTCCCAAAAGCAGCTTTTATTAGTGGCAGGTTACTATAGTAATGAGGGTGTTCTCATATACAATAAAATAGACAGTTGGCAAATACTACATAGGCTTGTATATAGGGAAGAAAATTGTCTAGAAAATAATGATGTTTTTTTTCCTCTCTAAATAAACTTAATATTTATTTTTTTAATGCAGAATGTTTTACCTGTAAGCTTATCAGTCTACACAGATATAAACCATAGTAGATATAGGGGAATATAGAGACTCATCTTGACATTTTGGAATTAAAAAGACCACCAAGATTCATATTTCCCGGTATTTCCCAGTATTTCCCGCCGTCCTGGGAAATACTCTTTTTCCCCGGAAATTGCCAACCCTGCACCCATCACATCCCTCCACGTACAGGTCTGAAGGTAATTACCACTATTGATATCGGGTGCGATAACCGAGTTTACTTAAAACATCGAGGGAACAGCTGGAAGTCGCGCACCTGCAGCTTATAACTACCTCCCTTTCCGATATAGTTGAATCATTTTGAACGCTTCTATCAACTTAATTCTGACTATGGAAAAGTTTGAAGACAATGACATATTTATAAGTTACAATAATTTGATGCCCACCTATCATTACACTGCATTACATAAGAGTTATGACGGAGTAGTCTTTCCAAATGTTTGAAGCGTTCTTTGTTTACTTTCTACTTCGTGGAGAGTGACCTAAGAATTTTGCTAATACACACTTTATTACCGGTAGGTGTGTTTATGATGTTTTTGTGTTATATTGCAGAATAGTCTCTCAATAAGTTGAATAACAATATGGCGAAGTATGAACGTCAACGACCTACAGGTTTTTGTACATTTTAGTGTGTGAAGTGTAAATGCTATTACGCACATTTGTACTGTGCAGCGATATAGTGCAGCCTGTTGCCTATAATGCGGAAAATGTGCAGCTAGGCGAACTGTAGTCGTGACTTCACGACTGTCTTGATATACAGTCATGATGGCTTATTCTTGTAAAGTATCATTTTCCTGTGGAATTTTCAAAAACAGTGATAAAGTATCAAATTTACACATTTTTAAATTAATAATGTGTGGGTTATTTCAACATCAACATCCATCCCATCCCCTCATCGCATCCCATTATCGCATCCCAGTAATTAGCCAGTACCCATTTACAGCTGGGTGGACAGAAGCAGTGTGGATAAAGTGTCTTGCTCAAGAACACAACGCACGCCTCCGGTGAGACTCAAACCCACGACCGTTGGATCAGCAGTCCGATGCGCCCACCACTTGCTATAAACATACTTTATTAAATAATAATTTACATACATAATTTTTTGGTATACATTTTTCGGATTGGAACAAAATATTGCTATTTTATAGAGTTCCTCTCCTTGCTCCCACCACTTGGCTATTGCGGTCCAATATACAGTTAGTTATTTATGCAGTTAGATGCTGTACAGGGGTCATACCAGTTATCCGGACAATCAGTTTACCGGTATCGGACAATTGAAAATACCTGTTTATTAAGCGCATTCATTTGATCCGATTTTGCAACGAACACATCTAAGTCACTCAGGTGCTTGCTGTTAACATGCCAGTGTGAAGAATATAAGTAAAATTTGCTGAAAACATTCCTCAACTCTGTCCACAAGTTGTTTACATCACAAGTCGCGCTGGGGATTTACCTCAAGATAAACTGGATTAGTTTTTACTGATATTCAAGCGCAATCGAGAGAACATTAAAACATTTAAAATATACAAATATTATTTAAAGGAGTACTGATATGATATATTTAAATAATTAATAAAACTAGATTGGTCAGGTAAGCGAGGCTTACGGAATAGCCCCCGCGTGGGCCCAGATACCCCTAAAATATGTAAAAATTTCCAAGTGTGTGCATGGGCTTGTGACCGTGAGTCTGGAGGATAACATTTTTAGGGCCTTACAAGTTTTCACTCCTATTTATAGGTTTTGCCAGTGATTGGCTAGATTATGTAGAAGGAAAGCTCCGACCAGACACGAGCCAAAACAAGCAGAACCAGCTGCATTCAACACGTACAGTAAATGTCAACAAACTATTGTGAATTATAACTAACTGAATAAGTTTCCTGGTGTATGAAGACGACAATCATAAACTATTGACAATTGTGAACATTCAGACATGCATCAGAGATCGTGGTAAGTTGTAAAAATTAAATTATTTATTGAAATAACGGTAATCAAATTGACCATGTAAGCGGAATTTACAAAATATGTATTGTAATAATCAAATGCAACTATTTCCAATTCCTTATCTGGAGCCCCACAGCATGTGCTGTGTTTGTTGAAAGAACCAACAAGCAACCAATAAATCTGAATAAAATGTGGTATGTTTGCAACCTACAGTAATACAATGAACAGTTATCACATATTTTTGCCGGTTGATAGGCAGTGCCTATTTTCAAATTACGGTATTATTCATTTCGTTTAAATAATTCGCAAAATACACATGACCTTAAATCTTCACGTGATCAAAATATGTAAATAGCTCGTAAATGGGTGACCTAGATTTGTATTTCTTGTATTTCTCACGTTAAGCAGTAATATTGTTAAATAAGGTTTCCAGAACAGGATTACAAATGGGTTTAGCAATTTGTGGCTAAAATAGTTAAAAAAAACTTGATGAATACGTTCCTCCCTCGATTCATGGCGGAACTTTGCTAGCGGGTTTTGGCCTTTAGGGATAGAACGGTGTGCAAATAAAGAGAATAACAGATTTGCAGCCGAGAATAACAGATTTGCAGCCGTTCTATCACATAGAACTAGGTGAACTGTAGCAGCTAGTGTGGATAAAGTGTCTTGCTCAAGGACACAACGCATTGCCTCTGGTGAGGTACGAACCCACGACTGTAGGATCAGCAGTCCGACACCATAGACAGGCCACACACTCAATTATATTGCCTGATTGACGGATCGGCTAGTTGACGGAAAATCCAGACTCGTAGTCGTATCAATTTGGGGCAAGCCGGTATTGGAAATTAATTCTCCCGGTTCTGTTGCGAGGTATAATTTAATTAGTTGCTCAACTTATTCTGTGAGGTCTTTTAATTGAAACCATCACACATCAAACCCTCTGTTAATTGAATATCCCATAATCCCTGTTTCCACATATCATATGTCCACATACCAACCTTCGATCGCTTGGTTTCATTTTCCACGTTTACAAAACACATACTCGTGCTTAAAATACATGCACACATAACATAAAAACACTTGTCTAATTAGTGCATGCATGGGTGATTGCTATAAAGACAATGTTTACCTGTGTACACGGCTGACAGTTGATGATGTACAAAACTTGATTAATTACCTGTAGTTGCTGTAGAGTCGGGTCGCGTCGTGGCGAATACAAACTTCCGGTTAAAAATAAATGTCTTATGTACGAAATGTAAATTATTTGAGAAAAAATGGATATATGTGATTATAATACGAAACTGACCAATTGTATATTTTAATGATATGGCACTAGTTCAAATAAACCGACAAGCCTATCCACCCGGTACACACGTACGGCTTCCGCTCTGTATGAATGTTCTGGACTCAAAAACTGTTTTCGGCGAAACAGAACCCGGGGACAAGGTGCTACATAAATATACATTACTGTAGCCGATTTCACTAAAAGTGTTAAGTATACTTATCTAGCTAAGAATACTTTGAGGGAGTAATTATTTATTTTTAAATAAATCTTAGAAAGTATCGGAGCATTAGCATAGTAATATTATGTTGATAAGGTGTGCGGTTGATCTAGTGGCTCTGGCATTTAGAATGGGGACATGTACTGTATTTTGTTATGTCAATACATGTAATGTCATTATAAATTTAATGAAATAAGATGAGGTTGCATGTATATTAGGCCAGGACAATCTCTCCAACAAACTCTTACACATGACTGAGTTGGATGAATGGATGGATGGATGGATGGATGGTGGATGGATGGATGGATGGACGGACGGACGGACGGACGGACGGACGGACGGACGGACGGACGGACGGACGGACGGACGGATGGACGGATGGATGGATGGATGGATGGATGGATGGATGGATGGATGGATGGATGGATGGATGGATGGATGGATGGATGGATGGATGGATGGATGGATGGATGGATGGATGGATGGATGGATGGATGGATGGATGGATGGATGGATGGATGGATGGATGGATGGATGGATGGATGGATGGATGGATGGATGGATGGATGGATGGATGGTGGATGGATGGATGGATGGATGGATGGATGGATGGATGGATGGATGGATGGATGGATGGATGGATGGATGGATGGATGGATGGACGGATGGACGGATGGATGGATGGAGCAATGGGTGTCTATTCCCAGGTTCATAGATATTTATGTTGAGGTATTTCAAACTGGAGGATTGTTATGGATTTCCTCTAATCCTTTTCTTCCCAGATATTGTTGATTATACTATTGACAGTCTTGTTCCAAAGTAAGTTTGATGGTTGATTATTCAGTAGCTCCCATTTAAAGGATATATCATACTTCATGCAAATTTCGCCATTTTGCATCACATGGATGTGATGTAAACTATCATTCATGCATTAAAACTGATGCAAAATCAAAGCTACATATACATCTCCGCCTTACAAAAGCAGTCCTACTGTCTGTTTCACAAAATCTGCCCAAATGTTACGGCTATATAAACAATGCAAAAACAGTATTTTTTGGATAATATTATATTAAAGCAAAATTTAAGAATGAGCCTTCTTTTTATTTCGTGAAATTTTGTCAAATATTGATTTCATTTCGAAAAACTGATTTGTCTATGGGAATTTAACATGGGGGAAAAGGAGGTGCATGGAGGCGCTGTGGGAGGAGTCAGAAAAAAAAGGAAATTGACTCCGAAACCTGGATAGTTAGCTTGGAAATGATCTAACTAAGAAAATAAAAGTTAAATTTTGAAAATCTGTCCAGTATTTATGAAACTCTAAAAAATTCTTCAAGATGTCTATGGGGATTTAACATGGGGAAATTGTTTTTTCGCAATAAAATCAATATTTTACCAAATTTCACGAAATAAAAAGAAGGCTCATTCTAACATTTTCCTTTAATTTAATATTATTGAAAACAGTATTGTTTTTTAATTGTTTATATAGCCGTAAAATTTGGGCAGCTTTCATGAAACAGACAGTAATTAAGTCATCCGTCCTCATGCCACATTTCGCCACTTTATCCCATTTTACATGTGTGGTACACACCATTTTCACAATTTATTGTTCGTGTCGCTGATTCGCAATTACAATCAATCGCTGTTTCCGGTACTTGCAAAAGGCAAACTCACTCGGCGCTTCGTTATATTTCTTTAATTTTGATAGTTTTACTGTATACCGGTAGTTTACAATATGTCCAGAGGAAGTAGTGCTGGGTTTGACAGACATATTACTATATTTTCGCCTGAAGGACGGCTGTACCAAGTCGGTGCGTTTTGCTGTTGATGATATCCACATGCATTTTTGGTGGGTGGGGTAACATACTTTTATCAGTCTTGAATGAGTCTGTTTGGCATCACTGAACAGATGAATTATGCAGTTCTGCGTACCTAGGGTATTCAAAGCTAACATTCATGTCATTGCCAAAACATTAATGACTTCAAAGCAGTCGAGTATTTCTAAGGGGAAAAATTGTCGCCCGATGTTTGGTTTGAACCAAATGAGTACGAGTTGTTGGGAGGGGGGGTGGGGGGGTATACTGGAGTGAGCTTGTCTGTCCGTGCATGTGTGCATCCGTCACTAAACTTAACATAAGATAAATATGTTGTAACTTCTATTTCCTTTATCTAAGACATCTAAGATGCTTAATATTTCACACAATGCGTTCCTGTAAGGCTCTACTACCGTGCTGCGCCAAATCCACGACCGTCCAGCCCCCGCTGATGTCAAGGTCATATACTTAGTCTCTTTGCAAAACTTAACATCATTGATATGTGTTATGACTTCTATTTCTTTCATCAAAACGTCTTAATATTTCATGCATGCATTCCTCTATGCATACCACCCAGTGACAAATTCACGTTCGTGCCGCCCCTGCTAAGCCCCGAGTCAAGGTCACAAGCCCACACACTTGTTTTTTTTTTGTTTTTTTTTTTAATATTTAGGGGTACTTGGGCCCATAAGCCTCGCTTACTGACCAATCTAGTTTCATCTGTCTTTTATATTATCTGTATAGCTGAGACTATATTATAAAATATGGTCACAATAATAGCCCATTCTTTCCTCGCTTTTTTTGCAAATAAAACAAGAATAAAAGGATAATGCAGGTCAAAGTAGGTATATTTACTTGTTTATTATTGGTCTGTGCAAGTTTTTTAATAGAACTGCGAATTATTAAACCGCTCGCTTGTCACTAAATGCCAGGACAGAATGGCTGTTTAAGTGTTATTGTGACAATATTTACAAAACTTAACATCAGATAAATATGTTATAACTTCTATTTCCTTACATATTTAGGGGTACATGGGCCCATGCACGTGGTATTCCGTAAGCCTCGCTTACTGACAAATCTAGTTTATTTTATGAATACTACAGGTTTTGCGCAAATTTCAGTCTTTCAAACTTGTCAGAACTCTTCCAGTGACCCCTTATATTCAAGTACCGCGCCAGCATGTTCTCTAAGCTAAAGATTTATCAGCAGTGATTAGCAAAATTTATTTTGGTATTTGTGGATGTGACTGGAGAAATGAGGGATTTGTGACCAGTGTCGCTCCAGATCAAATAGCACACTGCTGTAGCCTGATAACAATCTATATTGCTTGTTAGAAACTTAGAAGCATGGTGCTTGTTAGAAACTTAAAAGCATGGTGCTTGTTGATGTAATGGCGAACAGAGCTGACCATGATCAGACATCACAGATGCACAGCCTGATCTGGAGCTACACTCATCTCATAACCCTCATTTCTCCGGTCACAGCCACATTTGCTGTTTGCTTTGTTTCAGAGTATGCCTTCAAAGCGATTAACCAGGGTGGACTGACGTCTGTGTCTGTTCGGGGCAAGGACAGTGCAGTAGTTGTCACACAGAAGAAAGTACCGGTATGTGAACAACTGCCCTCTGTTCACAAAATTGTAATCCATAAGCTAATTTCATGCAATGAAGACAATCGTTTTCCCACTAATATATATATATTTATCAGGTAAGCTGCCATGTATTGACAGAATACGTACTGACTGATAACATACATGTATTGTTGTATCAGGCATTGGCCTGATACAAACATCCGGGTTACAACAAAGTTATTTTCGAGCATAAGCTCGGCTTGGAAACGGTTGGAATTCCTACGCGTTTCCTAGCCTTGCCTCATACAATGTATACTTGATATCAAAACAAACTTGCCTGGGCCCGGTTGCTCAAAACCTCTGTTAGCTTAACAGACTGTTAAATCCTTAGCAATGCTAAGGATTTAACAGTCTGTTAAGCTAACAGAAGCTTTGAGCAACCGGGCCCAGGTATTCTGTATGTGATAATGAAACATACTCAGAAAATAAGTTTTTCTTCTCATTTTACACTTGACACTGCTCTCTCGAATCACATAAATGGCGTAAATGGGAAAGTTAAGTGACGTCTCACTATTCTCCCGAGATAACTTATACATGTAAATAGTTTTTCCTGTGCAAATGAAATGGAGTGTTTTAAGAATTTCAATAAGATTATATAACGATGTGACATCTACCTGAATCAATGAATATTGCAGGTTATTATACCCCCACAAACAAAGTTTGTTGGGGGTATATAGGAGTCAGCTTGTCGGTCTGCCGGTCGGTCGGTCTGTTGGAAATTCCCTTCCGCTCTATGTCTTCTACACCGATGCATGGATTATCAAATGGCTTGGCACAAATGTTTCTCATGATGAGAAGGTGTGTCGCGATCAATAACCACGCACCTACGTCCAAGGTCACAGTTGAAGGTCAAAGGTCAAACCTATCGAAATTCCCTTCCGCTCTATATCTTCTACACCGATGCATGGATTATCAAATGGCTTGGCACAGATGTTTCTCATGATGAGAAGGTGTGTCGCGATCAATAACCACGCACCTACATCCAAGGACACATTTGAATGGTCAAATAAATGTCAAACCTATCGAAACTTCCCATCCGCCTCTATAATCTTCTACACCGATGCATGGAATCAATTGGCTTGGCACAAATGTTTCTCATGATGAGAATGGTGTGTCGCGATCAATAACCACGCACCTACATCCAAGGTCACAGTTGAAGGTCAAAGGTCAAACCTATCGAAATTCCCTTCCGCTCTATATCTTCTACACAGATGCATGGATTGATCAAATTGGCTTGGCACAAATGTTATCTCATGATGAGAAGGTGTGTCGCGATCACCTAACCACACACCTACGTCCAAGGTTGAAGGTCACAGTTGAACGTCCAAAGTCAAACCTATCGAAACCATTCCCAAATTCTGCTCTATATCTTCTACACCGATGCATGGATTATCAATGGCTTGGCACAAATGTCATGATGAGAAGGTGTTCGCGATCAATAACCACGCACCTACGTCCAAAGGTCACAGTTGAAGGTCAAAGGTCAAACCTATCGAAATTCCCTTCCGCTCTATATCTTCTACACCGATGCATGGATTATCAAATGGCTTGGCACAAATGTTTTCTCATGATGAGAAGGTGTGTTCGCGATCAAATAACCCACGCTCCTACATCCAAGGACACAGTTGAAGGTCCACGATGTCAAACTATCGAAATCCCATCCGCTCTATATCTTCTACAACCGATGCATGGATTATCAATTGGCTTGGCACAAATGTTTCTCATGATGAGAAGGTGTGTCCGCGATCAATAACCACGCACCTACATCCAAGGTCACAGTTGAAGGTCAAAGGTCAAACCAATCGAAATTCCCTTCCGCTCTATCTTCTAACACAGATTGCATGGATTAATCAAATACGCTTGGCAACATCTCAACTGTTTCTCATAGAGAAGGTGTGTCGCGATCAATAACCACAGCACCTACGTCCAAGGTGAAGTCACAGTGAAGGTCAAAGTCAAACCTATCGAAATTCCCTTCTGCTCTATATCTTCTACACACGATGCATGGATTAATCAATTGGCTTGGCACAAATGTCATGATGAGAAGGTGTGTCGCGATCAATAACCACACACGTCCAAGGTCACAGTTGAAGGTCAAAGGTCAAACCTATCGAAATTCCCTTCCGCTCTATATCTTCTACACCGATGCATGGATTATCAAATGGCTTGGCACAAATGTTTCTCATCATGAGAAGGTGTGTCGCGATCAATAACCACGCACCTACATCCAAGGACACAGTTGAAGGTCAAATGTCAAACCTATCGAAATTCCCATCCGCTCTATATCTTCTACACCGATGCATGGATTATCAATTGGCTTGGCACAAATGTTTCTCATGATGAGAAGGTGTGTCGCGATCAATAACCACGCACCTACATCCAAGGTCACAGTTGAAGGTCAAAGGTCAAACCTATCGAAATTCCCTTCCGCTCTATATCTTCTACACAGATGCATGGATTATCAAATGGCTTGGCACAAATGTTTCTCATGATGAGAAGGTGTGTCGCGATCAATAACCACGCACCTACGTCCAAGGTGAAGGTCACAGTTGAAGGTCAAAGGTCAAACCTATCGAAATTCCCTTCTGCTCTATATCTTCTACACCGATGCATGGATTATCAATTGGCTTGGCACAAATGTTTTTCATGATGAGAAGGTGTGTCGCGATCAATAACCACGCACCTACGTCCAAGGTCAAGGTCACAGTTGAAGGTCAAAGGTCAAACCTATCGAAATTCCCTTCCGCTCTATATCTTCTACACCGATGCATGGATTATCAAATGGCTTGGCACAAATGTTTCTCATGATGAGAAGGTGTGTCGCGATCAATAACCACGCACCTACGGCCAAGGTCACAGTTGAAGGTCAAAGGTCAAACCTATTGAAATACCCTCGTTTTCTTTGGCTGCCAGTGGGGGTATTCGTGTGCCGACAGGCCACATTTCTAGTTATTACAATTTTAACTTTGACACCTACCTGATTTGACATCATGTGACGCAAAAACAGATGCATTCACTTTCTTTGTGAAAATGTTTACATGTATTAAAGTTAGCTGAAATTAACTAAGCCAGTGTTATAAATGAACTTTGTAGCGTGAGGCAAGTACATTGTACTTGCTACCTGTTCTAAACGTCAGTAGCAAGTTAACCTGATCTAGTAGCAAGCTTCATTGTCAGATTGTTTATGCTTCATGAACTCACGATGGCATAAATGGCATACAATGCAGTGCGACTGTGTCTGTATTAAGATTTTTTGGATATTTAAAGTGCAATGTACAGCAGTTTGCTCATACATGTAGGCCTGACATACATACATGACATAGCGCTCGTCTGCACATACGTCACCAATTTGTGTGTTTCCAATAGTAGGACAAATACATGCATCAGTAAACTTTCATAATGGTCAGTGTAAGTCCAGAATGATGCAAACTGCATTTAATGCAGCCCAAAGTGTGTAAGACTGAATGTTTGTCCTACTCTGCCAGATTTAAGCGTTCTATTTATAGCAGATTCCTTGCTAGGTAGATGAGTGCTATTGTCAAGTAGCAAGCAGGGCTTCTAAAATTTCAGAATGCCAATCGGTCCAGAGTCCAGACGTAACACTGCCGGCCATTGCCCCCACCCCCCCACTCTATCAAAAACTTTAACTGAAATTTCGAAGTTCAAACAAAGTACTAGAAATAATGGGATAAATGTTGTATTGGGATAAATAAATCGTGTTTATAAACAACAAAAGTGGACAAAATTGCGTATGCACCGGGTCACGTGGTGTGCCTAAATAGCGCAAAGACGGAAAAATTCGAAACAACAGAGACAAATCGTGATGCCGATTGATTGCAGGTAAATTTTCGGTAGACTAAAATAAATTAAAATTTTACAAGTTTGTGTCTTATTTCGTTTTATATTTATTCCTCTCTGCCGGGTTGCCAAGCCGGTAAGTTGTCTTTGTGTGAATAACGACAAAATAGTTTGTTGTGCCATTTCAATAATAATCGAATGACGGACAGGGCTGTAGCCAGACCTAAAAATGAGACGAGGCTCATCCTGACTACGGGCCAGACGGACAACATAGAAAACAAAATGCGTCATATACCCACTCGTAATTCATTGCTAATTATGCTATTATCACTGTTCACACCGACTTCAAAATTAATTGTCGGCCTGTACAATTGAATTAACATTCGGTGTTTATTTAACCCTCAGATCGAGTTCAAAGTACATCGGCGTGTGATTTAGCACTTCAATTGATCCCTGATCCCTAATGAGTCACGCTTTTAACACGACAGACGTTCCTTGTCGTTTATCAAAATGTTTGTGAATTGTAGATCACATGAGCCGGCTCATCAGGATCTGCGGCATTCCTACGTACATGTACATTTTATATACACAAAAATGACCCCTAATACAGCGTAATGTAACGGTTCCTAACTTAATATGGAATAGCCAGGGCCGATAGTCCGTGTCCAAGGAGACAATTCTAATGAAATGCCAAGACAAGTTTTCATTTCGAAGCAAACTATTAAATAATTGCTGTTTGTTGATGTGTAAACAGCAGTGTGATTTTATTTTACCCAATTAAAATATTGAAATGCCCAATTGCTTCACTATGTTGGAGTGAAAATACTCAATTACTAATTCCTTATCTGGAGCCCTGGAGGTCAATACATACTCTATTCTCTATGTGGACATTTCATTCCAATCAATTTGTCGTCATTATTTCTCGAAAAGTAACACTTTCGTGTTGGTGTTTCAGGACAAGCTGCTGGATGCGACCACCGTTACTCACCTGTTCCAGCTTACAGACGACATTGGTTGTGTGATGACGGGCATGATAGGTGTGCCCACACCCTGCACCCACCCTTGATATTCCTCACTCACTCCGTGGCAGCATGGTTCATGGCACACTGCTCAGCTATTGGCCCATTCAAGTCTATGGATACAAGGCTTTTTATCCATAGCACAAATATGATTATTTCTCTATAAAAGTATATGTTGTTACCATTCATTTGAACCGTCTCATCGTGTCATTTCATATGAATGGTACCAACAGTTTCTTTCAAACAGAAATAGAGAAAACAGTGAGTAAAGCGTTCTCCAAATGTTCATGCTATAAGTATCCTGCTTACTGTCTGTTTCACGAAACCTGTTCAAATTTTACGGCTATATAAACAATGCAAAACAATTTTTTTTTCGATCGTGTTAAATTTTATCAAAATTTAAGAATGAGCCTTCTTTTTATTTCATGAAATTTGGTCCAATTTTGATTTTATTACGAAAAATTGCATTTGTCATTTTTTTTGCGATAATATGATATTATTGGACCAAATTTCACAAAATAAAAAGGCTCATTCTTAAATTTTGATAACATTTTACTTTATCGGAAAAAAATAAATGTTTTTGCATTGTTTATATAGCCGTAACATTTGGGCACGTTTCGTGAAACAGAGTGTAACGGTTTACCCCATTACAGGCGAGATACAATTACAGTAGTACAGGCATGAGAATCTTCAGCTGATCAGCCGATTCCAGTTGACTTTTATCATAATTTGCATTTTCAAAATGATTCAGAATCTATCTGAAATGCTCAAATTTTATACTTTTACAATTGTGATGAGGAGGTTTTCAGTGGATTTTCAGATGTTTTCAGCGACGGCCATTCTGATGCCCGAGTAGTATGAAACTTTTGAGATTTTGTTCTTCATAATTTTCTTTATTTCTTCTCAAAAGTATATGTTGTTACCACTCATCTGAACCGTCTCAACGAGACGGTTCAGATGAGTGGTAGCAACATATACTTTTATAGAGAAATAAAGAAATACTCAGATGTACTCAGATTTTTTCAATAAAAAGTATTGTAACCATAGACTGAAATGGTTAACTGGAAATTCAAATCTGAGCCCTCAGATGGCCTGTTCTACATTATGACATGTTCACACAGATAAACGTGATTCTTAGATAAACTTGGGCTTATGACAATGGTGACCAGTCAACCATTGTCGGCTAACACACACCACTGGCACCGCAGTCTCGTAATAATCTCTGCTGGGGACCGTTTCACTAAACTTTGTTCAACTAAAATGTTCGTAAGTACAAATTTAGGATCGTCTGGAAATTTCAATTGACGGATTTACATTTATTGAGCATAGGCTGCATGCAGCCTATGCTCAATAAATGTAAATCCAATAATTGTTTACAAGAAAACATTGTTAATGTGAAATTTACAGACTATCATAATTGTGCACTTACGAACATTTTAGTTGTACGAAGTTTAGTGAAACAGCCCCATGTGTGTTCCATGATAATCAGTAAATGTTCTTCGACAAGCATGCCAGTGTGACTGTGTTTCAGGCGACAGCAAGTCGCAGGTGCAGCGTGCCCGGTATGAAGCAGCCAAGTGGAAGTACACATACGGATATGAAATCCCCATCGACATGCTGTGTAAACGGATAGCGGACGTCTCTCAAGTGTACACACAGAGTGCAGAAATGAGACCCCTCGGCTGCAGTAAGTTTGAGTTCTCGTCCATCTGTAGTCATTGAAAGGGTCAGAAGTGCACACATGCATCCATCTACAATATTTGAACTGGCCAGTGGAAGAACGGGGATAAGTCAATTCTGTAGCCGATTTCATCAACATTGCAAATCTAGCAAAGTATGCTTTGAGGGAGTAATCATTTATTTTTCCCGAAATGCATTATTTCATTTAGAACTAACCACTGCATATATTTGATGATTACAAGTATGCAGAATTATTATACTGAATTTATTACATTATCACAGCCATTTTGGCTGTGATAAGGGGGCAGTGACCAGTTAATTTAAAATTATCAATTTCACTCTCTCGGACAGTATGCATTTAATTCAATATTCCAAATAAGTGGGCAGACAGCAATATGAGTTCGACATTTGTGACCTAGATACACTAGAAGCTTTTACATAAACACAAATATGCTGCTCTATTAGTGCTCCTTACCTATGCAGGAATGTGAAATATCTTGGTGCAGCCTCTTTAAAATTGTCCAATTCTGAGGTAAAATATTCACTTTAAAACCATGCCGTGCCACGCTACTTGCGGAACTACAGATTGAATGTTGTATGTGTTCTCAATCATCATCCAGAGGCAAATGCACTATCATGGTGCAAACCAGTTCCCATCCATGAGTTTTCTCTGTGAAATAAATTCTTGTTTGAAACTCCCAGAAAAAATCTGTTGTTTTGATCAGTTTTTGTCACAACATACCCTCAATTCGTATTTGCCCATTTCTGATCAATGGGAACAGGTCAGATGGCCCTGGAATGAGCATTCATCAATTAATACGATGTAAAATCTGAATAAAATACAAAATCAACTACAAAAAAATCATTAAACAATTGAAATGAATTTTAATCAGCAGAAAGTGTAATATTTATAAATTTCACCGGTGCCATTATACGAAACTGGCGGCTAACTGGTCACTGCTACCTAATGTAATAAATTCAGTATAATAAAAATTGATAAATTTATCCTTAAATTGAAAATTTCTTCCTCAAAGTATACTTTGCTAGATAAGTATACTTTGCAATGTTGGTGAAATAGGCTACTGGACTTCCTATTAGATTTTTATGTCAAGGGTTTTATTGTCTCGCCCACGATAGTGGAAAGTGATACACAGCTGTCAAAATTCCGACGGCGGCGGCAACTATTTTGGACATATATTTTGGGCGTACCTGCAAATTTGACATATCTCTTGATTCGTTAATCGGATTATTACCAAACTCCTTCAATAGCTTGGGTTGACCTTCACCTTGGTGTCCCTAACCTTTGTGTCAATAATTTTGGATATTTACCAAAATTTATCAATATCTTCCGCGCATTGATGGCTATCCATCCAGTATCATTTGGCTGACCTTGGTGACCTTTTCGTTTGTCAGCAATTTTGGACCTGCGTCCAAATGTTGAATATCTCCTGACATTGATGGCTATCCCCCCAGTGTCATTTGTGTGACATTGACCTTCGTGACCGTGATCTTCGTGGGTGATCGCTTTGTTAGGTTACATAATTTTAATTTGTACCCCAGGTGAGAAAAGGGATTTTATATTAACATATGCAGCCAGCATAGCCACAGACCAGCATGTGCTTCTGCTCTGTCTGACGAGGGTCACTCCATTCTGGTATCAGTCTGGTAATACAGTCAGGATTCGGTACAACGGCATAGTTCGTCAGAGATGAATGTGCGATATTCTCGTCTGTATCAAGCTGTCGTAAAAATGTTGTTAATTGGTACCTATCTGTAATTGGTAACAACGCATAGCGACGCCATTTACCGTCTGTTTACACTAGTGTAATTGGGCATTATCGGGTAGATAAATGCTGAAAGAAATAGTTATTTGTCACCACATTGATGAAGCAATGCATATGTATCCGAATTTATATCCATGAAACAACAACAACATTAAAAAATAATCCGGGATTTGACCACCGCCGGTAACCAGCGGACAAATGGTGGCGCCGTTGTATCGTACATGGAACAATAGTGAAAAAGGTGATTGGTTTGCTGGAATTCCTTGCCAGTGCAGGAAACCGAATTTGCCGCTATAACAAACAGTTTAAATAGCAAGGCGATTTGTTTGGCGGTAAATTGTGCCAGGAGGCGAAATTGTCGTTGTATCGTGTGCTGTTGTAAATCGTTCTGACTGTATGTGCGTCATAAGTTGGCACTTTCCATTTCCACCATTTGTCAAAGGCATGCAGGTTATTTCCAAACCATTGTGTATTTTCCCGATATATTTTGTAATTGAATGAGTAATATGTTCAGCTTTGACATGAAAAATACTGTTTTCATCATGATCTGATGTAATTATACAAAATCATATGTCGTAAAATATAGGAGTGAATATTTCTTGGGGGCTGGTTTGGTATTATACATCCCTTGGTTTATTATGCCCCATCACAATAGTGGAGGAGTCATTTAGTGGTACCCTTGTCGGTCCCGTCCGTCCGTACCAACCTTGTAACTCGTAAAACCCTTAAACCATACTAGCTACAGACCTGAGACTTAGTATGTAGCTTCCTTATGATGAGTAGATGTGCACAGTTTATTTCGATTTTTGATTCAACCCCCGGGTTATTGATTATCTCCCTCTTTGACTTAGAATTTCTCAATTTTGTCTTGTAACTCGTAAAACTTTTAAACCGTACTAGCTACACACCTGAAACTTGAGTTTATTTTGATTCGATCCCCGTGTAATGGATTACCTCCTCCGTTTCGACTTAGAATTTGGTAATTTGCCTTGTAACTTGTAACACTTTTAAACCGTAATAGCTACAGACCTGAAACTTGGTATGTAGCTTCCTTATGATGAGTAAATGCGCAAAGTTTATTTAGATTTGTTATTCGACCCCCCGGGTCATGGATTGTCCTGTTTTGGCAGGTATGAAGTATGTCGTGTGTTGGCAGGTATGACGTGTGTCCTGTGTTGGCAGGTATGACGTGTGTCCTGTGTTGGCAGGTATGATGTGTGTCCTGTGTTGGCAGGTATGACGTGTGACTGTGTTGGCAGGTATGATGTGTGTCCTGTGTTGGCAGGTATGTTGTGTGTCCTGTGTTGGCAGGTATGTTGTGTGTCCTGTGTTGGCAGGTATGTTGTGTGTCCTGTGTTGGCAGTATGATGGTGTCCTGTGTTGGCAGGTAGTTGTGTGTCCTGTGTTGGCAGGTATTGTGTGTCCTGTTGGCAGGTATGTTGTGTGTCCTGTTGGCAGGTATGTGTGTCCTGTGTTGGCAGGTATGATGTGTGTCCTGTGTTGGCAGGTATGACGTGTGTCCTGTATTGTCAGGTATGTTGTGTGTCCTGTGTTGGCAGGTATGACGTGTGTCCTGTGTTGGCAGGTATGTTGTGTGTCCTGTGTTGGCAGGTATGATGTGTGTCCTGTGTTGGCAGGTATGACGTGTGTCCTGTGTTGGCAGGTATGATGTGTCCTGTGTTGGCAGGTATGTTGTGTGTCCTGTGTTGGCAGGTATGTTGTGTGTCCTGTGTTGGCAGATATGTATGATGTGTGTCCTGTGTTGGCAGATATGTATGATGTGTGTCCTGTGTTGGCAGGTATGGCGTGTGTCCTGTGTTGGCAAGTATGACGTGTGTCCTGTGGTCCTGTGTTGGCAGGTATGACGTGTGTCCTGTGTTGGCAGGTATGTTGTGCGTCCTGTGGTCCTGTGTTGACAAGTATGATGTGTGTCTTGTGTTGGCAGGTATGACGTGTGTCCCGTGTTGGCAGGTATGTTGTGTGTCCTGTGTTGGCAGGTATGTTGTGTGTCCTGTGTTGGCAGGTATGGTGTGTGTCCTGTGTTGGCAGGTATGTTGTGTGTCCTGTGTTGGGCAAGTATGACGTTGTGTCTGTGTTGGCAGGTATGACGTGTGTCTGTGTTTTGGCAGGTATGACGTGTGTCCTGTGTTGGCAGGTATGTTGTGTGTCCTGTGTTGGCAGGTATGATGTGTGTCCTGTGTTGGCAGGTATGTTGTGTGTCCTGTGTTGGCAGATATGTATGATGTGTGTCCTGTGTGGCAGGTATGTTGTGTGTCCTGTGTGGCAGAATATGTGATGTGTGTCCTGTGTTGGCAGATATGTATGATGTGTGTCCTGTGTTGGCAGGTATGGCGTGTGTCCTGTGTTGGCAAGTATGACGTGTGTCCTGTGGTCCTGTGTTGGCAGGTATGACGTGTGTCCTGTGTTGGCAGGTATGTTTTGTGTCCTGTGTTGGCAGGTATGTTGTGTGTCCTGTGTTGGCAGGTATGTTGTGTGTCCTGTGTTGGCAGGTATGTTGTGTGTCCTGTGTTGGCAGGTATGTTGTGTGTCCTGTGTTGGCATTGTATGTCGTGTGTCCTGTGTTGGCAGGGTATGATGTGTGTCTGTGTTGGCAGGTATGGGCGTGTGTCCCTGTGTTGGCAAGTATTGGCGGTACTGAGTTGTGGTGTCTGTGGTTCCTGTGTTGCAGGTATGACGTGTGTCCTGTGTTGGCAGGTATGTTGTGTGTATGTGTTGGCAGAGGATGACGTGGATGTCCTCCTGTTGTTGGCAAGGTATGGTTGTGTGTCCTGTGTTGGCAATGGTATGGACTGTGTGTCCTATATTGGCAGGTATTTTGTGTGTCCTGTGTTGGCAGGTATGTTGTGTGTGTCCTGTGTTGGCAGGTATGTTGTGTGTCCTGTATTGGCAGGTATGTTGTGTGTGTGTCCTGTGTTGGCAGGTATGTTGTGTGTCCTGTGTTGGCAGATATGTATGATGTGTGTCCTGTGTTGGCAGGTATGATGTGTGTCCTGTTTTGGCAGGTATGTTGTGTGTCCTGTGTTGGCAGATATGTATGATGTGTGTCCTGTGTTGGCAGGTATGGCGTGTGTCCTGTGTTGGCAAGTATGACGTGTGTCCTGTGGTCCTGTGTTGGTAGGTATGACATGTGTCCTGTGTTGGCAGGTATGTTGTGTGTCCTGTGGTCCTGTGTTGACAAGTATGACGTGTGTCCCGTGTTGGCAGGTATGACGTGTGTCCCGTGTTGGCAGGTATGTTGTGTGTCCTGTGTTGGCAGGTATGTTGTGTGTCCTGTGTTGGCAGGTATGGCGTGTGTCCTGTGTTGGCAGGTATGTTGTGTGTCCTGTGTTGGCAAGTATGACGTGTGTCCTGTGTTGGCAGGTATGACGTGTGTCCTGTGTTGGCAGGTATGACGTGTGTCCTGTGTTGGCAGGTATGATATGTGTCCTGTGTTGGCAGGTATGATGTGTGTCCTGTGTTGGCAGGTATGTTGTGTGTCCTGTGTTGGCAGATATGTATGATGTGTGTCCTGTGTTGGCAGGTATGACATGTGTCCTGTGTCAGGTATGATGTGTGTCCTGTGTTGCAGGTATGTTGTGTGTCCTGGATTGGCAGATAGTAATGATGTGTGTCCTGTGTTGGCAGTATGGCGTGTGTCCTGTGTTTGGCAAGTATGACTGTGTCCTGTCCTGTTTTGGCAGGTATGACGTGTGTCCTGTGTTGGCAGGTATGTTTTGTGTCCTGTGTTGGACAGGTATTTGTGTGTGTGTTGGCAGGTATATGTTGTCCTGTGTTGGTCAGTATTGGCGGACGTGTGTCCTGTGTTGGCAGGTATGGCTGTGCCCTGGTGTTGGCAGGTATGATTGGTGTGAGTCCTGTTGTTGGCCAGGTATGACATGTGTCCCTGTGTAGTTGGCAGGTATGATTCTTGTCCTGGGTTGGGATGTAGGGCCATGGATGGTCCTGGGTAATGACAAGTAATTGACGTGTATCCGTGGTCCTGAGTTGACAAGTATTGACGTGTGCTTGTGTTGGCCAAGGTATGACCGTGTGTCCTGTGTTGGCCAGTAATGTTGTGTGGTTTCCTGTGTTGGTCAGGTATGTTGTGTGTCCTGGTGTTGGCAAGGTAAATGTGTGTCCTGAGTTGGCAGTATACATGTGTCCTTTTTGTGTTGGCAAGGTAATGACGTTTGTCCTGTGGACCTTGTGTTGACAAGTATGACGTGTGTCTTGTGGTTGGCAGGTATTTGATGTGTTCCTAGTTTTGGCAGGTATGTTGTGTGGTTACTGAGTAGGCAGTTATTGTTTTTGGGTCCTGTGTTTGGCAGGTATGTTGTGTGTCCTTGTGTTGGCAGGTATACGTTGTCCTTGTGTTGGCCAGGTGTGTTTGTGTCCTGTGATTGAGGCAGGTATGTGTGTGTTATCCTGTGTTTGGCAGGTATACGTGTGTCCTGTGTTGGCAAGGTGTGTAGTGTGGTCCAGTGTTGGCAGGGGTATGTTGTGTATCCCTGTGGTTGGCCAGGTATATACGAGTTCCCTGTTGAGGCAAGGTATGATGTGTGACCTTGTTGGCAGTATATTGTGATGTCCTTTGTTGCCAGTTATGTTGTGGTGTTTCCTGTGTTGGCAGGTGATGTTGTGTGTGTTCCTGTGTCCTGTGTTGGAGTAGTTTGTGTGTCCTGTTGGCAGTAGTGTGTCCCTGTGTTTGCAGGTATGTTGTGTGTCGTGTTGGCAGGGTTATGGTTGTGTGTCCTGTGTTGGCATGGTATTGTGTGGTCCTGTGTTGGCAGGTATGCGTGTGTCCTGTGTTGGCAGGTGAGTGTGTTCCGTGTTGGCAAGGTTATGTGTCCTGTGTTGGCAGGTATGTGTGTTCAAATTGTGTGTCCTGTGTTGGCAGGTATGTGTGTCCTGTGTTGGCTGTATGTTGTGTGTCCTGTGTTGGCAGGTATGTGTGTCCTGTGTTTGGCAGGTATGTTGTGTGTCCTGTGTTGGCAGGTATGTTGTGTGTCCTGTGTTGGCAGGTATGTTGTGTGTCCTGTGTTGGCAGGTATGACGTGTGTCCTGTGTTGGCAGGTATGTCGTGTGTCCTGTGTTGGCAGGTATGTGTCTGTGTTTGGCCTGTGAGCTGTATGTGTGATGTCCTGTGTCCTTGTGTGTGACAGGTATGACGTGTGTCCTGTGTGCCTGTCCTGTTGACAAGTATGACGTTGTGTCTGTGTTGGCAGGTATGGTGTGTCCTGTGTTGGCAGGTATGTTGTGTGTCTGTGTTGGCAGGTATGTTGTGTGTCCTGTGTTGGCAGGTATGTGTGTCCTGTGTTGGCAGGGATGTGTGTGTCTGTGATTGTATGATCCGTGTCCTGTGTTGAACAAGTATGGTGTGTCCTGTGTCCTGTGTGCAAGTATGACGTGTGTTCCTGTGTTGGCAGGTATATTTGTAGTGTGTGTTGGCAGGTATGTTGTGTTGCTGTGTTGGCAGGTATGTTGTGTGTCTGTGTTGGCAGGTATGTTGTGTGTCCTGTGTTGGCAGGTATGACGTGTGTCCTGTGTTGGCAGGTGGATGTGTGTGTGTGTCCTGTGTTGGCAGGTAGTGTTGTGTCTCCTGTTGGCAGGTATGACGTGTGTCCTGTGTTGGCAGGTGTGTTGTGTGTCCTGTGTTGGCAGGTATGTTGTGTATCCTGTGTTGGCAGGTATGACGTGTGTCCTGTGTTGGCAGGTATGTTGTGTGTCCTGTGTTGGCAGGTATGTTGTGTGTCCTGTGTTGGCAGGTATGTTGTGTGTCCTGTGTTGGCAGGTATGTTGTGTGTCCTGTGTTGGCAGGTATGTTGTGTGTCCTGTGTTGGCAGGTATGTGTGTCCGTGTGTGTTGGCAGGTATGTGTGTTGGATATGTGTGTCCTGTTAGTTGTGTCTTGGTTGGCAGGTATGTTGTGTGTCCTGTGTTGGCAGGTATGTGTGTCCTGTGTTGGCAGGTAGTGTGTCCTGTTGTTGGCAGGTATTGTGTGTCCTGTGTTGCAGGTATGTTGTGTGTCCTGTGTTGGCAGGTATTTTGTGTGTCCTGTGTTGGCAGGTATGTTGTGTCAACTTGTGTGTCCTGTGTTGGCAGGTATGTTGTGTGTCCTGTGTTGGCAGGTATGTTGTGTGTCCTGTGTTGGCAGGTTGGTATTTTTGTGTCTGTGTTGCAGTTGGCAGGTATGTTGTGTGTCCTGTGTTGGCACGGTATGGTTGTGTGTCTGTGTTGGCAGGTATGAGTGTGTCTGTGTTGGCAGGTTATGGATGTGTGTCCTGTGTTGGCAGTATGGAGTGTCCTGTGTTGGCAGGTATGACGGTGTCCTGTGTTGGCAGGTATGATGTGTGTCCTGTGTTGGCATGTATGGCGTGTGTCCTGTGTTGGCAAGTATGACGTGTGTCCTGTGGTCCTGTGTTGGCAAGTATGACGTGTGTCCTGTGTTGGCAGGTATGGCGTGTGTCCTGTGTTGGCAAGTATGACGTGTGTCCTGTGTTGGCAAGTATGACGTGTGTCATGTGGTCCTGTGTTGGCAAGTATGACGTGTGTCCTGTGGTCCTGTGTTGGCAGGTATGATGTGTGTCCTGTGTTGGCAGGTATGATCCTGATAGCGTACGACTTGGAGCGGGGGCCCCAGGTCTACAAGACGGACCCGGCTGGCTACTACTGCGGCTTCAAGGCGACGGCTGCAGGCGTCAAGCAGCTCGAGGCTAACAGCTTCCTGGAGAAGAAGATCAAACGCAAGCAGGACTTCACATACAATGAGGCGGTCGAGGTGAGCCTTATTAGTCTGACAGGTTATACAGCAAATTCTGTAGCGCAACACAAACTGCCAACTACATCAAGTTACTACAGCTTCTGGCCAGTGTATCTCCTGTATAGTGGAGTCATATTGGCAAAAAGTGTAGATCCAGATGAGCCGGGGCTCGTGACCGCCCCTTTTATGCTATTAAGCAAATAGTTACCGCTTTGTCCGGTGTCCGCCGTCCGAGTTTTACGTAAAAGTTTTTCAAATTGCTATATCTCTGTGACTGCTTCGGATATCAACTTGAAACTTCATAGACACATTGATCACCATCCATATTTTCATTGTATATGCTACCCATGCTGCCCATGGTCAAGGTCAAATGACTTTAAACATTTTGTTAAAGTTTTATGTTAACATTCTTCAAATTGCTATATCTCTGTGACTGCTTGGGATGTCAACTTTAAACTTCATATACACATTGATCACCATCCATATTTTCATTGTATATGCTACCCAGGAGCCCAAGGTCGAGGTCAATGATTTATAATTTTGTTTGTTAAGCTTACATTTTTATGCCCCCTCTACCGAAAGGTACGGGGGCATATAGTATTACCGGCGTCCGTCCGTACGTCCGTCCCGTATTACCATATTATTTAGTAACTTCTACATGGCTTCACATATTATGTCAATATTTATACACGTGATACATATGAACATGCCTTACACACTCCACCCCCCAGTACTTCGGCCTTGACCTTTTCCACTTTAAATGTTTGCTTGGCACTTTGGGACAAATCTACGTGCATGTTTCTCAATCCTACACTAAACTTCTCAATACTTTTGCCAATCGCTTAAATATTTATACACATGATACATATGAACATGCCCTACACACTCCACCACCCAGTACTTCGACCTTGACCTTTGGCCTTGACCTTTTCCACTTTAAATGTTTGCTTGGCACTTTGGGACAAATCTACGTGCACGTTTCTCAATCCTACACTAACTTCCCAATACTTTTGCCAATCGCTTAAATATTTATACACATGATACATATGAACATGCCCTACACACTCCACCACCCAGTACTTCGACCTTGACCTTTGACCTTTTCCACTTTAAATGTTTGCTTGGCACTTTGGGACAAATCTACGTGCACGTTTCTCAATCCTACACTAACTTCTCAATACTTTTGCCAATCGCTTAAATATTTATACACATGATACATATGAACATGCCCTACACACTCCACCACCCAGTACTTCGACCTTCACCTTTGGCCTTGACCTTTTCCACTTTAAATGTTTGCTTGGCACTTTGGGACAAATCTACGTGCACGTTTCTCAATCCTACACTAACTTCTCAATACTTTTGCCAATCGCTTAAATATTTATACACATGATACATATGAACATGCCCTACACACTCCACCACCCAGTACTTCGACCTTCACCTTTGGCCTTGACCTTTTCCACTTTAAATGTTTACTTGCCACTTTGGGACAAATCTACGTGCGCGTTTCTCAATCCTACACATATACGTGCGCGTTTCTCAATCCTACACTAACTTTCACACACGCATTGCTCCAATGGTCCTCTACCGCCCTGTGACAAATCCACATTCGTCCTGCCGCCGCTAAGCACAGGGTCAAGGTGCGTTCAAAACCTTAACGCTTATAAATGGCTTATAATCAAATATGCCTCGTTTTCTTTGGCTGCCAGCGGGGGCATTCGTGTGCCGACAGGCCACATTTCTAGTTTCAAATTGCTATATCTCTGTCACCGCTTGCGATATCAACTTTAAACTGATTACCATCCATATTTTCATTGTGTACCCTACCCATGCTGCCCAGGAGCCCAGTAGCTTAAGGTTAAATGACTTAGAATGTTTGTCGAGCCCGCTTGCGGTAAGCGAGACATAGTGATCACAATGACGTCCGGGTGTTCGTGCGTCCTATCCGTGTGTGCGTCCGTCCGTCCGAAATCTGCATTCAAGTTTTTAAATACCTTATATCTCTGGAGTCCTAAGTCAAATTAACTTGAAACTTCATATGCTTATTAGTCATCATCCATATATTCATGCTGTGTCCCACTCATGCGGCCACTGTGCCCAAAGTCAAGGTGAAATGAATTGGAAGTTTGCGTTAAATATTTGTCAAAATTTGTGTTAAAGTTTTCAGATACCTACTATCTCTGTAACCGTAAGTTGGAGTTGCTTAAAACTTTGTATGCTTATTGGTCATCATCCATATAGTCATTATGTGTCCCACTCATGCGGCCCCTGTGCCCAAGGTCAAAATCAAATGACTTAGAAGTTTGCGTTAAAGTTTCTGTAAAAATTTGCGTTAAAGTTTTCACATACCTATCTCTGTAACCGTAAATCAGATTTGCTTGAGACTTTGTATGCTCATTGGGCATCATCCATATATTCATTCTATGTCCCACTGATGCGGCCCCTGTGCCCCTAGGTCAAGGCCAAATGACTTAGAAGTTTGCGTTATTATAAAATCTGAGTTAAAGTTTTTACATACCTTATACCTCCACAATTGTTACTCAAATTTACTTCCAACTTCCAATACTTCCTTTTCATCATCCATATTTTCATTCCATAGCCTGCCCATGTGGTCCATATGCCCAAGGTCAAGGTTAAATGATTTTGAAATTTGTGTTAAAGTTTATACATACCTTATATCTCCACAACACTTACTCCGATTTACTTCCAACATCCAATAATTCTTATTCGTGATCCATATTTTCATACCTTATATCTCCACAACACTTACTCCGATTTACTTCAAACTTCAAATAATTCTTTATTATCATCCATATTTTCATTCTATAGCCTACCCATGCGGCCCACATGCCCAAGATCAAGGTCAAATGACTTTGAAATTTATGTTAAAGTTTTTACATACCTTATATCTCCACAACACTTACTCCGATTTACTTCAAACTTCAAATAATTCTTTATTATCATCCATATTTTCATGCTATAGCCCACCCATGCAGCCCACATGCTCAAGATCAAGGTCAAATGACTTTAAAATTTGCATTAAAGCTTTTACATACCTTATATCTCCACAACCCGTAATTCAATCTTCAAATAAATACACTCTGAGACCATCAGAGACATGCGGGCCGTGGCCATCTGGTTTTTGTCGCGCCTGCTTTAGCAGTCGCGACTATAGTCGGCTCTTTTTCCGTCGTCGTCCGCGTCGTTTTTTTGTAAGGCAAATGTGTTAAAGTTATTGTCAAATGCCTCGGCAGGCGCGATACCGCTTCCGTGGCAGAATTCTTGTTAGAAACAATTTTTATTAACAAAAACATATTTTGACAAAACATGATAATCTTCTTCTTGAAACATGAAAGAACTAAATCAAATGCATGGGTTGTTGGGTGATACAACCATTAACACGGGCATCGTTATCACTAAGCTAATCCCCTCGCTAGCAGCCTTGATAATAAAACAAGTTATTGAATAAACTAAAAAAACTTTAACGCATATGCCTTACAAACAAGGTGAACATAAGTCCTCAGTGACCTTGGGTGGTCGGACTGGATCTACACTGGTCGCAAAACCCATAAGCACAATTTCTCTATGTCACAGCCATATTGTGTGTTGCGATTAGGCAGGCTTTCTCAGAACATCTGTAAGTTTTGGCCAGAAGAGCTGCTTGCATTAACACATTTGCGTTTTGGGTCACCATCAATATTGGTGGTCAGAGTTCCTGATCCAATGCTTTTTACCTAATATAAATCAAGTCCATACTTGTGTCAATGTTGGCTGTCACAGACATCTTTATACCCCCCGCAACGAGTTGTGGGGGATACTGGAGTCAGGTTGTCCGTCCGTCCGTCCGTCCGTAAACTTAACATCAGAGAAATATTGTTATAACTTCTATTTCCTTCATCTAAAATGCTTAATATTTCACACATGCATTCCTGTAAGGCTCTACTACAATGCTGTGCCAAATCCACGACCATCCAACCCCCGCTGATCCCAAGGTCAAGGTCAAAGTCTCTTTACAAAACATAACATCAGAGAAATATTGTTATAACTTCTATTTCTTTCATCTGAAGTGCTTAATATTTCACACATGCATTCCTGTAAGGCTCTACTACCATGCTGTGCCAAATCCACGACCGTCCGACCCCCGTTGATCCCATGGTCAAGGTCAAATACTTAGTCTCTTTACAAAACTTAACATCAGATAAATATTGTTATAACTTCTATTTCCTTCATCTAAAATACTTAATATTTCACACATGCATTCCTGTAAGGCTCTACTACCATAGTGTGCCAAATCCACGACCGTCCAACCCCCGCTGATCCCATGGTCAAGGTCAAATACTTAGTCTCTTTACAAAACTTAACATCAGAGAAATATTGTTATAACTTCTATTTCCTTCATCTAAAATGCTTAATATTTCACACATACATAACACAACAATTGAGGGATATGGCGATAGTAAACTCCTTTGCAGAAATATAGCAAATGATAAAACAATACAAACGCTACCAGTCTATAGTCTAGGCATATGTTGCATAGTAACAGAAATGTAAGCGAAGTCATGCATCAATAACTGCACAAAATCATGCCCAATATGACACAGGGGTCAGCTATCAAAATTCCCGTGCTCTACATGTATAGCATGTACATGCATACATTTGTACATCGTTGCAATCGGCGTTACGCACAGTTTATAACCGGATTACATTGTTTAGGGTCATTATGGAGCGACGTCTGACGGACGAACAACGTTGGCAAATTATTGGTCAACTCAACATTGGCCACCTTCAATCTAATGTTGCTCGTCGGTTTAGTGTCTCTCAAATCAATATCCATATCCCTCAATTGTTGTGTTATGTATATTTCACACATGCATTCCTGTAAGGCTCTACTACCATGCTGTGCCAAATGCACGACCGTCCAACCCCCGCTGATCCCAAGGTCAAGGTCAAATACATGGTCTCTTTACAAAACTTAATATCAGAGAAATATGTTATAACTTCATCTAAAATTCTTAATATTTCATGCATGCATTCCTCTATGGCTCTACTATCATGCTGTGTCATACCCCTGCTGATCCCAAGGTCAAGATCACATACTTAGTCTCTTTACAAAACTTAACATCAGAGAAATCGGTTATAACTTCTATTTTCTTACTCGGATCTGCTTCACATTCACGTTCGTTCCGCCCCCGCTAAACACTAATACGTCTGAACAAAGAATAGGTCCTTACCATACTGCAGAAGTGTGCTGGCAGACCCAGAAATACTGGGGACCCGGAGAGACCACAAATACCTTAAACCTTAGAAAGCAGGAAAACGAAAATTATCGTCTGCTGTTGTTTCTTATTTTGTATTTTCTCTAAATAAAAACATGGTGTGGCAATATTTTAGAATCATTTCCATTGGAAATGATTCTAAAGTGATGTCAAAGCATGTTTTTGATAAGAAAAAGAGAAATTAAAAAATAAACAGCAGACGACAAATTTTAATTCAGCACTGTAAGGGTTAAGGATCACTTCTGTAGTCACATTTACAGAATGCTTCATTACTTTGTGAAAGCTGTCTATACAAAGGTCGTAGGTTGAGTGAAGTCAAGGTGTGGGAAGGGTGCCTTGCACCAGATCAGGACACTGTTTCAGTTTGTTTTTTGTCTCGCCCACGAAAGTGGAAAGCGAGACATAGGTAGGTTTTGCTTTTCCGGAGTCGGCGGTAGCGTCGTCGGCGTCATCAGTCAATGTTAAGTTTTCGTGTTACTGTCATTACTTCAACACCTTATCAGCTACAGTCATCAAACTTTATACATACCTTTACTATGATATGTAGATGAATATAGGACTATTCTCTGGGCCCCAGGGTCACGGTCAAGGCCCCAGGGTCAAGGCGGAACAAGGCGAGACATTTGATTCTGCGGAATTCTTGTATTGTAATTTTAACAATTTGCTTTCCTCATTAATACGATATGTTGAACAATTCTGCAATAACCCTGGTTATTGCAGAATTGTTCCAACATATAGTAATTTTATTGCTGAATGTACAATGCTCCATCATACAAGTTTCTCCCCCCCCCCCATACAGGTGCATTCCCGCCTGTATACGACCTTGATGTTGAATGGATGTTGAACCTGAATCAATCGATCCAATCAATCAATCAGTACTAATGAAGCTAGATGCATATCAGGGTGCATTAGTGAACTAGCTGTGTACAGGTTACCTTGACCTTAATTATCACTATAGTCTGTTTCACGAAACCTGCCCAAATTTTACGGCTATATAAACAATGCAAAAACAATATTTTTTTCGATAATATTAAATTAAAGCAAAATTTAAGAATGAGCTTTCTTTTTATTTCGTAAAATTTGGTCAAATATTGGTTTTATTACAAAAAATTGATTTCTCTATGGGAATTTAACATGGGGGGAAAAGAGGTAGAGGACTTGTGGGAAGTCAAAAAACATTTTTTTGGAAATTTACTCCAAAACCTAGCTAACTAGCTTGGAAATGATCTAACTAAGAAAACAAAAGTTAAATTTTAAAAATCGGTCCAGTATTTCTGAAATTCTAAAAAATTTCCCCATGTTAAATCCCCAGAGACATATTCACTCCGTGAAGATGTCTATGGGGATTTAACATGGGGAAATTTTGTTTTCGCAATAAAATCAATATTTGACCAAATTTCACGAAATAAAAAGAAGGCTCATTCTTAAATTTTCCTTTGATTTAATATTATCGAAAGAAATCTTGTTTTTGAATTGTTTATATAGCCGTAAAATTTGGGCAGCTTTCGTGAAACAGACTATAAGTGATGTGTCAAATTTTAACAGTATGATTTTCCGTTTTGTGTAATTGTCCCGTTATCTCCATACAGTACAGGAAAATGCAGAACTACTGTGTTTCGCGAAAGCTGCCCAAATTTTACGGCCATATAAACAATGCAAAAACAATATTTTTTTCGATAATATTAAATTAAAGGAAAATTTAAGAATGAGCCTTCTTTTTATTTTGTGAAATTTTGTCAAATATTGATTTTATTGTGAAATAACAATTTCCCATCTTCACAGTCATGGGGATTTAACATGGGGAATTTTTTTAGAATTTCAGTAATCCTGGACCGATTTTCAAAATTTAACTTTTGTTTTCTTAGTTAGATCATTTCCCCCATGTTAAATTCCCATAGAGAAATCGATTTTTCGTAATAAAATCAATATTTGACAAAATTTCACGAAATAAAAAGAAGGCTCATTCTTAAATTTTCCTTTAATTTAATATTATCGAAAAAAATATTGTTTTTGAATTGTTTACATGGCTGTAAAATTTGGGCAGCTTTCGTGAAACAGACAGTATATTTGATGGTTTTAATTGCCCACTTACATCCCATGGCTGACATTGAAGGATATCTGGCTATCACCTGAGAAATGGGGCTTATGACATTTGTGACAAACCATGTTTTCTTGTACCCAAGAAGATATATATGTTCACAAAATTCACAATATTTTCCGTAAATTGCATCAAAAGCTGATGAAAACTTTTGTCAACTTTTGATATTGTCATTTACAGATAATATCACAGTTTCTGCGAATATTTTTCATGACAAAGTCCTGACCTGCTATCACCCGCCAGCATCCTGTTTGTTAGACATAGGAGGGGTGATCAAAATGTGGCTGTGACAGAAAATGAGGCTTATCGGATTTGTGATCAAAGTAGCTCCTGATCACACAATCCTGTAGCCTGATAACGATCTTCATTATCCCCTCACCTATAGGTGTTAGTTCATGTACGTGCGTGCGTAGGTTAGTAACACCTTTCATTTTTAAAAAACTTTTGAACCGCTTGACTGATTTTTGTCGCGCCCGCTTGCGGACAGCGCAACATAGTTATTGGTTAAAGTTTTTTGGTATATGATCAAAGCTCTCCGGGCGCGACATGCGGGCCGCGGCCATCTAGTTTTAAAGCTTTTCAAATTGCTATATCTATGTGACATCGTGGGATATCAACTTGAAACTTTATAGACGCATTGATCACCATCCATATTTTCATTGAATACCCTACCCATGCTGCCCAGGAGCCCAAGGTCAAGGTCAAATGGCTAAACTTTTTGTAAAAGTTTTACATTAAAGTTTTTCAAATTGCTATATCTCTGTGACCACTTGCGATATCAACTTGAAACTTCATATACACATTGATCACCATCCATATTTGCATTGTATACCTAACCCATGCTGCCCAGGAACCCACAGTCAAATGACTTAGAATTTTGTTTGTTAAATCTTACATTAAAGTTTTTCAAATTGCTAAATCTCTGTAACCGCTTGCGATATCAACTTGAAACATCATATACATATTGATTACCATTTATTGTGCTTAATAAGCATACTACACCAATACCCAGAGTCCAGTAGCCGATATCATCAAAATTGCAGAAAAGTATACTTTTATAGCAAAGTATACTTTGAGGGATTAATCATTTACTTTTCCTGAAATGCATTATTTCATATAAAACTAACAAATGCATATATTTGATGATTATAAGTATGCAGAATTATTATACTGAATTTATTACATTATCACAGCCAAAATGGCTGTGATAATGTAATAAATTCAGTATAATAAAAATTAATAAATTTATCATAAAATTGAAAATTTCTCCCTCAAAGTATACTTTGCTAGAAAAGTATACTTTGCAATGTTGATGAAATAGGCTACAGGACTTTGAATAATAATTCAGGCATCATCGGGGAGCATTTGTCGGATTTACCGACCATCTAGTTTATTAATGGTCTAGTCTGAAAATCATTTTGTGTTGATTTGTTTTGTCGGAAAATTAACATATCACAATCCAGTTCAGTTACTTAGAGGTGAAAGTGTTTATGGCTAACCACACTGTGCCATTCGGGTGACATGAACCCTTAGACCGCTGCTAACAACAATTGTCGTCTGCTGTTGCTGTTATATCTTGCCCTATTTCTCAATAAAAACATGGTTTGTCAGCACTTCAGAATCATTTCCAATGGAAATGATTCTGAAGTGCTGTCTAAGCATGTTGTAAATTATTCTAAAGTGCTGTCAAAGCATGTTTTTGATGATAAAAATGGAAAATAGAAAATAAACAGCAGACGACGGGCGGGCAGTGGGCGGCGGGCGGCGTCCACAATCAATGTTAAGTTTTCGTGTTTGAGTCCATTTCTTTGTTACTGTACCACCTAGGACCACCAAACTTTCACAGCATCATAAAGTCCGGGGTGCCCCACCACATATCATCTGAGTCCAACATGTTGCTTTTTTTTAACTTGATCCCCATTTTTTCCGCAGCAATGACTTCGAGCCTTTTCAAGTGTTCAACTTTTGCGTTCCAATGTTAAGTTTTTGTGTTTGAGTCCATTTCTTTGTTACTGTACCACCTAGGACCACCAAACTTTCACAGCTTCATAATCAAGGGGTGCCCACCACATATCACTATCCAACATGTTACTTTTTTTTTAACTTGACCCATTTTTTCCGCGCAATCGACTTAGCCATTTTCAATGTTAACTTTTCGCGTTTACAATGTTAAGTTTTCGTGTTTAAGTTAAGTCCATTTCTTTGGTACTGTACCACCTAGGACCACCAAACTTTCACAGCTTCATAACCAAGGTGTGCCTACCACATACAACTATCCAACATGTGACCATTTTTTTACCTTCACCTATTATTTCTACGTAATTGACTTAGCCATTTTCAACGTTAACTTTTTAACGTACGTCTGGTTAAATTTTTTGGTTAAAACTTTTTTGTTATACTATATCTCTGCAACTGCTCTGCTTCGCCCATTCCCTTGAAACCTCACATGGGTGTTTATCATCGTCCATATTTTCACTCTAACCCCCAACCGTGCGGCCCCTGTGCGCAATGTCAAGGTCAAATTACTTTGAATTTATTTGTTAAAGTTTTTTTGTGTACTATATCTCTGCAACTGCTTCACCCATTACCTTGATACTTCACATGGGTGTTTATCATCATTGTCGCACCCGCTTGCGGAAAGCGCGATATCGTCAGCATTTTGGCATACGTCCGTCCGTCCGTACGTCCGTGTGTCCGGTTAAAGTTTTTTCGTTAAAGTTTTTCCATCTACTATATCTATTTTTTTAGTGTCCATGCCTCGCCCCAAGGCGCGACATGCAGGCCACGGCCATCTAGTCTACAAAAAATGGGTATAATTATGTTATCCAAGTGTCCATGCTTGGAAAAAACCTGGCCTTCGTGGCTTTGCCTCGTTTCTTGTTATTATTCTGAATTTATTACATTATCACAGTCATTTTGGCTGTGATAATGTAATAAATTAAGTATAATAATTCTGCATATTTTTAATCATCAAATATATGCAGTTGTTAGTTCTATATGAAATTATGAATTTCGGGAAAAATAAATGATTACTCCCTCAAAGCATACTTTACTAGATAAGTATACGGTACTTTGCAATTTTGATGAAATCGGCTACTGGTGATCACCTTGTATTGCCAGTGATGCTGAAATTGCTGGGTTTCAGATTGCCATCACCTGCCTGTCCACCGTGCTGTCTGCAGACTTCAAGTCGTCAGAAATAGAAGTCGCCATCGTGACCAAGGATAATCCCAAGTTTAAGTAAGTTGGAATACCAAGCAGCCTGTGACCTGGGGGATGTTTCACTGAACTTCGTACGACTAAAATGTTCGTAAGTGCAAATTTAGGATCGTCTGGAAATGTCAATTGATGGGTTTACATTTATTGAGCATAAGCTGCATATGCAGCCTATGCTCAATACATGTAAATGCAATAATTGTTTACAAGAAAACATGGTTATTGTGAAATTTTCAGACTATAATAATTTTGCACTTATGAACATTTTAGTCGTACAAACTTTAGTGAAACGGGCCCCTGATGTTTTGCCATGTGTTTGGCATTCTCTCATACGTTTTTTTTACCGATAATTTGAAAATGAAATTGTTGATCATGGCAACACAATTGCCAATTTTCAAAATGTTCCAATGAGTTATCTCCCCTTGGCTGCGATTTAAAAGTTTTGACGCCATTTACGGTAAATATTGTAAATTTTCTAAACGTATTTCATGAAATTACACATATTTTTAAGGTACAGGGCGTGTCTCATATGTGTCTTGTTTCAGTTCACTGGGTACATGTAGCTGTTCCAAAGTCCAGTTGAGTCGGTTGGTCACTGTAGAGACACGCCATGTGACTGTACCTTCGGACATCTGCGTAATATATTATAAAAATATATTGTAAATTTTGTAAACGTATTTCATGAAATTACGCAGATGTCCGAAGCTACAAAATCACATGGCGTGTCTCTGTAGTTGTTTTCGTATGCCTGTTGCAGAGTGCTGAGTGAGCCAGAAATCGACGTCCATTTAGTGGCCCTGGCGGAGAAGGACTGATGTGATCATACGTACCGTGCTGGGGCCCGTTTCACTAAACTTCGTACGACTAAGTGCAAATTTATGATCGTCTGCAAATTTCAATTGAAGGATTTACATTTATTGAGCATAGGCTGCATATGCAGCCTATGCTCAATAAATGTAAATCCAATAATTATTTAAAAGAAAACATTGCTAATATGAAATTTACAGACTATCATAATTTTGCACTTTATACAAATGTTTTAGTATTACGAAGTTTAGTGAAATGGGCCTCTGTTGTTCATGAAATCTGTGCTATGTGATACGAGCAGGGAGCTGGCGCGGCGGAGATACCAGACACATACGCGACACACCGCCCGGGTACACCCAGCACACACGGCCCGGGGTGGACACTCGTGGATAACTGCCAATTACCAGATGTAGACAAGCATTGCGATCACTGGCTCATCGGGCCAGGCAACCAGATGTATTGGAGTATTTAGTGCTGTTTCATTTTACAGTTTCACACAAATACATGTTGTAATTCGGCAAATATGTTATTTTGGCCCAGTGTAGATCCTGATTAAAATGCATGCTTTGTTTCTGACTGATTGCCAAACAGTTTCTTCTATAACAGACAACTGGCAACAAAAACAACAAAAACATTGTTTGGCATAACTTTAGAATCATTTCCGATGGAAATGATTCTAAAGTGCTGCAAAACCATGTTTTTATTGAGAAACCTGTCCTGCTTTTAATAAATGATATAGATCGTTATCAGGCTACAGGAGTGTGCTATTTGATCAGGAGCTACACTGGTCACAAATCTCATAAGCTTCATTTCTCCAGTTGCACATGTATAACTAAAAGGTTTTAAAATCACAGGTCCTTGTAATATTACAGCATATAGTTGTCATAGTTCCGTCCAGCCGACCCATCCCAGTGCTGCAAGGATATTGTTATAATGGCAATGCTGACTTCGATCCCGACCCCAATGTCGTCTTCATACAGATTTATTACCGTCTGTATATCACCTTGCTGTGAATGGACATAAATCTCATTTAATTAATTAATCTTAACACCCACACTTATTCGCAATAATTACTCCGATACATGCAGTAAAGTTATTATTGCGTCTAAAGTGTTTGTCGGTCTGTGTAGTAGCTGGGGTATTTGTGAGCCATTCCTCAAGTTTTCATGGAAACAATTTAACATTAAAATGTTTCTGTAGTTACTTGTTGTCATTATTTACCTCCACTGTATCCAATGAAGCCTATCCAATCACACTATCAGAGCTCCAGATAAGGTGCGTATTTGCGTAAATACCCAATTAGAATTGCCAAAAACCCAATTGAAATCAGAAGTAGTGAGTATCAAAAAGCAATGAAAAATTTGTGGTATCTTTATCATGCTACAGAAAACAATAAACACACCACAAATATAGCATATTTTCTTATATTTTCGTGAAAACACATCTTGGTATTTCATTAGAATTGTCTCCAAGGAGACAATTCTAATGAAATACCAAGATGTGTTTTCATTTAGAAGCAAACTATTCAATAAGTGCGATCTGCTGATGTGTAAACAGTAGTGTGATTTTATTTTACCCAATTAAAATTTTGAAATACACAATTGCTTCAGAAATGATGGAGTGACGATACTCGATTACTAATTCCTTATCTGGAGCCCTGTACTATGTATATTTATCACATGAAGACCGTGTTATGAGTTGCTGTACGGTAACCCATTTCATAAGTGATACGACACATGTGTAATAACACCTGGAACGAATTTGATTGGCTAGCTGCATCACCCTAATATAATTACGTATTCGTATTCTGCGCTAACGTTATGCCAAACGAACAAAACGAAGACGTTCAAAATGACGTCCCTAATGTTGCGACAAAGTAATGTTGTTTTGACGTTGACGTCATCATGTTTCATACATCGTTAGTGGCGTCTGTGACTAAGTAAAATTACTGCCCGGGCTCCAGATAAGGAATTCGTAATTGCGTATTGTCACTCCATCATTTCTGAAGCAATTGGGTATTTCAAAATTTTAATTGGATAAAATAAAAGCACATTACTGTTTACACATCAATAGACAGCAATTATTGAATAGTTTGCTTCGAAATGAAAACATGTATGGGCATTTCATAAGAATTGTAATGAAATACCAAGATGTGTTTTCAAGGAAAATATGCTATATTTGTGGTCTGCTTATTGTTTTCTGCGTCATAATATATGTACCACAAATTTTGTATTGCTTTTTGATACTCGCTACTTCTGATTTCAATTGAGTTTTTGGCAATTTTAATTGGGTATTTAAGCAAATACGCAGCTTATCTGGAGCAATGACTGCAATTGTTAGAATGGGCTCTGGTACAGTAATATTAAGTGCTTCCAAAGAGCAGGAACCTATAATATGACATATTTATAAAAGTTGTATTGCTAGTATGAAAACTATTTTTCTCTGGCGATTTTAAACTAGATATGTCCCAGTTTTCTGCTATTTGGAGAGTGAAGTCGTGTGATAAACAGAAACTCCTTTCCACTTGATGAGATTTATGAAACGAGTTGTGCACAATTTATGCACGGCGAGGTCCGTAAAATTGGTGACGAGTTTCATAAATCTATCAAATGAAAACTTGTTTGAGTTCCTTTATATATGAGACCCGTCGCAAGATATGGGACCTTATGGCAGTGGGTACCATAATTAAGCACCTCAGGAAATGAGGGTTATGGGTGGGTGGGGCGGGGGGAGTGTCGCATACATGTACATTGTATTGAGATTTGTTAAATTTTCGACAGTTGTGTGATAGTAATTAGTTGCACACAATGACGTTGCCATGCAGGTGACGTAATTATAGTACTGGCGTCATGGTTATTAACCAGATTAATCGTCAGCAACGAGGACTCGTCGTTACATGATACATGCTGCCAATTCCACTTGCCTGGACCCGGTTGTTCAAAACACCAGTTAGCTTAACGGACTTAAATCCTTAACGGACTGTTAAATCCTTAACTGAATGGTTAAAATCTCTGTTAAAACAGAGATTTTAAAACAGAGATTTTAACCATTCAGTTAAGGATTTAACAGTCCGTTAAGCTAACTGATGTTTTGAACAACCGGGCCCTGGTAGTAACTACCAGGAATGTGAAATTTTGCAGCATGTACTACGCCAACTATGTAGGTCGATACTTGGTCAGGCATATCAATGACCATACAGTTTTACACTTTGCAGCAGAAATTACGACATTGAAATGTCGGCATCCTAGCGCTGTCGTGTACCATCGTTTAAACTCTTTTAGACATGCACTTTAAGAAGAAAATAAAGGTTGCAACATGCCTGCACGTGGAAACAATCTGCCACCAATACATTCACTCGCCTTGTACATCTACCTCATATTTGGCCCTATGCACACACTATTGTTTACCATGGATGCTTTTGGTCTACAGGGATCCTCCAGATTATCGGACAAAAATGGCAGTTTTTTAACGATATTTTTCTTAAAATAGCAGCTACGGGCATAAACTTTTCACAGAACAATCGTCGGTTCTTGCTTTCTCAAAGCATGCAAACTATTTAGCAAACTGTGCCATCTTTCTCGCTTAAAATCAGGTCAGATGATCAGTCGTAAGATTGCCCCAAAATTATTAACATCGACAATCAGTTATCCGGACAAACATATACTCGTCTTATAACTTGTATTCTCAACATGAAATCATAATTGTATCGCCTGTAAACCAGTGTAAACTGTGTTGTGTAGTCCTGCAGAAAAAACAATCACCATTCGCTTCTTGGAATACAACGTTTATTTATAGAACAACTCAGAAATGACGTAATAGGCACATTCGATCAAAAGCCCCCGCGAGACTGTTCACGTTGTAAACAACTTGTGGACAGAGTTGAGGAATATTTTCAGCAAATATTACTAAAATGTTTTCCTTGGCAATATATTCTTCACACTGGCATGGAAACAGCAAGCACCTGCGTGACTTAGATGTATTTGATGCAAATTCATTTGTCCGATAAACTGATTGTCCGGATAATTGGTATGACCCCTGTATACTTGCCGTTGAAATAGACCACCCCTAAATATATAACATGGTCTGTTCTATATTAACCCTTTCACCCCTAAGTAACTGGAATGGAATTTGATATGTTAATTTTGCAACCAATCCAAATGTCACAAATTGATTATCAGACTAGTCCATTTATGAAAAGGGGGTATTTTTTGTTCTCAAAAATATGAAAGGACATTGGCGTCGAGTTGAAAATGTTGCGCGTATACCAGAATGTACTTTATACACAATCCCTGTTCACTGGTGCTGCTCTTCGCCGGCGTGAATTGTTTCACGCCGAAAAACGCATCGGTTTCCTGTTGAGATACCACTCGGCTCTACTGAGAGTTATTGCATGAACGCATGTAGCTGAATGGGAATTCGTCCGGAATGCGGCGCATATTTTGACTTGTAACATTTAACGCCGACGCTGTTTGCCAGTGCTGTTGCAAAAGTAAATATTGAGTCCTATGGGAAAATACCCAATGCAATTTATTTATAATGTGTAGGCATGAAGTGATATTCAAGTTATTGGCAGTTATGGCCCTTTGCTCACCTTTTTGTGACCGCTTGTTCTCTATCATATGTTGCAAATTTGACAAAGTTAAGTAATGAATAAGTATTCCATTCATGGCTTTAGAACAATAGCTAGTGATTGCTATCACAATTTTTGTCTCGTCCACAATAGTATCAATACTTTTGTACATACATGTACGTCCAAATGTTGAATGCCTCCTAGCTGATCCGTTAGTCGGATCCTTTACCAAAGTTCCTCAATAGCTTCCTCACATTGATGGCAATCCACCCACTGTCATTCGGGTGACCTTCACATTGGTGACCTTAACCTTTGTGGGATGTAAATTTTGGATGTAGCCAAATTTCCTGTATCTCTTGATCCGGTAGTCGGATCATTACCAAAGTTCATCAATAGCTTTCTCACATTGATAGCTATCCACCTACTGTTATTCGGGTGAGCTTCACCTTGGTGATCTTAACCCTTATGGGATGCAAATTTTGGACGTTGCCAAATTTCCCATACATCTTGATCTCATGAGCAAATTAAATGGCTATCCACCCAATGTCATTTGTGTCAATAATTTTGTACATGCATCCAAATATTGAATACCTCATGTTCCGTTAGTCAGGCACACATTGATGGCTATCCACCCAGTGTCTCATTCGGGTGTCCGTAACCATGGTCACCTTGACATTCATTTCAATAATTTTGGACGTACATCCAAACGCTGAATATCTCTCCAAACTTCATCAATAGTTTCTTCGCATTAATGGATATCTACCAGTGTAATTTGGCAGAAGTTGACCTCGGTGACCTTCACATTGGTGTCAACAATTTTGGACATGTACGTTAAAATGTTGAACATTTCGTGATCCGTCAATACAAAAATTTCATAAATAGCTTCCTCACATTAATAGCTATCCATCCAGTGTCATTCTGGTGACCTTGATCATCACCTTGGTGACCTTGGCTTTTGTGTCAATCATTTTTGTTGTACATCAAAATGTTGAATATCTCTCGATCCGTTACCAAACTTCACCAATAGCTTCCTTCCTCACTTTGATGGCTATCCCCAGTGTCATTTGTGTTACCTTGTCCTTGATGACCGTGAGACCGTGAACTTCATATCAATAATATTTGGATTTCCTCATATTGTGACCTTGACCTTTGTGGCGATCGCCTCGTTTAGTGGGTGAGACTCTCCGAGGATCGCCTTGTTCATGAAGAATCACGCACCATTTGTTGGTACGATTGACACGCATGGTTTGTCTACACGAACAGTACTTGATTTTCAGCAATACGATGGCCATTATAACCAATAACAAACTGCAGAATAAACAGCAACCATTGCAATATTTGCTGCGCCATGTTTCACTAAAACCTGTTTTGCTCTTTGAAAGCTAATGAAGAGAATTACTACAAAAATGATGTCAAATATTTCATACTTAACCCTTTCCCTGATAGACGACTTTTCACGCCTCTGCAGAAGATGTCTTTTGAAAACATTGTGGGAAAAGGAGAAATTGCTTGTAACGAGCAATTTCTCCTTTTCCCACAATGTTTTCTACTCTATCAGATAATTTAACCATCATTTGACCCAGCATTTGATTCTTTTATTCAGATGTTTTGTGCAAATGCAACAGTTTGTGTATGTAAACACGAGATCCAGATGAGCCGGCTCGTTTTTAGCCAGGTTTTTTGAAAAAAAATCCAGGCTATTGGATTGGCGAAAGCCGGGCGGGCGGCGGGCGGGCGGGCGGCGTCCACAATCAATGTTAAGTTTTCGTGTTTGAGTCCATTTCTTTGTTACTGTACCACCTAGGACCACCAAACTTTCACAGCTTCATAATCAAGGGGTGCCCACCACATATCACTATCCAACATGTTATATTTTTTTTAACTTCACCCATTTTTTCCGCGTAGTCGACTTAGCCATTTTCAATGTTAAGTTTTCGCATTTACAATGTTAAGTTTTCGTGTTTAAGTTCATTTCTTTGATACTGTACCACCTAGGACCACCAAACTTTCACAGCTTCATAATTAAGGGGTACCCACCACATATCACTATCCAACATGTTACTTTTTTTTTTAACTTCACCCATTTTTTCCGCGCAGTCGACTTAGCCATTTTCAATGTTAAGTTTTCACGTTTACAATGTTAAATTTTCGTGTTTAAGTCCATTTCTTTGGTACTGTACCACCTAGGACCACCAAACTTTCACAGCTTCATAACCAAGGGGTGCCTACCACATACAACTATCAACATGTGACCATTTTTTTACCTTCACCTATTATTTCTACGTAATTGACTTAGCCATTTTCAACGTTAACTTTTTAACGTACGTCTGGTTAAATTTTTTGGTTAAAACTTTTTTGTTATACTATATCTCTGCAACTGCTTCGCCCATTACCTTGAAACTTCACATGGGTGTTTATCATCATCCATATTTTCATTCTAACCCCCAACCGTGCGACCCCTGTGCCCAATGTCAAAGTCAAATTACTTTGAATTAATTTTTTTGTTAATGTTTTTCGTGTACTATACTCTGCAACTGCTTCACCCAATACCTTGATACTTCACATGGGTGTTTATCATCATTGTCGCACCTGCTTGCGGAAAGCACGATCCTGTGCCCAATGTCAAGGTCCAAATTACTTTGAATTTTTTTGTTAAAGTTTTTTCGCGTACTATATCTCTGCAACTGCTTCACCCAATACCTTGATACTTCACATGGGTGTTTATCATCATTGTCGCACCTGCTTGCGGAAAGCGCGATCCTATGCCCAATGTCAAGGTCAAATTACTTTGAATTTTTTTGTTAAAGTTTTTTCGTGTACATATCTCTGCAACTGCTTCACCCAATACCTTGATACTTCACATGGGTGTTTATCTCATTGTTGCACCTGCTTGCGGAAAGCGCGATCCTGTCCCAATGTCAAGGTCAAATTACTTTGAATTTTTTTGTTAATTTGTTTTCGTGTACTATATCTCTGCAACTGCTTCACCCAATACCTTGATACTTCATGGGTGTTTATATCATTGTGCACCTGCTTGCGGGAAAGCGCGATCCTGTGCCCAATGTCAAGGTCAAATTACTTTGAATTTTTTTGTTAAATTTTTTTCGTGTACTATATCTCTGCAACTGCTTCACCAATACCTTGATACTTCACATGGGTGTTTATCATCATTGTCACACCTGCTTGCGGAAAGCGCGATATCGTCGGCATTTTGGCATACGTCCGTCCGTTCGTCTGTGTGTCCGGTTAAAGTTTTTTGGTTAAAGTTTTTCCATCTACTATATCTATTTTTTTAGTGTCCATGCCTCGCCCCAAGGCGCGACATGCAGGCCACGGCCATCTAGTCTACAAAAAGTGGGTATAATTATGTTATCCAAGTGTCTATGCTTGGAAAAAACCTGGCCTTCGTGGCTTTGCCTCGTTTCTTGTTGTTTCTTTATTGGTGTTTAACAGCCAACAGCTAAGGTCATGTAAGGCCGGGCAAACAGGTTCGATCGTATTTAACCTGCTGCATTGGGGGGAAATTCCTAAAATCAGAAGGATGCACCCCAATCGTTAAATTACCCATCGCATGCTCCCACCTGCCAACCACAAATGAGTTTGTTTGTTGTTGGATTTAACGGCCTATCAACAGCTAAGGTCATATAAGGCCAGGTCAATGGGTTTAGTACAGGTAATACCATATTATTATGAATTGGTGAAAATCCCAAAATTAGAACTGAATATTTACAATAACAAAAATATATATTCAGCCCTGAAATCAGAATGATCCCGATCTGATGCCAGGTCCTCGCCACACCAGAATCACTTGGCCCCTCCCCAAAGCAGTAGGATCGTAATAATCTTACTACTTTTATAATGGGCAATAACCAAATTCAACTCCCAGGTAACAAAAGAGCCAAAGATAAAAACGTACCTGAGGGCCAAACCAGGCAAATCGTGATTCATATAAGTGGGAACCCCTATCGTTAATTTACGCCGTCGCGAAAGAATGTTCAAGCATTAACCCCGCGACATGTATTGAATTACAATGATCCACAATTAGCCTATAAACCAATCCACTGGGCGCTAAATGGTGTAACTAAATTAATAGTACAGGTTTAACACCGCTATGTGTACATTTAATGAACAATTAATATCAAGTAGTCCACGTGCTATATCAGTAGCCGATTTCATCAAAATTGCAAAGTATACTTATCTAGCAAAGTATGCTTTGAGGGAGTAATCATTTATTTTTTCCGAAATGCATTATGTCATATAGAACTACCGACTGCATATATTTGATGATTAAATGTATGCAGAATTATTATACTGAATGTATTACATTATCACAGCCAAAATGGCTGTGATAATGTAATAAATTCAGTATAATAAAAATTAATAAATTTATCCTTAAATTGAAATTTCTCCCTCAAAGTATACTATACTATACTATACAAAAGAGCCAAAGATGAAAACGTACCCGAGGGTCAAACCAGGCAAATCATGATTCCTATTAACGAGGAACCCCTACCGTTAATTTATGCCGTCGAGTTTGCCTGACCAACCACCCACTGGCTCATAATGAGCCGCCTCATAAGGATCTGCAGTGTTTGTTAGTTTTTTCAGATATTTTAAATGATTGATTATTAGTGTTTAACGACCCATCAACAGCTAAGGTCATTTAAGGCCAGGCCAACAGGTTGGACTATACCGTATTTAACCTGACCATAAGTGGGTGGCAGCTGGGAGCACGCGATGGGTAATTTAACGATCGGGGTTCATCCTTACCGGAATCCCGACTGGAGACCTGGTTTGGCCCTCACATACGTCTTTGGCATTTTGTATATGACAGTTGAATCTGGTTATGCCCCTTATGTGAGTATTACGATATTCGTAATCCTATTTTAGGGGAAGGGGCCAAGTGACTTTGGTGCGGTATGGACCTGGCACCAGGTCAGGTTATTCTAATTTCAGGGTTGAATATATTTGTTCTCGATGTAAATATTCCGTTCTGATTTTGGGATTTTCCCCCCAATGCAGCAGGTTAAAATGGGATCGAACCCTTTTGCCCGGCCTTACATGACCTCAGCTGTTGATAGGCTGTAAACACTAATAAACAAACAAACATTAACCTGTCCATAATGAGGGAAATTCCAATAATCAGATCAGAAAAATATATATTCAGCACTGAAATTAGAAAATCCTGACCTGGTGCCAAGTCCATTCCACACCAGAGTCACTTAGCTCCAACCCTAAAAGTAATATGATCAGCACAAATCTGATTACTTTTTTAATAATGGGGTATAACAGGATTCAGCTCTCAAATATCAGAAGGCCGAAAATGTACATGAGGGTCAAACCATGTAAGTCGGCATTCCGGTATAAAGGATGAACCCTGATCGTGAAATTATCCTTCGCGTGCTCCCGACCAACCCCCACTCAGATATTTTAACAAGAGGGCCATGATGGCCCTAATTCGCTCACCTGACTCCATGAACACCAGAGGAGAATGTGACATTGAGTTCATGTGTTTTAAAAAAATTGTGCTATTTTTAGATGGCGGTCATCTTGGATTAAGCGATGACTCTCATTTTACAAAATCTGAAAATGCTTCACCCAGCATCGGCCATGTGGTTCCTGAGAAAAAGACGTTAAAAATCTTGAATAAATGGACCTTTTGGTGGCCATCATGGATGACATAATCATCCGATTCCGACAAATATTGCACCAGAGTGATCGCCTCATTGATACCTTCAATTTGATATATGACATGACTATATTTAGACGGCGGCCATCTTGGATTAGCGATGACCTCCATTTTAACAAATCTGAAAAGGCTTCACCCATGGACCATAACTTTTAAGTTTGGCTACCATGGGCCAAGCGGTTCATGTGAAGAAGAATTTTGAAATCTCTAATAAAAGAACGACCTTTTGACATTTCGGCGGCCATCTTGGATGACTAACAATCCTATTTGGACAAAAAATGTACCAGAGTGATCGCCTCATTGATACCTTCGATTTGATATATAACATGACCATATTCGGTCAAAAATAAAATTTGACCCCACGGGCCACGCCCATTTTTGACCCCGGGGTCACCATTTTAACAACTTTGAAAGAGCATTGTACATCGATCATTCCTACCAAGTTTCGTCGAAATCCAGAAAGTGGTTCATGAGAAGAAGATTTTTTAAGAATTTATGCTATTTTTAGACGGCGGCCATCGTGGATTAGCGATGACCTCCATTTTAACAAATCTGAAAAGGCTTCACCCATGGACCATAACTTTTAAGTTTGGCTACCATGGGCCAAGCCGTTCATGTGAAGAAGAATTTTGAAATCTCTAATAAAAAAACGACCTTTTTACCTTTCGGCGGCCATCTTGGATGACATAACAATCCGATTTCGACAGAAAATGCATCAGAGTGATCGCCTCATTGATACCTTCAATTTGATATATGAAATGACCATATTCAGTCAAAAATAAAATTTGACCCCAATTTGACCCCACGGGCCACGCCCATTTTTGACCCCAGGGTCACCATTTTAACAACTTTGAAAGAGCAATGTACATCGATCATTCCTACCAAGTTTTGTCGAAATCCGGTTGGCGGTTCTTGAGAAGAAGATTTTTGAAGAATTTGTGCTATTTTTAGATGGCGGCCATCTTGGATTACGTAATGACGTCATTTTAACAATTTTGTAATCCCCCTACCTAAGGACCATGACCATGAAGTTTGGTGACTATAGACCCAATGGTTACCGAGGAGAAGACGTTTGAAAATGTTCACGGACGACGACGGACGACGACGGACGACGGACACATTGCGGTAACAATAGCTCACGAGCTTCGCTCAGGTGAGCTAAAAATACTCTTAAGCTAGTTAATGGAATGGTCTAGAAATGAGCATGGAACCATCAATATCCGATAGGGGTGAAAGGTTTAAACATACCATATTTATTTGTTTGTTTGTTTGTTAGGGTTTAACGGCCTATCAACAGCTAAGGTCATTTAAGACCGGGTCAATGGGTTTAGTACTAAACCCCATATATTACCTGTACAAGCACATGTACATGTTCATGTACATGTACAAATGGGGGGGGAAATCCCAAAATCAGAACTGAATATTTACAATAAAAAGTCTATATATTCAGCCCCAAAATCAGAATAATCCTGATCTGATGCCAGGTTTTATAATGGGCAATAACCCAATTCAACTCACAGGTAACAAAAGAGCCAAAGATAAAAACGTACCAGAGGCCAAACCAGGCAAATCGTGATTCCTATAAGGAGGAACCCTTACCGTTAATTTACGCCGTCGCGTTCACCCGACCACCACCAACCGTATTTATTCTAATAAACACCGCCGGGGCTATGCAATCCATGGGGATCAAAACGCAGAAATCAGGATCAAAATATGTTATTTTCACATACAAAAGCAATGCTTTAAGCTTTTGTATGTGAAAATAGCACACTTAGAATGCAAATATGGCCACTAGTAGAATAAATATGGTAAGCCCATAAATCATACGTTCTGAACAAGTGGTTTGTTTCTTTGTTTCTTTGTTTGTTTGTTGGGGTTTAACCCTTTCCCTGATAGAGACGACTTTTGACCGCCTCTGCAGAAGATGTCTTTTGAAAACATTGTGGGAAAAGGAGAAATTGCTTGTAACAAGCAATTTCTCCTTTTCCCACAATGTTTTCTACTCTATCAGATAATTTAACCATCATTTGACCCAGCATTTGATTCTTTTATTCAGATGTTTTTGATTTGGAAGAGTCGAAATATCGCAAAACAGGGAAAGGGTTAACGGCCTATTAACAGCTAAGGCCTATTAACAGCTAAGGCCGGGTCAATGGGTTTAGTACTAAATTCCATATACATGCATTACCTGTACACATGTACAAATGGGGGGAAAATCCCAAAATCAGAACTGAATATTTACAATAAACTATATATTCAGCCCTCAAATCAGAATAATCCTGATCTGATTCCAGGTCCTTGCCACACCAGAATCACTTGGCCCCCTCCCAAAAGCAATAGAATCAGTAATAATCTTACCACTTTTATAATGGGCAATAACCCAATTCAACTCCCAACCGACAAAAATAGCCAAAGATAAAAACGTACCGGAGGGCCAAACCAGGCAAATCTGGATTCCTATAAGTAGGAACCCCACCGTTAATTTACACCATCGAGTTCGCCCGACTAACCACCCACCTGAACTACTTGACTTGCTTGAGTAAGCACACAATATGCGACGTGCCGGGACACAGATTTTTAATCACAGGCCACGGCCGGTCATCATCGAGGGATACAAGATACAATCAAGTCACAACATGTTTTTCAGCCCAAGTTTTATTCCCTTTAATCAGTGTCAGGTGAGCAGATTTTGGTATTTGCAGCAATATCTGCACAACCACATATCCATGACAACAAGGTATATCGGTTGCTATAGCAACCTACATCACACCACCACAATGAGATGATTATGAGAACATTCTAAGATTTTCTTCCACGTCTGGTGGAACGTGCAAAAGATTTCGCAATCAGGCACTCAGAAATGTTTACATGTATCGAAAATACTCGTTTTCAAAGACTTGTGAAAACGAGTGTCTGGAAATGTGTTCCAGTAATCCAAGTTCAAATAGGTTAACATTTACTGAAATAAACAATTGTATAGTGAATAAAGTACATCTAACTACGCGTACAGTTGGTGACTAAAAACGTACAAGTATATATATGTGCTGTTAGTAAATGCATTGGGTGGGTGTCGGTCGACTGGTAATATAAATAATTATTTAATAAACCCGTGCACCAAAGATAATATCTGTCTTGTATTTGAATATTTTCTGCAAATGAAGTCGACCAGCTGTTCATATAGAGCAAACAAACAAAAAAACTTCTCAAGCTGATTTTGATTCAAATGTTACCAATGTACCATTGATTAACCCTTCCTACGATGTTGACGAAAATTGCCGTCTGCTGTTTTTAATTTTTGCTTTAATTCTTAACAAAAACCAGGTTTGAGAAATATTGAAAATAAAACATTTCCAGCAGGCGACAACATTTAATTCACCGTAGTAAGGGTTAAATACCGACAGGTATGGCATAAATCTGCTGTCATTACAGCGTTATCCATATACGTATACGTTTTTAAAGTCGGCCACTCTATACAAAACTATGTCAATAATATTCCAAGATGTTTAACACCAAGGACCACGTTGTCGTTCATTGTAACAAAAAAGGGGCAGACTCAACAGTATATGCCCAAATATGTGTACACATTTGTGTAGTATGATCAGGGTAGACACTGTTAACCATTCGTGAAACATTCCTGATGCTTCAAAAAAACAACATAGATCACAGGTGGCAGGAACATGTTGCCTGAATCTACATTGCGATGGTCTAGTAACATAAGGTCGTAACTGCTATGCTTTAGCATAGCAGTTACGACCTTATGTTACTAGACCATCGATTGGTAAAATGTGGCTGTGACTGGGGAAATTCGGCTTTGCGACCAGTGTAAATCCCGATCAGCCTGCACATCCGCACATTGTGATCAGATCTGCACTGTTCGCCAAATCATGAATAACACACCCGTCATGCTTGTAAAAAGCAATATCTTAAGATCAGGATACAGCTATTTGATCAGGAGCTGTACTGGTTACAAGCCCCATTTCTCCAGTGAGTCACAAATATTTAACTGCCCCCACGAGACGTCACAATGAGCAACAAGGAACAGCGAGTGTCTGATGCGGAAATCTGTGGCGATCATAATGGTGAACTGATGATAACAAATGGAGCACAAATTGAAAGACCTTGTAACTTCTTAGTGCGAAAATGGTTTGTTTAAAGAGATGTGAGAAATGTATGTGAGAAACTAACTACGTTTAATGGTTCGTATAGGTGACATAGGATAGTGCCCGTGACTACAAATACGAGTGGGTTGGAAATGAAACGTCTTCCTATGCAAAAGTTAATCGTTATCACAGACTTTTAATAATAAATAAATAAATAGATAATAACAAATGCGAAGTTTTCATGAGTTTCTAAGTCGAGTCTACCTGTGTGGGATGAGGAATGTAATTTGGCACGAACCAGCAGCGACTACGGGCGACGGTCATGTGGGTTCGGGCTCCCGCGACTATAACTTTCTGGCCATCTACTCAAATCTCGCGCTTGAAATTGGGCGACTTCAGATTTCGAGTGATTATCACCAAAAAGGTGTAGTCTCGGGCCCAGGTAGGCCACAAGTTCACACCTTTATTTAACCAACATGATGAGAGTGATTTATAATCGATAACCCTGTCAACACTAGACCTCTTTCCTAACATTTGCAAACAGTGTAGATCATGATGAGCCACTCATCAATATCTGCACCATTTATGATTTGTGGATATTTTTTCAATTTCACAAAAAGACCCCCTTTTCTGCATAATGGAACCATCTCAAACTTCTAACATGAAATAATACATCGATGGTCTAGTAACATAAGGTCGTAAGTGCTATGCTTTAGCATAGCACTTACGACCTTATGTTACTAGACCATCGACATGTCACTTATTTAGTGGTGAAAGGGTTAACAAAATGAGTCTAACCAGGTTGGCATACTTTCGTACAGAAATAAAGATGTTACGTGACTATGTGGCCAAGCTGAAGTCCCGGGGATGTACCATATGTGATGTATCCGACACAAGGTGTGTCAATCAGATACTAATGTGTGATGTATCAGATGTTATAAAACAGAATGAAAACCATTGTCTCCGTCCCACCGCACATTTACCAGAAATGCTACAGTCTGGGACAAAATGTACCCCAATTTCCCGCCGGTCTCTAGGGGTGCTACACCACACCCCCAGCAGATATCGGGGGTACACACATATTCTCCTCACACTGCTTATGCAGCTACGGCCTATGGTGATATAAAATGAGGCGGTGCTCAAATATACCGACAACCGGCACGTTTGTACATGCGACTCGGTTGTAGGTCATCTCATGCACTATCCAAACATAACCAGGGTGCACACCTACCCACCCAGTCCCTGTCAAAAATGGTCAACGGCAATTAAACAAAGTCTTTGTAATCCGCAGAGGGAATCTACTACTTGATGTCCAGCAGACAAAAGGACAGCCACAACATATATGTGGGCCGTTTCACTAAATGTACGACTAAAATGTTTGTAAGTGCAAAATTATGATAGTCTGTAAATTTCACGTTAACAATGTTTTCTTGTAGACGATTATTGGATTTACATGTATTGAGCATAGGCTGCATATGCAGCCTATGCTCAATAAATGTAAATCCATCAATTGAAATTTTAGTCGAAGTTTAGTGAAACGGTCCCCAGTAGTATTAATGTTCATCAGCATGTACAACTTATTGGCAAATATCATACACCCGGGTCCATAATTGTTAACTCTAAGCACATACTTGAAAGTTGTACTCAAAATCGAAGCAGTTGGATTGGCCGATCAAACTGCCTGATTTCGAGCATCATGACAGAGCGTTCGGTATGAAGGTATTCACATCACTGTCCTGTACATGCATTAGCTATTCTGGCTAGCTGGATGTAAATGCCTTTTATCCGCTGGTCACCATTACACTGTTCTGTACGATGTCTCGACCTGTACTTGATAAAATCAATGATCTCCCATAATCAAGGTGTATGATCACGTGGTACTAACAACAACAACAAGTACTGAAACTTCCAGAATCCATCTGATTCAAAGTACGTATTCTTTTATATTGTCCTTATTACGCAATGGATTTTGATGAAATATGGCGCATCAAACTCGTCTTGTTAAGCTGAATTCGGTGGTCTTTGTATCTTCGCCCAAACTTCTGTCGTTTTTGCGAAGAATCTATACGGACACGGAAATCGATTCTTCACAAAAACGACATAAGTCTGTGCCGAACACCAAATGCAACTCATGAAGGCGCCTTTGCTGCGTTTTCATAAAAATCTGTTGCATATTAAGGAAAATATCAAATAATACTTACTTTGGAGTGGGCGACGTAATTGTTGTTGTAACCATGTTATCATGCACCTTGATAATACAGATAACAGAACTAGTAAAGGACATGCAGAATTCATAAAACATGCCATTTAAAACAAACGGTCAAAACACTAACCATGTAAACAGCAAGGTTAAAGGAGCATTTTGCAAAAACCATGGATAAGAACAAGTTAAAGATGTAATTCTGTCAAATGTCTCAATTGTGCTGTAAACCACCGATTGGAATTTTGTTGTCTCGTGTTACTTTTTTTAACAATTCCATGTCAAATATTATTGAGAAAACACCAGATTAAAATATTTGTTTCCCATATTCAAATTGTTAAGGTTCCTGATCTAAATTTGCTTTAATTTGTTTGTTTGGGGTTTAACGGCCTATCAACAGCTAAGGTCATTTAAGGCCGGGTCAATGGGTTTAGTACTAAATCCCATATTTGCTCTAAATCGCTTGGTCTAGCCTGCATCTATAGAACTAGTACATTAACCCTTCCTCCGCTGTTGACGGAAATTGCCGTCTGCTGTTTTTAATTTTTGCTTTAATTCTTAACAAAAAACTGGTTTTGGCAGCACATGAGAATCGTCTCCACTGGAGACGATTCTCATGTGCTGTCAAAACCAGGTTTTTGTCGAGAAATATTGAAAATAAAACATTTCCATCAGACGACAACATTTAATTCAGCGTAGTAAGGGTTAATCACAGTAACAACATACAATAACTCGTTATTTAAAACCGCTGTAGCAGAACAAAGAACATAAGTGTGTAACATTGAAATAAAGCTAGTCAGTAACATGCGTGACTCGCCATGATGAAAAAGGGGTTTACTGAGTTTTCTACGAGTGTCGTAAGGACATTATAGGAATGAATGGCATTTTTGTGGAATTTATCGGGGTGTAAACTTGGAAAAGTCGCGGGAATACTAGACGAAAGCCGGAAGGCCTCGTCCAGTATTCCACGACTTTTCCAAGTTTATATCCCTAATAAATTCCACAAAAAGGCCATTCATTCCTTATAATTCCAGCATTTTAAATAAATTCATCAAGAAAATGTGTTTATTTTCCGTTTTCTTAAGAATTATTTTTACTGCGCCTCACGGTTATGGAAAGTAGTTTGGCTTGGGAGTTTACTGGGATATAAATTTTGGACAGACTTGCTACGGGCCATTCAAATGTTAGGGAATTGTGTAAATATTTTTGTGCTGGAATTATACACCGTTTGCTACTGATTTGGGACAACATTGCAGATGTATCTAGCACAAGTTGTTACATCTGTATCAATGCACAAGTGAACTAAAGAAAAAGATGATAAGTAGCGAAGTTGATTTGATTGTCAACAGCGAAGGTCATTTAATGCCTTGTCAATGGGTTTAGTACTAAATCCCATACATTACCCATACAAATTGTTGGAAAATCCCAAAATCAGGGGCCCGTTCCATTAAACTTTGTACAACTAAAATGTTCACAAGTGCAAAATAATGATGGTCTGTAAATTTCACATCAACACTGTTTTCTTGTAAACAATTATTGGATTTACATTTATTGAGCATAGGCTGCATATGCAGCCTATGCTCAATAAATGTAAATCCATTAACTGAAATTTCCAGACGATCCTAAATTTGCACTTACCAACATCTTAGTCGTACGAAGTTTAGTGAAACGGGCCCCAAAACTGTAGCGAAGTTGGGTCAAAAACTCAATATGCCCATTCTTATTGTGGCAGGGTCACGTATGTCCGATAACTTTATTCCGCCATCTTGCTTTACTCCAGCCTAGTACATACATCTGAACATGAAGACAGGCTTAATTGATCAGCCATGGCCTAGGATGCCAGTGGCAACCAATGCCACGTACACAGAGTACCTTGGACACCGTCACCTATAACAACACCTACAGGCTGCCACGCATCCGGTGGCCGTAGGACAACAACGGACAAAGTCTGTGTTTAACTTGTCCACAATACTGACCATCTTTGACTCAGTAACGAAAACAGATCCTCAGATCTTTATTACATCACGCCCTTATGTTTCACAATATTCACAGCCAACAGATAGCTCCAGAAGTCTTGGTACGCAATATGTCGTATTCCTGTTGATCCATTTATATGTTTATTATACCAATAAATTTGTGTATGAATTAAGTAAAGCTGCTATTGTGTCAAGCTATCTGTCATTATCTGCCAGCTGCCGATGTAAACACAAGGGCTAACATTACAAACAACGTCATGGAGATAGAAATGCAAATACCACATACTGAACACACGGCGGGAAAAGCTGCACAACTCGCATCCGTAACCAGCAGGTCATGCCCTGCAAGGGTTGAACCAGTGTAGCTCCTGGTCCGGTGATTCTAGAACATTTTCAGCGTGTACTCGGTGCTCACACTCGAAATCAGGAAATCTTATTGGCCGGGACCGAGCTGTGCTCAGTCTCGGAAAATCAGATTTCCTGATTTTGAGTCTAAATTTCGACAACAAGCTCAGAAAGATCCCCAATCACAGCTTTTATTATTATACTCCCAGCACAAACCGAATCTGGCTCTACAAATGGTGGAAGAAGCATTTGGGTCAAGTGTTTAATGGTGTGTCATTTTATTCGATCAGTTCATACTTAAATAATCTATTATCTGAACTACACTCAGATGAAAATTGTGGGAATATTCATAGAGAAAATTGCATACAAAGATTGGTGGGTAGACGTGGGCACCTACTGGCTATACATGGGAGTTGTCAGCATTTCCTGCACGCATACCAACACTGATCCATGCTCGAGGACGCGGCCTGACCCCGCAATCATTCACACTCGCTGACAAGTTCACTCGCAAACCAAGTGCAAAAAAAGAAACGGTACTCAAGCAACATGTGCCACGTGTTTGATGCGCAATTTGGACTATATGGTTTATTTATTTATTGGTGTTTAATGGCCTATCAACAGCTAAGGTCATTTAAGGCCGGGCCAACGGGTTCAATCTCGCATTTAACATGCTGCATTGGGGGGAATATTTACATCAAGATAAATATATATTCAGCCCTGAAATTGGAATTATCCGACCTGGTGCCAGGTCCATACCACACCGAAGTCACTTGGCCCTTTCCCCTAAAAGTAATACAGGTAGGATTATTTGATATGGACTATATGGTACTCAGGCAGCATGTGCCATGTGTTTGATGCACAATGTGGACTGTATGGGCTGGGAAAAAGGCTCGTAAGTGTACACGTAAACGTCATATGGTACCCTGTATCCACTGGAGGCCCAAATATACAATGTACTTTAGAAAATTGGTTATACGAGGCACAAACTCTGGCTTCAAATGGGTTTCACCATGTTACATAGTGGAAATAAACTGACTGTTCCATTGCAATAAGTGAACATTTGAATTTTGAGATCAAACAATGTGCAAACTATAGCAATGTTAAATTGAATAGCCGTTACTATTCTATCGCAAACAGGCGACCAAGCACATGGTTATAGGGGGCTGAGACTGGAGAAATGGGGCTTATGGGATTCTTGATAAGTGTAGCTCCTGATCTTCTAGCACAGTCCTGCAGAATGGTAAGGACCTATACTGTTTGTTAGAAGCATGCCAGGTGTTTCACTGACTGAATGGCGATTGGTGCAGATCCTGAACAGACTGCACAGTCTGATCTGGATCTACACTGGTCGCACAACCTATAAGCCCCATTTCTCCAGCCACATATGATGCTATGAACTTAGGTCAATTTCTGCACAATGCGAGTCGTCTTCAAGTGCGAGAAGTGTACCAGGAGTCCAGTGGTCAGTTCGAGGCCAGGCTGGGCCCTGGGGCATGTCACACACACACACACACACAAACGCACGCACACATAGTCCATCACACCCAGCCAACAGTTACCACACAACCAGAGTACCGGTATATACCACAAACTGGCCACGTTATATAGTACGGTACCTTGAAATCTCTATACAAGTTTTTCAGTAAAATCAGATGCTGGATTAAATCAATTAAATATTCCGAGAACTTTCGAACATAAAATAACTATTAGTTATTTTATGTTCGAAAGTTCTCGGAATATTTACATTGCCAATGCACACATACTCCTTCAATTGCGCAAAAAGTTCCATGAATATATTTCTATTACGTTACATTGGTTAAAGTTTGTTTGATGTCGTTAATCCTCACCGTTAACATGCTCTGTTCCATTAATTGAAACATAATCACATAAATAAAAGATTAATCTTAATGATTATTTCTCATATATGGTTAATAGTATTAACATTTTTGAAACTACCAAAAACTGAAATGTAAATACGAGTACGTGTAATGAAATCTTCCACTATTGTGTTTATTGTGGCAAGCAAACCATTTGGTGTTTCTAAGAGATATTTGGATTCCATACGCCTTAAACACATCAAATGTTTTGGTAAAAAACAATAAATGCAATAGCAGGTGGTTTAATTAATTAATGTTACTTTGTGTTTGTAAGTTATGCAGAACAAGCGAGTTTGCATAAATAGCAACCAATGGTTTCCAGTTTGCATGTAGCCGGTTGTGTTGGTAAACCCAGACAGTGACAGGTATAAATAGAATACCAGGCTAGTGTCTTTTGATATCAAGTTTATCAGGCTCGGCTGGAAAACGCGAGGAATTGCAAGCGATTCCTCGCATTTTCCAGCCGAGCCTGATAAACTTGATATCAAAAGACACTAGCCTGGTATTCTATATATTGCACATAGCTACAATATACCAGCAATGGCCGCCCGAGACCATCGGGCAAGTAAACACGGTGCAAGTAAAATCATTGACAACTAGACATCATGTGCTCCCTTGGCATACTTGACTCTAAAAAGTGTTTCAGCGACAGTGTGAAGGTAAAAAATGTCATGTTAATTGTGGTATGAGTGTGTCGCATATGTTCAGATGCCTTAAGTGTCAAAATATAGACACATCTTTCCAAATATTTGTCAACACTGTAGATCATGATGAGCCGGCTCATAACGAGCTGTATCTACATGTAGATATTATTTCTGCAAAATGGAACAGTCTCAAACTTAACATGAAATAGTCCATGTCAGTTACTTAGGAGTGAAAGGGTTAATTGATTTAATTTTCTTGGTATTAACTTGAGGAATTGTACTTGTTGGGGTTCAACGGCCTATCAACAGCAAAGGTCATTTAAGGCCGGGTCAATGGGTCTAGTACTAAATCCCATATATTACCAGTACAAATGGGGGGAAAATCCCAAAATCAGAACTGAATATTTACAATAAAAACAACTCTATATTCAGCACTGAAATCAGAATAATCCTTATCTGATGCCAGGTCCTTGCCACACCAGAATCACTTGGCCCCCTCCCAAAAGCAGTAGGATCAGTAATAATCTTACTACTTTTATAATGGGCAATAACCCAATTCAACTCCCAGGTAACAAAAGAGCCAAAGAGAAAAACGTACCTGAAGGCCAAAGCAGGCAAATTGTAATTCCTGTAAGGAGGAACCCCTACCGTTAATTTACGCCGTCGCGTTCGCCCGACCAACCACCCACCAATTAGATTTTGTGTTACTTGTATTTGTGGGATAATTTGAGGCCGACCGAATGCATGTACAGTTTCTATTGCATGGACAATAGCAGTGGGAGAAGCTACAGTTTAAACCTTTAACCCCTAAGTAACTGGAATGGATTTTGACATGTTAATTTTGCAACCAATCCAATAGTCACATATATGATTTTCAGACCAGTCCATTCATGAAAAGGGCGTGTTTTTGGTCTTAAAAATATGAAAATTACTTGCAAAAAGTGCAGATCCTGATGAGGCGGCTCGTCACGAGCCGGCTCATCTGGATCTACACTTTTTGCCAATACCACTATGCAGACCTGTGGTGTTGAAAGGGTTAATGATGGTGTTGTGTTTGTGTTGCAAAGCACGCACAATATTACATGTAAAAATAATTCTGAATGAGATGTACATGCACGGCAGTTTTGATCAATGTGTATCTACAAAATCTGGTAATTTCTTGTGACAAATGTGTCTAAAAAGCTATATTAGCGAATGAATGCTTCTTCCGGCTAATGGGGAATGACTGATGGTTCAAAAATAGATTTGTTATGTAAATGTGTGGCAAGTTTTAATAAATAAGATGAACAATCTATTTGACACGCGTGCCGTACAGGAGTTAGCGACAAACAATGTACATATTGTATGTCTGACATAGCTTACTGAATATAATTACATTGCATTGGATATTCAATGTTGAAATGGTAAAATATTTGGAGTATAAAACATCTGGAATAACATCTACAATACATGATTATGTCCCAAATATACATTCCACGCCTTGAAAGTACCCTGTATAACCCAACAGCTAATACAGTTAACCCTTTGCGTGCTAGCGGTGAAAATATCCGCCAAACGAATTAGGAGTATATGTTTTATTTCTCTCTGTAAATATGTCTTGAAATTTCATTAGAATTGAGTCCTCAGGACTCAATTCTAATGAAATTCCAAGACATATTCATGATATTTATAGGGAGAAATAAAAGAAAATACAATGAATTGTCGACTGCTATTTTTGAACTATTTATAGCCCACAAATTTCCCAGCATGCAAAGAGTTAAAGGTACATGCCCACTCAGTAGGTACAAACTGTTCTTTATATCAGAGACAACATCCGAGACATTTTCTGGCAAAATAAACATTAATTCACCATTACCCCACATATTGATTGGCATTATTACACATTTTATATCAGACGTAAATTTCTTCACTGATATCAGGGGCGATAACCGCGTTTTCTTAAAATGTTAACGGACATTACTATTTATTCTCTGTATTTATTTTTTGATATGCAATGATCATACTTTATAATCTGTTGTAAGTATTATTTTTCAGGTGACACATTTAATTAGTATAAAAAATAAAAAAATATCATGCCTCATTTGCATATGAAAATAGCCTGATACCACCGCGCGTCACTATCAGTAAAATAAATAATAGCAGGCACTCGTAATTTTTAGAACTGGTGGAATAGCGACACAATTATACACTTATTTAATTCCTATAAAGAAAAAAGTGTGCCTACTTAGTGGGCATGTACCTTTAACTTGGGACAACTCAACTACAGCAATATGGCTTGTTTGGACATAGCCACACTCTGTCTACAGGAAGACAAAACATTTCTATCGGTTTAAAAAAATGTTGTCTGCTGATTTTTAACGTTTGTTACTCAGGTCTGGCAACTACCAAACAGATTGATTGATTGATAGAGTGTTGGTGTTTAATGGCCTATCAACAGCTAAGGTCATGTAAGGCCGGGCCAACGGGTTGGGACTATCCCGTATTTAACCTGTCCATAATGAGGGAAATTCCCAAAATCAGAACTGAATATTTACAGAAAAATATATATTCAGCCCTGAAATTAGAATATCCCGACCTGGTGCAAGGTCCATTCCACACCAGTCACTTAGCTCAAACCCTAAAAGTAATATGATCAGCATTAATCTGATTTATTTTTAATGGGGTATAGCAGGATTTAGCTCTCAAGCATGAAAAGGCCGAAAATGTACATGAGGGCCAAACCATGCAAGCCGGCATTCCGGTACAGATGAACCCCGATCGATGAATTACCCGTCGCATGCTCCCGACCAACCACACACAGGCTACCAAACAGAGACAAACTCAAGTGTATGCGGCATAGGGCACCTGTATTAATGCAGTTATCTCACATACAATGTATTATTCGGACAAAATTGATGACTTAAAAAAACAATGTATTATCAATTTTAAATACTAAGAAAGAGATGATTTCAATGAGGTGGGGTGTAAAACTTAACTAAGGACAAGCACAAAGTTGAAAGTTGATTTTCAACAGTAAAATGTGAAATCAACTAATGAATAATGGAACCTTCATCATAAAATCGGACAGATGCGAGCACCAGTAGCCTATTTCAACAAAATTGTAAAGTTCACTTTTCTTGCTAAGTACACTTTGAGCGAGAAATATTCAATTTAAGGATAAATTTTTATTATACTGAATTTATTACATTATCACAGCCATTTTGGCTGCGATAATGTAATAAATTCAGTATAATAATTCTGCATACTTTTAATCATCAAATATATGCCGTCGTTAGTTCTATATGAAATAATGCATTTCAGGAAAAATAAATGATTACTCCCTCAAAGTATACTTTGCAATGTGGGTGAAATTGGCTACAGAGACAGAGCTGGTTCTCGATCTCTAATCTCACTGCTAGTGCAATTAAAACAAAGATGATAACTTATATACCCTAGTGATATCAATACAGAGCTCCAGATAAGATGCGTATTGGCGTATTTTATGCACTTATTTGAGCAGAATACGCATTGATTATTAAAAGTGGGGAGTACAAAATACTCCGAGCAATGTGAAAATTGAGTAGTGAAAATACAGTAATAAAGTTGAAAATTTACTTAGTTGAACTGTAGTGTTTGCTTTTTGCAGCTCAAATAAGTGACTTTTTAAATTTGTTTTATTTTTATCATTTGTTCCCTTTTTAATAAGAACATTTGTAAAAGTAAAATAAGCATTGAATTTGAAATCTGGGGGTATAATACTCTTTAGATACAAAACTTATCTGGAGCTCTGTCAATAAAAACATCCAGATTTACACCACGTTGTTGTCAGCCTCCCAAAACTAGACACAGTCAGTGGAAAAGGTGGAATTAACTGCAATTATGATGTACATTGCTTTTCATTGGTATGTAGTGCGACAGTGCCATTAATTGGACGTGACGTGATGTAATGTACATGGCTACGTCTAGGTCTGTGATGGGCATGACAAAATCTATATACAGATGGAATGCAATATGACCAACCACGTTAGACAGGGGGCCGTTTCACTAAACTTTGTACGACTAAAATGTTCGTAAGTGCAAAATTATGATAGTCTGTAAATTTCACATTAACAACATGTTCTTATAAACAATTGTTGGATTTACATTTATTGTTCAATAAATGTAAATCCATCGATTGGAATTTCCAGACGATCCTAAATTTGCACTTACGAACATTTTAGTGTTATGAAGTTTAGTGAAACGGGTCCCAGATCTTTGGCACGCTAATGCCGTGTCCTAGCAACACACGTTAACACTGTATTCACCAAATAATTTATTTTCTGGTGTGTCCTGTAGAATCACAAATCAAGCCCAGGATAATACAGCCTGTGTTAATGGTTGTTGATAATTGTGTTGAATTGTGTATTTCTTGTTGACAATTGTATTAGCAGTATGGTGCCAACAATAGGCAGGGCCTGCATGTATCGACCACGACCCACGTCTCATACACACACATGGGCGCAATGAGTGACGGATGTTTAATATCGCACAGCTGATGAGTGGCAAGTATTATCCGTAAGATAAAAGTACAGCATGTTGAGTGAAAGCTAAAATTGTCATACATGTATAAAACAGATTTGGCTAAAAAATGAGAATGAACAGAGAATTATGAATACAGACAGCCAGCATGTGGCAGTGTACATGTATACCGTCACCACAGATGTGACAACTGCACTAACACAGGTGCCAAGTACGTAGCAAATACCGCGCTACTGTCTTTGACATCAGGGCCCGGTTGCTCAAAGCTTCTGTTAGCTTAACAGACTGTTAAATCCTTAGCATTGCTAAGGATTTAACAGTCTGTTAAGCTAACAGAGGTTTTGAGCAACTGGGCCCAGTTTATCATGCTAGGAAAAGGTGTAGGAATTCCGAGGCTCGCCAAGAATTCTACCATTTCCGAGCAGTCTGATAAACTCGATATTAAAATCAGGTAGATCCGAAAATGCAAATAATGTTGTTTTTTTTGGTGTTTTTTTTAAAGAAATTCGGACTTTACGTTGTGTAGTTACATTATAATTTGGTAATGTCACATGACGGAAGCGCTGTATCAGTGTCAATACCAGTAGCCGATTTCACCAAAATTGCAAAGTATACTTATCTTGCTAAGTACACTTTGATGGAGACATTTTCAATTTAAGGATACATTTATTAATTTTTACAATCTCAGGCTGCAGTTGCCAACATAAACGCTACATGTACAGGTAAACTGGTCGTCCCATCACAAGCTAACATATGGGAAAACTCTGGCGGGTGATGATTGCAAATGTTATGCTGAATAAAACAAAACGGCTCTCCGACAGTTGTGAATCTGAAAGACTCTGTAGCTGGTTATAATGGACTACAATCATACCTGTTGTTAGTAGAAGGTGTACAAGTGTGCCCATCGGTAAAACTCGGCAGTACAACGCACATACATACATTCATGTTCCTTGACGTCAACATTTGTCTAGGACTTCAGTGACAAGACCAGGAAAGTTAACAATACAAATTGCTTATAAAAATCCATTAACAGTGCAATTAAACAGACTAAATGTTATTGTTAACGGTTAAATTATCGACAAATGGGTGTTTATCATTCTGGGACCAGTTGCTCAAAACCGCTGTAAGCTTAACAGACTGTTAAAGTCTGTTAAGCTAACAGAGGTTTTGAGCAAGCTGGCCCAGGTATGCAGTGAATTAGCATACACAACAGCATGTGTTCACTTGTGTTGGGAAACGGAAATGTGTAACAAGGGCCCGGTTGAGCAACCTTTGCTAAGGATTTAACAGTCTGTTAAGCTAACAGAAGCTTTGAGCAACCGGGCCCAGATGGACACAATTGGAGCACCGTTTATCGTTCTGGGACCAGTTGCTCAAAACCGCTGCAAGCTTAACAGACAGGGCCCAGTTGCTCAAAACCTCTGTTAGCTTAACAGACTGTTAAATCCTTAGCAATGCTAAGGATTTAACAGTCTGTTAAGCTAACAGAAGCTTTGAGCAACCGGGCCCTGTTAAAGAGGTTTTGAGCAAGCTGGCCCAGGTATGCAGTGAATTAGCATACACAACAGCAGGTGCTCACTTGTGTTGGGAAACGGAAATGTGTAACCAGATGGACACAATTGTAGCACCGTCTACTCACTGATTAACAAATTCATGGCGAAACACTGAGGTAATGGATAACAATATCAATGAGATAATGAGATGCTGGGTTACCTCCCTTCAAGAAATACATGGGCTGAATAATGAATGATTTTTCACATAGATCTCTGTGCACGACTGTATTGATCAACCAGCAACGCAATGGCCACACAGTCCTTAACCCTAACTACGCTGAATTAAATTTAGTCGTCTGCTGGAAATGTTTTATTTTCAATATATTTCGATAAAAACCTGTTTTGATAATGCATGAGAATCGTCTCCACTGGAGATGATTCTCATGCGCTGCCAAAACATGTTTTTTTGTTAAGAATTAAAGCAAAAATGAAAAACAGCAGACGACAATTTTCGTCTCACGCGAAGCGAGGGCTAACACAGGTCTGTAGTTTATCTCACTTATGAACAAGTTTACTTTCTATCAAATATATACACACTTTGGCAAGTCTCGGAGAAAGTTTTATTATATTACCCAAACATGCTTAGAACTAAATACAAAAGAAATACGTTAAGTATGATTGACTGTGGACTGTATGTCGAGAATAATTTATCAGAGTCTCTAATGTAAGGAGTCGCTAGATTTCCCCACCAGTTCGTGATCAATTCATGTTTCTATACCACTGTAAAGTTGATGGTGATGGATCCAGTCACGCACACAGACCTACGAGCTATAACAAAATAAGTGAAACAAAGGAAGTTGTGGACACACAAAACTTGTAGCAGCAAGAAGTTAAATATTACAACATACAGCGTCCTGGACCTCAGGAATATATTGGCCAGTTCGTTCCTCATCACTTGCCGATTCATGGCGCACGTAAATTGCATAAAATGGACTTTCGCAGTCAAGTAAAAGAGTGTATTAAAATTAATAATACACCAATGTAATACAGGGCTCCAGATAAGGAATTAGTAATTTAGTTTTGTCACTCCATCATTTCTGAAACAATTGGGTATTTAAACATTTTAATTGGGTAAAATAAAATCGCACTGATGTTTACACATCAACAGACAGCAATTATTTAATAGTTTGCTTCTAAATGAAAACATGCCTTGGCATTTCATTAGAATTGTCTCCTCGGAGACAATTCTAATGAAATACCAAGATGTGTTTTCATGGAAAAATAAGAAAAACATGTTATATTTGTGGTCGGTTTATTGCAGTCTGCAGCATGATAAAGGTACCACAATTTTTGTATTGCTTTTTGATACTAACTACTTCTGATTTCAATTGGGTATTTAAGCAAATACGCAGCTTATCTGGAGCTCTGGTAATAAATAAACGCTACAGTGTTAAATATATTTAACTCGAACTCATTTGATGAGAAACTCGGCATAGCCTCGATTCTTATGAAATCAGTACACTTGGTTTATTTAATAAATACCATATTAAATCATCTCATGCACGATTCTCGTTATCTACGGCTATATACAGTGTAGTGTAATCGCTCGTTTGAATCGTCTTTGTAAGACGATTGAAGCCATTACATATACGACATACTTTCATGCAGAATTTGTTTATATGCTCTTTTTGAATGAATCGGCATGTAACCAGGAACAAGCCACATAGCCATGTGAACAAAACAACAAGGAAATTATGCAATAGACTTTAAATAGAAAACACAAATATCAAATTCAGGCTGAAATTGCATCTGTAATGCATGAATATTCGAGAAGCATACATTTCGTCATTAGAGAATGGATGTTATTCCCACAGGCGTGTACCACACCGTTACTATATAAACATCAATTCTCACTTCATGACTTTACCCAACAAAATTGCCATTAATATTTATAAATTCTTAATTAAATTTTATCGTCTCCTGTTTATTTTCTATTTTCAATTTTTCTCGAAGAAAAAAAACCCAACTTGACAGCACTTTAGAATAATTTCTGTTGGAAATAATTCTAAAGCGCTATCAAACCACTTTCAGAAAGAAGAAGAGCAGACAACAATTTCCCGCATTCAATAGGTTAACCCTTTCAACACCACAGGCCTGTATAGTGCGTATTGGCAAAGTGTAGATCCAGATGAGCCGGCTCGTGACGAGCCGTCTCATCAGGATCTGCACTTTTTGCAAGTAATTTTCATATTTTTGAGATAAAAAAACACCTCCGTTTCATAAATGGACTAGTCTGAAAATCATTTTGTGGCAATTGGATTGGTTTCAAAATGAATGCATCAAATCCATTCCAGTTACCTAGGGTGAAAAGGTTAAAGTAATACACATCCATTGTAATGAGTTGCCGCACTGGTAAATGGACAACTTGTTGATTGCCACCAGAGTAGACCCGACCAACCAGTAGCCTATTTCACCAACATTGCAAAGTATTCTTTTCTAGCAAAGTATACTTTCAGGGAGAAATTTTCAATTTAAGGATAAATTTATTAATTTTTATTATACTGAATTTATTACATTATCACAGCCAATTTGGCTGTGATAATGTAATAAATTCAGTATAATAATTCTGCATACTTTTAATCATGAAATATATGCATTTGTTAGTTCTATATGAAATAATGCATTTCAGGAAAAATAAATGATTACTCCCTCAAAGTATACTTTGCTAGAAAAGTATACTTTGCAATGTTGGTGAAATAGGCTACTGGTCAGAGTCTGCGCCAAATGGTCGTCATTAATCTACAGGTTACCTCACAAGTAAGCCGGAGTAAGTTTTGTAATGTCCACAACCTGATCTATCTGGCTCACACAAACATTAACAGAAAACAGATTATCTACCCGTCGGCAATACATCTCTGGTTAAGTTGACCAAACCTCAGGTCACCGGTACACAGAACCTTCCCATGACGAGCACACCGCAAGCCATCTAACGACACGTGGACGACAGTTACAGATTTGTGTCGATACGTATCTGTGACATGCGAAATAGGAAATATAACCTTGTGTATACAGACCCAGACCAGTGGATCAGATCAGGATGCACAGGCTGATCTGGATCTACACTGGTCGCAAAACCCATAAGACCCATTTCTCCAGTCACAGCCACATATAAGCTATCAGTATCAGTTACATCAATATGACACAGAGCTGGAATTATAATAGAAAGCGTCGGATATAGAAGCAATATAACTAGAACGGAAGAACAGACAGAATACAGTGCACACATGTAGATGTAGGCTGATATTAAATTGTACATTACGGCATCTACAGTTAGTGGTGCTCGTGTATTAGTAAAATACCAACTGTCGTAGGAACGCTCTGTGTATCAGCACGTACATGTGGCTTACATCACTACGGTAATGGACAGACACAAAACTAGAGCCACGCCTGGGCGGTATAATAAATATTCATAATACACACACACAGTGGCGTAACCCATCATGACAAACTGGCACCAATCGTAGATGTCTACATACGATACACAGTGATGTGTATTAACACAGCACAACAATCGTTTCAAAAGATTCTAACAAATATTCATCTCTGCAGGTAGAACGTGAAATTTGGCATCTATTCTGTAGAGGGAAATCTCACCAAGTCTGTTTAAAGTGTTTAAAGTTGATAACTCACACACAGCATGTTGTGACCACTTATTTGAACCGACGGTTCAAATGAGTGGTCACAACATGCTGTGTGTGAGTTATCAACTTTATCTACTTTGCACTAGAAATGAAACGCAGAGCAAAAATTAAAAAAAAATATCCGAACATGGGTATTGTGCATGTATTGTGTGCTATAGCTATTACTGGTCAGTTTATTACTGGTCAGTTTATAACCGATCACTCGACACGTGTAGACCAGGCAGAGCATGTACGCCAGGCCAATGTCTCCATCACATTGTGGAGCCACAGGCGCCCGTGTGTTACGATGGATCACAGTGATTACATCCGATATAGGACACATCAGGTCTTTGTTAACAATTTAAGTTAAATAAGATTTAACAATTTGACTAAAACAGTATATATTAACAAATTATAATCCCCATTTAAAGGTATATACTATATATAATATAATACAATATCTATACTCCATGATACTGTGCGAAAACTCAACTACGGTATATATGAATGCAATTCATCCCTATGAATTAATTATGGAGTGGAGAGAAAAACTATATGCACAACAGATATTATAAATAAAACAAGGCATGTTAATGAAGCTCCACTAAGTGTGTAACATGTAAAACACTAGATAAATGATGCCTGTGGAGGGTGAGTGAGCGAGTGAAACACCGCACCACACCACAGGCAATGATGCCGACCAACAGTGCAATAACAAACTTCACCGAGCCACGGCAACACCACAACCCAGTTCAGGTCAGCCATTGTCGGCCATACCAGCCCACCGATGCATGCAGTCTGGATATAGTTTGACGCTAGTCGTCACATACATATCTACCATTGACTTTATCCCACCAACTACATGTCCGGTGAGATCAGTCTACAAATCAACCAGACAGTATGCATGCCTCTCGGCAATGGAACGGGACAGTGGAGGAAGGAGGCTCAAGTCCATAAGGATTTATACCTCGTCTTCCACAGACCCCTTCAATTGTCGTGTGAATGTAAACCAGACAGTACGCATGTTGCTCGGCAATTCAATGGATCAGTGGAAGAAGGGGAGCTAAGTCCCACTTCATCCACTGAACCTTTCAATGATGGATTGTAGCTAGTTATCTCCCTTTGCAAATTATAGATATCCGGTCCTATGCTGTATTTCAGCGTTTATTTCTAACTGAAAAGCACAAAAACAATAGTTTTGCAAACAGAGTAGAACCAGATCAGACTGGATTGTGCAGTCCGATATGGGTTGCAATACCATTAATAAGTGTGAAAATATGAATCTGGCAAATAATGCAGTCCTGGGTCAGATTACATAGATACATAGGATGATCTGGATGAACACTCATCAAAAACACTAGAATAATTACTGTTCACAACAATTCCTGCTACATTACCCTTGTTACAAGCATTCAGGCCCTAAATTATACAATTTGGACTGGATTTCTATAAATAAATTCAAAGGGAGATAACTAGCTACGATCCCCCATTCGCTTATGATTGTGACTCGGTAAAATTAATTATCGCACTGTAAGCCATCCACTCAGACCGACGCGAGGCTGTCTCACGCCCACTGCCTAATTAGTTAGTATACAAATATTCCCTTATTCGAAATGGAACATCGTGAACCACGTTCTGCCCTTCGCCATGAGTGATGTTCTGTAATGTAGCTTTGTACAGGTGAATCAAACTGGCCACGGGGAATGTGGAGACCCTCCCCGCAGGGGTCGACACACAAACATATACAGGTCGACTTTACAGATTTACTCCAGCCAAACACAGTATGTAGCCGTGTCTGGAGACATATGGCTTGTGGGTTTTGCGATCAGTGTAGATCCAGATCAGATCCGCACTGATCGCCATTTCATCATTGAAACACCCGTCATACATCTAGAAATGAATATAAATCGGTATCAAGCTACACGAGTGTGCAATTTCATCAGGCACTACACTGGTCACACAACCCATAAGCCCCATTTCTCCAGTGACAGCCACATATAGGTTGACGCCCACACCATGGGCATTCACTCGAGTCGACCAGCACAACAGCCAATGCTGCAGCACTGGGCACTTCACAAATGCAGGATAAATCTACCCGAACCTTCTTGCATCTCCACAATAAAAACGTCATTTGCTTATAATTGTTGTCGGCAGACAAACAAAAGGATTTAGCAAGCTTTCTGCATTAATACGATCTGTTGAACAATACTTCAGTAGCCAAGAACTCACTGTTCTAACGTTTCAGCACAACGTCTTTATCAAGGAATTAGTGTCTACTATTTGTTAAGGTAGCGGATAGTAGACACCAATTTCTTGATAAAGGCCTTGTGCGGAAACATTTGAAGAGTGGGATCTTGGTTACGGAAGTATTGTTCATCAACAGGAATTTAGACTGCCATGTCTATGTGGCGGAATAAGGATAATCAGGGAATTTTATCTGAACTTTTGTGAAGCCCCATAATTATAAAGCGACAAACTAAATCTAGCTGGAATCTCGTTCCTGGGGGCCGTTTCACTAAACGTCGTACGGCTAAAATGTTTGTAAGTGCAAAATTGTGATAGTCTGTAAATTTCACATTAACACTGTTTTCTGGTAAACAATACTAAATACATCAATTGCAATTTCCAGACGATTCTAACTTTGCACTTTAATATGAACATTTTAGTCGTACAAAGTTTAGTGAAACGGGCCGCTGGTCGTGTACAGCGATTACCGTGGATCTCTTATCGCTGTCTTGTAATATTATTTCAGGGTTTTCTTGTGGTTGTATTCTCTAGACATGTATGACATCATGTGGTTTTGTGAGCAGGGTATGACATAAATTTGTAATGTTTGAAGTCATTTTTGAAATAGAGTGTCTTTCTTTAGTCGAACGAAGTTTAGTGAAACGGCTCCCAGGTTCTCCATAATGTGGGTCCACATTACTCGGTGGCCAGTGCGACTACAGCGTATTGTATGCATGAAGTGATCCAAAGCTAATTATTCCAAATACACAATACTGTATATACAAATTTACCAAGAAGACTGATCACCTAATACAATACCGGTTACATTTTTAACTCGCACAAACAGTAGATACAACGACAGTTTTAACCTGCTTCTGTCGCTAGTACATAAATCACCACAGCCGAACATGCTGGCCAGGAATACATATATTGACCTATGATCATAAACTTCTCAATCTTGTGCTTGAAATCAAGTGGTTTGATTGGTTAACTCGGAACTTTCCTCATGCTCAGTCAATCACACCAGTTGATACAGTTCAACTTCATAGATGTTGAGAAATATATAACCACTGGTCCATTCCTACATTTTCAGCATGATGGTGATTTATGGTCAGCCCAGTAAGCCAGGCTTCGAAAAAAACTGTTAATTTCTAATTTAACATTCCAACTTATTAAAGTACATACGTCCTATTTGCCTACACCAATGTAGAGATTATATGCAATGTTCACGTCAAGCAGTAGCACAATCACATGTAGGCCTCTCACAGATGCGACAACTGTGTAACTTAAACCTGCAGCTTACAATGTGTACATGCAACGAAATCAGATGCCAAATCATCATTAATGTTTAATTATCACAATTATTTTCACCACAAAACTTGAAGGAATACCAAACTAGATGCTTAAAATACCCAATCAGATTACACGTTATCAACACGATAGCCGGCACACTGCTAGCATCGCAATAAGCCCAGACAGCAAACTAGTGAAACAGCATTTCTACATGGTCAGTTCAAACCAGCGAATCTATCGCCAGGTGCAATGTGTTATGATATAACAGAAAACCAGAGTTAAAACAAAGATGAGGTGTCAATTTCATTGTGACCGTCACTGGAGAAATTGGGCGTATGGATTTTGCGACCGGTGTAGATCCAGATCAGCCTGTGCATCCGCATAGTCTGATCAGGATCTGCACTGTTCGCCATTTCATCAATGAAATGCCAAACATGCTTCGGACAAGCAATATAGATCATTATCAGGCTACATACGCGAGCAATTTGATCAGAAGCTACACTGGTCACAAATCCCCTAAGCCCCATTTTTCCAGTCACAGCCATATGTATGATGTATACATGCGTAAAGCCTAGATGAATTTGAAGATCCTAGCGAGCCTGCGCCTGTCTGGCCCGTTTAATTTCCTCTTGTTGTATACGCTGCTGTATAAGGTGCTGAGCCTTCGCGATGTTCTGTGGCGTGCCGGTGATCGTCACGATGCGGTTCCGCGTGCCCGGCACGTACACGCCTTTCTTCGAGATCTGTATATTCGTCTGTGTGAACTGCTGCAGTTCGACGATGCCCTTGCCGCCGGGCCCCAGGATCGCGCCCACAATCGTCTCGGACACCTCGAGCTCCAACTTCGTGGTGGCCGACTTGTCGTCCGACGGGGAGTACATGCCCGTACCGAGGCCGAACGAGTTCTGGTTGATGTTGATGCTGGGCGAGCGGTCGCCGGCTACAGGCTGCTGGGAGAACGTTGGTGTGCTGGTGTAGCCGGGCGCGCCCGTGTATGAGTCGTTCAGCATCGGGCTGCTGCCGTACCGCTCTGCCTGCATGCTCGGCGACGAGTTCCCGAATAGACTAGAGTTGGCCGCCGTCGATCCCGAACTACCGAGGCCCGACGAGCCACTGCCCACCGGGCCAAACAGACCGCCCGCCCCTGTGGATGTGGGCGTGTTCATCACATATGCTGGGCCGGGGTTCTGGGTGGGTGTGGCCTGTTGGGGCGGGGGCGGGCCGCCCATCGATGATCCGCCTATATTGTAGCCACTGACCTGCTGGCTCTGCTGAATGTTCTGTACATTCTGGACCGCGCCCTGAACGTTGCCCCCGCCGGCCCCGAGCCCCATGCCCAGCACACCGTAACTAGCTAACGTGTTCATTGCCGTACTAATGTCATCTGTAGCCTGGTCCGAGTAACCACTGTTCCGTAGCGTCATCCGTAGATTATCCAGCGCCTGAGGAGTCATAGCACCCCCGGGACTGGCCAGCATGCTGTTCAAATTCAAATTGGCAATACCACCGCCAATACTGTTACCGAGTCCTTGGAACCCAAAACCAAAAGCACCACCAGCAAAGTTGTTATTGTTCACGCCGGTCATCTCCTGTGACGTGTTTTGCATGAAGCTGGAGTTGGCGAAGGGGGAGCCGGTGGGGTTGGCGCTGGCCACAGGCCCCGTGTAGTCTGCATAGCTGATATTGGGGCAGCTCCCGCTCTGGGGGTCCTCCACGATCTTCTGGACGATCATATCCACCGCCTTCCGGTTACACTCTAGGTCACCTACAACATGAAGGGCAATGGGTTTAATGTCCCAGCAACAGCTACGGTCCTATAGAGGCTAGGTTTCAAGTCTCATCCAAAAGACCAGTGACATGGAAATTGTAACCAAAAGGTTAATGTGAAAGGATCTAATATACCAGTAACAATTCAGGTCAGATAGAGATCTTTATGGGGTCTCGTATCTAAGTCTCAAGTATTGCTATATCCATTGAACAATCAAATCAAACCCACTGCAACAAAGCAGCGATTATCAGTAGACGATTTCATCAACATTGCAAAGTATACTTTAGTAGCAAAGTATACTTTGAGGGAGAAATTTTCAATTTTATAAATTTATTAATTTTTATTATACTGAATTTATTACATTATCACAGCCAATTTGGCTGTGATAATGTAATAAATTCAGTATAATAATTCTGCATACTTTTAATCATGAAATATATGCATTTGTTAGTTCTATATGAAGTAATGCATTTCAGGAAAAATAAATGATTACTCCCTCAAAGTATACTTTGCTAGTAAAGTATACTTTGCAATGTTGATGAAATAGGCTACTGGGGCCCGTTTCATTAAACTTTGTATGACTAAAATGTTTGTAAATGCAAATTTAGGATCGTTTGGAAATTTTAATTGATGAATTTACATTTATTGAGCATAGGCTGCATATGCAGCCTATGCTCAATATATATAAATGCAATAATTGTTTACAAGAAAACATTGTTAATGCGAAATTTATGGACTATCATACTTTTGCACTTATGAACATTTTAGTCGTACAAAGTTTGGTGAAACGGCCCCCAGGTATGTACGTAGCTCCAGATACACATCAAATGATGACGATATTCTGTATCGGTCATTGGCACCGATACATGTACAATGAAAGGTGATCAATCTGTGTTAGAAAACTGATTGCACCGATGTTTGGTCCAATGATGACATGTCACAAACAGAATTAAGTCTGTGTTATGACACAACATAAGCAATCTGCATTGTTTTTCATGGAAACCACATTATTCTTATTCATTTTATCGGACCAGATAAATAAATTTCCAGGCTAGTGTCTTTTGATATGAAATTTATATCAGAATTGGTTAGGAACCAAGTGCAACTTCTCGGCAAGTCTCGGAATTCCTAATAAACATGCCTGACAAATTTGATATCAAAAGACTATTATTCTCTATATATCAGACTGGTGTCTGACATTTTGCACATTTCTCACACAATGCTAAGATGAGGCTTGATGAGAAATTATTACCATTTGTGAGGTGGGGATGATAATGTAAGATAACCAACGATACTAGTTAAGTATGCTGGGGCCCGTTTCACTAAACTTTATACGACTAAAATGTTCTAAGTGCGAATTTAGGATCGTCTGGAACTCTCAATTGATGGATTTACAATTATTGAGCATAGGCTGTATAGCAGCTCAATAAGTGTAAATCCAATAATTGTTTGCAAGAAAACATTGTTAACCCATAGACCGCTACTCACAACAATTGTCGTCTGCTGTTGCTTTTATATCTTGCCTTATTTCGCAATAAAAACATGTTTTGACAGCACTTGAGAATGATTCTCAAGTGCTGTCAAAGCATGTTTTACATTATTCTAAAGTGCTGTCAAAGCATGTTTATGATGATAAAAATGGAAAATAGAAAATAAACAGCAGACAACAACAAAATTAAGATAGCGGTGTAAGGGTTAATGAGAAATTTACACTATCATAATTTTTAGTCGTACGAAGTTTAGTGAAACGGACCCCAGGTATTTATCATGTAAGCTATATGGCATGGTATGTAATGAAGACAAGAGGAGTATGTAACTGTGGTGGTCAAATATCTCCCATTGTGTTCAGGTCCAGGGTATGGTATTCATATTTTATACCAGGTTAGCCAGACATATGGGGCAGATGTCACGTCTGTCAACGTGCCGTGGAACCTCTCTAAACCGGACACCAATAAAACACCTGTGATCCTATTTTTTATGAGTTTCTTGGCCATTTATCGCAGGTGATCTGTTTGTGATCGCATAGCACACACATATGGCTCAGAATGATCAAATGCCTGATTTACAGTGAAACCTTGGGTGGTCGGACGTGGGTCATTTGCAAAACAAAGCACCATCCCTACACACATTGTCGCCAAATATTATCAAAATCATGAAGCGGTTCATAAGTTATTGAACAAGAATTCCGCCACGGAAGCGGTGTCGCGCTTGCAGAGACATTTGATCATAACATGATCATGGGCATGTGCTATAATAAGAATCACAAAAACCATCAGAGAAGTGCATGCTTTAAACACGAAAAAAGGTCATGGGTGAAAAAACTTTTTGACAACCATGTGAAGGTAAAAATGGTGAAGGTCATGTTAATGGGGGCATGAGTGTGTTCCAAATGCTCACATGTATCAAGTGTCTCATTATTGAAGCAATCCATCAAGTAATATTAAACTTATATCATGATGAAGAAACTTGTTTTTGACAATAAAATGACAATAAAATGGCTATGTGTTTAGATCTGCAAAATGTGAAGGTAAAAAAAAGTCAAACTCATGCTAATGAGGGTGTTCCGAATGCACGCATGTATCAAGTGTCCAAATATTAAATCAATCCAAATCAAACGTTTTCACATTTGTTGACGCGGACAACGCAGACACCGACCAAAAAAGTGGCGCCTTCTGCTAAATCAGGCGCAACAAAAATGAAAGGTCTTTAACTAACGTACATATGAACGTACATGGACTGACGCTATATCCCCTCTTGCCTATTGGTGAGGGAATAATGACAGGGAGATACTTATATTTTAGGGGACATTGACACTTCAGGGTTCATACAGCTAGGCCTCGTCCAGTATTCCCGCGACTTTTCCAATTTATATCCCCGATAAATTCCACAAAAAGGCCATTCATTCCTTATAATTCCAGCAATTGAAATAAATTCATCAAGAAAATGTGTTTATTTTCCATTTTCTTAAGAATTATTTTAACTGCGCCTCACGGTTACGGAAAGTAGTTTGGCGTGGGAGCTTACTGGGATATAAATTTTGGACAGAGACTTGCTACGGGCCAATCAAATGTTAGGGAATTGTGTGAATATTTTTGTGCTGGAATTATTTACATTTAAGTTTAGAAACAAAATCACTCAACCGGTACACGAGGTTATTGTTGTTCTAAAATTCAGCCTCTGACTTTTCGCCCGAGATCCCATGACGTAATTGATTTTTCTATGACGTAAAATCTGATCAAACGTGATTTTATTACCGACAAGCAACATATTTTACCGGCATATAATACTTTCTCATATAGAAAGTTTTACTCATAGTTGGTCCATACACGGCACAACCGGTGAGCGTGGACGGAAATATGTGCGAAACTACCTGGGTGTGAACAAATGGTAGGGAGAAATACGTCGGGGCGAAGTACGGAGAGAGTATATTCCTAAGATTTCTCTTCACAAGGAGATGTTTATTTAGCCAAAATAAATTTTAGAAAATAATTTTATATGTTTGTTTAACTTTAAGGAGTTTCAACTGATTTTCAATGAGTTAATCGAGAATGTCAAGGACTTTTTAAGAACAAAACAAGGCTTTTTACGATTCAAGGAGTTTCCCAGGAGTTCGGGTTCGGGTTTCAGTTTTCAAGGCCTGTGCGACCCCTGCATTTCAAGATGGTAAAATGTCCTCTGGGCTCGATCTATATCATACCACTGATGATGTTATTGGGGGCCTGTAAACAGTATAGGATACTGACCTGCCACTGTTATACACCGCTCAGGTAGGTTGGTTTCTTTTGACTTCTGTGATATTTGTACGTATGCCCCACTCTCTTCCTTGATCTGTTTGATAAAGTTGCCGGCCTTGCCAATGATCATACCCGCAGTACTGTTCGGCACCAAGATCTTTACCTGGAAAAATAAGTAGAAACTGAACAGTACATTTTGTACAAATTAACAGCCAGGGCCCGGTTGCTCAAAATCTCTGTTAGCTTAACAGACTGTTAAATCCTTAGCAATGCTAAGGATTTAACAGTCTGTGAAGCTAACAGAAGCTTTGAGCAACCGGGCCCAGGAGACTAGTTTGTGACACTAATGTTCTGCCACTGTCGCAGTGTCAGTCAAACATCAGGGTATGGGATTACATGGGTTGGAATGTTTCCGAACGACTTTTTCCGACGTTTTTACAGTAGATTTTCGTTAAAATCTTCCCAGATTCAAAGAATTGAGTTCCATTTATTTCTTACACTCACAGCTCTAGATTTACTTCTCAACAGTAAAGATTCTTCGTGAAAACGAGCAGAATTATGAGATTAACCCTTACACCGCTATCTTAATTTTTTGTCGTCAGCTGATTATTTTCTATTTTCCATTTTTATCATCAAAAACATGCTTTGACAGCACTTTAGAATGGTTTAAAACATGCTTTGACAGCACTTCAGAATGGAAATGATTCTGAAGTGCTGTCAAACCATGTTTTTTATTGAGAAATAAGGCAAGATATAAAAGCAACAGTAGACGACAATTGTTGTGTGTAGCGGTCTAAGGGTTAATTTAGCAACCTGTACAATAAAAGGCAACCCATTCCACATTTGCGGCGCTATGTTTGATAAAGATCTGTCCTTCCGTCAAGAGGGTATTAAAGGAAAATCTACAGTATTCACATCTAAGTTCATGCCATTCGGAAACCATGTGATCCCACACCCTGATCATGGCACACAACATGACCGGGATGGAAGACTAAATGTTGCCTATTTCACCAATAAGTATACTTATCTAGCAAAGTATACTTTGAGGGAGTAATTTAATGATAAATTTATTAATTATTATTATACTGAATTTAATACATTATCACAGCCAAAATTGCTGTGATAATTTAATAAATTCAGTATAATAATTGATTACTGATTACTCCCTAGATAAGTATACTTTGCAATTTTGATGAAATCGGCTACAGGCTTATTTTTCGCTGTGACTGGAGAAATGTGGCTTATAATCTCTGTGACCAGTGTAATCCCAGACCAGCCTGTGAATCCACACAGTCTGATCAGGGCTTATTTTACCATAACAGTGTGTACTAAAGTACAGATCCTGATGAGAATGTATGGATGTGCTAACCAGTTTGGTACAAAGAAAATACGATAGCGACTTGTTCAAAGCAGTTTAGATCTATATAAACTCCATGGCTGAAGGGGGGGGGGGGAGGGTTGCAATCCTGGATCCGCCCCCGAGGACAGAGTTTAACCCATTTCAGTCTAAGGATACAATAATTTTTATTGGAAAAATCTCATTCTTTTGTTTATTTCTCCATAAAGGTATATGTTGTTACCACTCATTTGAACCGTCTCGTCGAGACGGTTCAAATGAGTGGTAACAACATATACTTTCGAGATGAAATGAAGAATATAGGATTTTCCCCCCTAAAAAGTTTCATACTACTATAAGTGTATCCCGTCTTTAATGGGTTAAGGGTCTAAACCAGTCACTGCTCATTTGAGACGCAATCCGTTAGCAAAGTAAGGTAGCAGTTCAGGATATACCCTGGTCATAAATACACCTAGTTGTATCAAATCAGAGTGTTGACCGGTTGTCTCTGACCAACAGTGTATTGACTGATTCAGTTTTGTTTGTTTGTTGGGGTTTAATGGCCTATCAATAGCTAAGGTCATTTAAAGCCGGGTCAATAGGTTTAGTACTACGGTAAATCCCATATATTACACATACAAATGGGGGGAAAATCCAAAAGTCAGAACTGAATATTTGCAATAAAAAAACTATATATTCAGCCCTGAAATCAGAATAGTCCTGATCTGATGCCAGGTCCTCGTCACACCAGAATCACTTGGCCCCCTCCCAAAAGCAGTAGATCTGTTTTTTTGTTTGTTTGTTGGGGTTTAACGGCCTATCAACAGCTAAGGTCATTTAAGGGTTTTACTAAGTACTAAATCCCATATATTACCTGTACAAGTACATGTACATGTTCAAGTACATGTACAAATGGGGAGAAAATCCCAAAATCAGAACTGAATATTTACAATAACAGCCCTGAAATCAGAATAATCCTGATCTGATGCCAGGTCCTCGCCACACCAGAATCACTACTTTTATAATGGGCAATAACCCAATTCAACTCACAGGTAACAAAAGAGCCAAATATATAAGTTTATGTCCAGTCCATAGCACGGCCATATGCAGACTGACCACTCCAGCCCTGGGTTGCCCAGTAGTAACCACAGACTCCAGCCACGGTCAGTGGCCGCTGTTCTCTGGACACAAACTACACCATCCAGTCTCCTGGCATAAATGGGGGGGTCCACAGTTTAACCCTTTCAACACCACAAGTTTACGGTCTTGGCAAAAAGTGTAGATCCAGATGAGCCGGCTCGTGACGAGCCGTCTCATCAGGATCTACACTTTTTGCAAATAATTTTCATATTTTTTAACAAAAACACCCCCTTTTCATAAATGGACTGGTCTGAAATTCATTTTGTGTCAATTGGGTTGGTTGCAAAATTAACATATCAAAATCCATTCCAGTTATTCAGGGGTGAAAGGGTTAACCCTTTCAACCCTAAGTAACTGCAATGGACTGTGATATGTTAATTTAAGGACCAATTCAATAGACACAAAATGATTTTCAGACTTGTCCATTTATAAGAAGGGGTGGTGTTGTGGTTGTTTTTCCGCTAAAAAGTACTTCCAAAAAATGCCGATTCTGACGAGATGGCTCGCGGCTCATCTGGATCTACACTGTTTGCAAACAAGTTGCTAAAGAGGTCTTTATATTTGAAACGGTTTACACAAGTGAATTCAAATATTCAAAATCATAATGCCCTCCTATCTGTTCCATCAAACTCTGCACATTATGGTTAGCTATGTAAACATACCAACAAGAAATGAGGCAAAGCCACGAAGGCCAGGTTTTTTCCAAGCATGGACACTTGGATAACATAATTATACCCACTTTTTGAAGACTATAGATGGCCGTGGCCTGCATGTCGCGCCTTGGGGCGAGGCATGGACACTAAAAAAATAGATATAGTAGATGGAAAAACTTTAACGAAAAAACTTTAACCGGACACACGGACGTACGGACGGACAGACGTATGCCAAAATGCCGACGATATCGCGCTTTCCGCAAGCGGGTGCAACAATGATGATAAACACCCATGTGAAGTATCAAGGTAATGGGTGAAGCAGTTGCAGAGATATAGTACACGAAAAAACTTTAACAAATAAATTCAAAGTAATTTGACCTTGACATTGCGCACAGGGGCCGCACGGCTGGGGGTTAGAGTGAAAATATGGACGATGATAAACACCCATGTGAAGTTTCAAGGTAATGGGCGAAGCAGTTGCAGAGATATAGTATAACAAAAAAGTTTTAACCAAAAAATTTAACCAGACGTATGTTAAAAAGTTAACGTTGAAAATGGCTAAGTCAATTACGTAGAAATAATAGGTGAAAGTAAAAAAATTGTCACATGTTGGATAGTGATATGTGGTGGGCACCTGTTGATTATGAAGCTGTGAAAGTTTGGTGGTCCTAGGTGGTACAGTACCAAAGAAATGGACTTAAACACGAAAACTTAACATTGAAAAAGCGAAAACTTAACATTGAAAATGGCTAAGTTGATTGCGCGGAAAAAATGGGTCAAGTTAAAAAAAAAGTAACATGTTGGATAGTGATATGTGGTGGGCACCCCTTGATTATGAAGCTGTGAAAGTTTGGTGGTCCTAGGTGGTACAGTAACAAAGAAATGGACTCAAACATGAAAACTTAACATTGATTGTGGACGCCGCCCGCCCGCCGCCAGCCCTCCCGCCCGCCCGCCCGTCCGCCCGGCTTTCGCCAATCCAATAGCCTTGATTTTTTTTCAAAAAACCTGGCTAAAAACATTATGCTTAACCACATTTTAGAATGTCAACTTTTTTTTATTTCCTTAAAAAGAGCTAAATTTTGAAAAATGCTCCACTATTGGAAACTAGATGGTCAGTAAATACGACAAATGTTCCCCGATGATGCCTAGATTATTATTCAAAGTCCTGTAGCCTATTTCATCAACATTGCAAAGTATACTTTTCTAGCAAAGTATACTTTTCTAGCAAAGTATACTTTGAGGGAGAAATTTTCAACATTGCAAAGTATACTTTTCTAGCAAAGTATACTTTTCTAGCAAAGTATACTTTGAGGGAGAAATTTTCAATTTTATGATAAATTTATTCATTTTCATTATACTGAATTTATTACATTATCACAGCCATTTTGGCTGTGATAATGTAATAAATTTAGTATAATAATTCTGCATACTTATAATCATGAAATATATGCAATTGTTAGTTTTATATGAAATAATGCATTTCAGGAAAAGTAAATGATTACTCCCTCAAAGTATACTTTGCTATAAAAGTATACTTTGCAATTTTAATGAAATCGGCTACTGGCTTATTTTTCGCTGTGTCTGGAGAAATGTGGTATTGGTGTAAGTATGCTTATTAATCACAATATATATGGTGATAAATGTGTACATGTATATGAAGTTTCACATCATATTATTTATTAGTCCCAATAAATATTTGGATGCTAATTATAATTTTTATAATTTTGGGGAAAAAAATGGGTATATTGTTTTCGTCACGGGTGTCCGTCCGTCCGTACGTCACGTTTCTTGTAACTCGAAAAACTTTTTCACCTTCATACCTACACGCCTGATATTTGGTATGTAGCTTCGTTATCATGTGCAGATGCGCAAAGTGAATTCGGATTTTTTATCCGACCCTCCATCATGGATTATCTTCCCCTTTCGGACTCAGAATTTCCCATTTTTTCATTGTAACTCGAAAAACTTTTTCACCTTCATACCTACGCGCCTCATATTTGCTATGTAGCTTCGTTATCATGTGCGGATGCGCATAGCGAATTCTGATTTTTGATCCGACCCTCCATCATGGATTATCTCCCCCTTTCGGACTCAGAATTTCCCTATTTTTTATTGTAAGTCGAAAAACTTTCTCACCTTAATACCTACATTTCTGATATTTGATATGTAGCTTCGTTATCATGTGCAGATGCGCAAAGTGAATTCGGATTTTTGATCCGACCCTCCATCATGGATTATCTCCCCCTTTCGGACTCAGAATTTCCCATTTTTTCCTTGTAACTCGAAAAACTTTTTCACCTTCATACCTACGCGCCTCATATTTGCTATGTAGCTTCGTTATCATGTGCGGATGCGCATAGTGAATTCTGATTTTTGATCCGACCCTCCATCATGGATTATCTCCCCCTTTCGGACTCAGAATTTCCCTATATTGTAAGTCGAAAAACTTTCTCACCTTAATACCTACATTTCTGATGATTTGTATGTAGCTTCGTTATGATGCGCAAAGTGAATTCCGATTTTTTATCCGACCTTCCATCATGGATTATCTCCCCCTTTCGGACTTAGAATTTCACTATTTTTCCTCGTAGGTCGAAAAACTTTTTCACCTTAATACCTACGCGTCTCATATTTGGTTCGTAGCTTCGTTTTGATGTGCTGATGCGCAAAGTGAATTCGGATTTTTTATCCGACCCTCCATCATGGATTACCTCCCCCTTTCGGACTTAGCATTTGGGGAAAGTGGGTATATTGCGATGGCGCGCCATCGACTTTTTCTAGTTTGAATTGAATTTGAAAAACTTTTAACGTAAAACTTTTAACAAAAAGTTTAAAATCATTTGACCGTGACGTGACCTTGGTGACAAGAGATATGAGCCGCGTCGTGCGAAAACCTGTCTTTGTGAGTCTGACAACATAACAATTAAGATATGACGTCGTGAACATAGCTGACGTAATTTCCGCCCAGATTTCCAATTATCGACATTTGTCAGACCACCATGTTTGGTGTTAAAGTTATCTAACGAACAGAACAACAACGCACCTCAGTGTTTTTATTATTTTAATGCATTTTTTACCAATGTGAGCGTTATATATTTGTTTAAATTTTATTTGAACTTTAGTTAAGTGCAAGATACATTACCAAAATATGTCTATAATCGGACAGTCTTTGATCTGTCCTGGGTCCTGTCTGAGAATGTATTGGATGAGCGTTAACCCTTACTATGCTGAATTAAATGTTGTCGTCTGCTGGAAATGTTCTATTTTCAATATTTCTCGACAAAAACTTGGTTTTGACAGCACATGAGAATCGTCTCCAGTGGAGACGATTCTCATGTGCTGTCAAAACCAGTTTTCTGTTAAGAATTAAGCAAAAAATGAAAAACAGCAGACGGCAATTTCCGTCAACAGCGTATATAGGAAGCGTTAAACTACGGTACTAACGGTCGTATGATCGAAATCCACTGTGTGACATTTTTATTGGAAACATGCACGTCTTATATATGTTTTTATTAACAATAATGGCGAACGATACTTTTCTTTTATTATTTTCCTGTTGATATCACATATAAAAATGTTAGTCTGTTATTGACATGTGTTTTTTATTTTGCCGTTATTTTGACAAAATATTTTCTTTGACGCAGTTTACAGATAACCGTCCATGTTGACTGTTATCGACCACCATTTACAGGTGAAAACTCTGTGGAAGCTATATTTTTATTTACATACAGATGGTCGGCAGCATATGTGTAGACCTATGTAGCCTGGGCCCGGTTTCTCGTACAACTAATTGTTTGAGACCTGGATATTTTCAGTTTATTGCTCAATTCGTTAATATTCTAATTCTAATATAATGTATAAAAATAAAATTTAGCACAACCTTAACCGATTTTAAGAAAAAATATTTCCTGCAAAAAAAATAGATCAGTCTCATTTGTTCATATGCGCCATCTGATCAGAACATACAATGTTCGCACAAAAATATTTACACAATTCCCTAACATTTGATTGGCCCGTAGCAAGTCTCTGTCCAAAATTTATATCCCAGTAACCTCCCACGCTGAACTACTTTCCGTAACCGTGAGGCGCAGTTAAAATAATTCTTCAGAAAACGGAAAATAAACACATTTTCTTGATGAATTTATTTCAAATGCTGGAATTATAAGGAATGAATGGCCTTTTTGTGGAATTTATCGGGGATATAAATTGGAAAAGTCGCGGGAATACTGGACGAGGCCTTCCGGCCTTCGTCCAGTATTCCCGCGACTTTTCCAAGTTTATACTCCGATAAATTCCACAAAAAGGCCATTCATTCCTATAATATATCAAGGCAACATGTTGGGGACATTAGTGTCATGGACCGTGAGTGAAAATATTGTCAAGTCGAGACACAAATACAATAACATAAAAAGTCAAGAACTAGATACATGCATGGGCGGATTCAGGGGAGTGGACCCAGTGTGCGCCCCCCCCCCCCCCCACCCCCCTAAAATTCACTGAGTAAAGATTTTTTACAAGTTACAAGGCACGTTTCATGCCAAGTGCCATGTATTCCATGCATTTTTCGGTCGTTTTCTTATTGTTTCAAAATTTAAAAGTTTTCAATCAAAAATGATGTCTAAACATACTGTGACAGTGTGAATATCTTTGCTCCAAAATGCGCCAGAACGCAGGAAATGCGATGTAGATTTCAAAAAAATTTGGGGGGGGGGGGGGGGAATGCCCCCGGACCCCCCTAGCGCTATCCTGAGCTCTGCTCGGTCGACTATTTTGCAATACTTAAGCTAAGCTCGTTCGATAATATAGTCAAGTATTGCAAAATAGTTACGCCCCCCCGCCCCAACCCGAAATCCGCAATCCGCGCCTGACATGTACTGTAGGATTATATTTCAAGGCAACATGTTGGGGACATTAGAGTCATGGACCGAGTGAAAATATTGTCAAGTCATGACACAAATACAATAAGACTGTGCGCACTAGCAATTGATATGGTTCATCTAGTCTGGTTCGGCGATTATCAAGAATCTCTTGACTTGGGGTCTTGTTACTATATATCCCCCTCTACTCGTATTTCTTCGTACTATGGGACCCTCGCATTTTGAGTTGTGTCTCCAAAAGACAAAATGTTAACGTACTTACAAAACAAACACAAGGCGGTAGTACGATAAGCTGATATTCGTTAACAAATGTCTGCAAAGGTGTTACCATATCCATTTTGTCCATTTAGCAGACTTGCACGCGCTACCCCTGAAGGTGGTCTCCCACTCAGGCAAGTGAGACTGCGATATAGAGTAGAAATTACATGTAAGTGATGGGGACTTTTGTATCACACTATTCGTGTGACTGTGAACTGTAAATAGCGAGTAACGCATGGATGTAAGGGTGCCTGTCATCAGACATGAACACTGCCTTTCAGAGCAATAAGTCTGCCTTTCAGAGCAATATGTCTGTCTGTCCGTCCATCCGTCCGTCCGTCCGTCCGTCCGTGTCGGGTCGGGTCGGGTCGGGTCGTCTCTGTCTCTGTCTCTGTCTCGTCTCTGTCGTCGTCGTCTCTGTCTCTGGTCTTCTTCTTTCTTTGTCGAAAGGTTTCGTTCGGGCTCCTCTTTTGTTCTCTGTCTCTGTCTCTGTCTCTGCTCTGTCTCTTGTCTCTTGTCTCTTCTCTCCTGTCTCGTCTTCCTGTCCTCTGTCTCCCCTGGGTCTCCTGTCTCCTGTCCTCCTGTCTTCCTGTCTCCAGCTCCTGTCTTCCTGTCTCTTCTCTGTCTCTGTCTCTGACTCTGTCTCGCTCGTCTCGTGTCGTCTCGTCTCTGTCTCTGTCTCTGTCTCGTCACGTCTCGTGTCCTTCGTCTGTCTGTCTGTCTGTCTGTCTCGTCTCGTCGGTCGTGTCTCCTCTCGTCTCGTCTCGTCTCGTCTGTCTGTCTGTCTGTCTGTCTGTCTGTCTGTCTGTCTGTCTGTCTGTCTGTCTGTCTGTCTGTCTGTCTGTCTGTCTGTCTGTCTGTCTGTCTGTCTGTGCATTTCTTAAGGTGTTTAGTCTGTAATAGGTAGGGACTTGAAACTTGGTGTCTGCATTTCTTAAGGTGTTTAGATGCGCAAAGTGAATTTCTATTTTTGATTCGACCCCCGGTCATGGATTATCTCCACCTTTTCGACTTCGCATTTGGGAAAAGTGGGTATATTGTGATCGCGCACCATCGACTGTGCTCTAGTTTTAATGTAATTTAATGTTCAACGTATTTTCTCCCCGTATACATGTGTATTTCCATTTGTATATGTTGAATTAAACGGTCGTATAGCACCAATCAACCAATCAGTTATATTAATATACGTCCGTGGTTTTCTACAATTATAAATTGTTAAAACGCTCAGTAAACACGATGTCAAAAAGAAGAAATCAGCATTACCGAATCCGCCGTACCCGTGCACGTTTATACTTGTTGGTACATGACCTTGCCGGTTTGAATTTGTCGCTTTGCACATTCATGTATTACCAAAAGACTCAAGCTCATCCGTCTTTACATTCATTATTCAATGCCAAACATGCTTCTAGTTTGATTATGTCAACTTGCAAACAGTTGTAAATGTTGGCGTATACTCTACATTATGTGTATGTGCAACGGTAGATACTGTAACGTCGCTTTGATGTCTTTTGACGTCACTTTTACGTGCCGTCTCTTTTGCTCAAACGACCTGCATAGCGGTGTTGTATAAACTATAATATCTTAATGAATATTGCAAATATTCAATTCATCATAAAAATACCATTGTCATAGTAACAAAATGTCATATTGACCAAATATTTCCCGAAGACGCGACGCGGCTCATATAGCAATTTGAAAAACTTTTAACGTAAAACTTCTTTTTTTTTATAAAGTCATTTGACCGTGGGTTCCTGGGCAGCATGGGTAGGGTATACAATGAAAATATGGATAGTGATCAATGTGTATATGAAGTTTCAAATTGATATCCCAAGCAGTCACAGAGCACCAATTTGAAAACGTTTACGTAAAACTTTAACAAAAAGTTTAAAGTCATTTGACCTTGGACTCCTGACCTGGGCAGCATGGGTAGGGTATACAATGAACATATGGATGGTGATCAATGTGTACATGAAGTTTCAAGTTGATATACCAAGCAGTCACAGAGAAAAACTTAAACGTAAAACTCGGACGGCGGACACCAAACAAAGCGGTAACTATATGCTCCACCGAAATTTTGTCGGGGAACATAAAAATAACATGGGGAAAATGTCAATGCAGCTTTGACATTGGGAAAAAATGTTTATGCCAAGTTTCAGGTTCATTTTTGGACTTGAGTCCCGTTTTCTTAAATTCCCATAGAGAAAGAATTTTATCGTAATAAAGTCAATGGCTAAAATTTGGTGAAACACAATTTTCTCAAAAAAGATTTCATGTTTAAATTTTATCCCGTCAACACAGTGCGTATGTGCCGTGAAACATTTTTGATATCCAGTCAATACTATTTTTGCATTTTACAGCCATTTGTAGGTGTTGACAGGATAAATAGAATAGTAGGTTAGTGCCGTGAATGGGAAAAAATATCTGGCGTGGCACGGAAACGGGATGTGCTCGGCAGAGCCTCGCCCATCCCGTTTCCTGAGCCTTGCCAGATATTTTTTCCCATTCACGGCACTAACCTACTATTCTCTATCTATTTTCCTTATTTCTGAACCAAAGTATATGTTGTGACCACTCATTTGAACCGCCTCGGCGAGATGGTTCAAATGAGTGGTCACAACATATACTTCTGATGAGAAATAAAGAAATTCTTGAGCCTTGCCAGATATTTTTTCCCATTCACGGCACTAACCTACTATTCTCTATATATTTATAGCCTTATAAATTGGGCAGCATCTGGTGAAACAGACAGTAGTGTAATAATGGCGAGACAACATGCACTGACCGCTGTGTGGCCACGCCCCTCGGACGACATGTACTAGCAAACTACACACATAGCTATACATGTACTACAACATTACTAAGTTTCTGCAGTTATATCCAGTGCAATTTAATATGGTCCCATTTTCAAAATACGTAGTTCAAATTGTCGTGTACTATTTGTTTTTGGTAATAGTAAAATGATATTTATACACTATTCAACTCTCAAACATTCAACATTGATAGAGCATATTCTGCCGAGAAAGATGGGTGACATTTCATTATGAGTTAATGTGGATGGTTGTGAAAATGAAGCAGATAACCCATAAAATGCCGCATGAATATACTTTGTCATTTGTTGTGTCTTCTTATTTTCAATGATTTCTCAGCAAAAAAATGTTTTTAAGAAATATGAAAACACAGCAGGAGACAACAATATTAGGCCATAAAAAAATAAGTAATTTGGTTCTCAGACACGGGGTTTGCGGAATATCAAGAGGGAGGGCGGATTTTTTTTTTTTAAAATATATACATATTTTTTTTTTTTTTGAGATGTTCGGTTCGTCTCTAAACGAACATCTCAAACATAAAATATGTTCTATAAAGTTACTATAACCTCTTTAGATGTGATTTTTGACAGACATTTTTGCATGGTAGTGTTTTTTATTGATCATGTAGCGAATATATTTCTCCATGACTATAAAATGCTCAACACATAGGGATTATGCAGACGCGGCGATATCTGAGAACCAAAGTATTTTTTTATGGCCTTAGTTTACCGTCTTTTAAGGGCTAAATGGCTCTGAATGCACAAAGCGTAATCCACTTGTAGGATGAACAACTCATGCTGACTACTCAACGAAGGAACTTCATAAAGATTGGGGTTTTATTTAAAAAAAATTATTTACCCTTACAAGACTGAATTAAATTTTGGCAGATTTTTTTTTTAAACGTTAAAAAAAGGGCAATATTTAGGTCCTGCCTTTTAAGGGCTAAAATATGGTGTCTTTTTTAATTACGTTGCTTTCGTGTTTCGCATTACTGTGGCCACATGCAAACACTTGAATTTCAGCTGACATTATATACTGTCCCTAAATACCAATTTTTACATTCATAAAGTTAACATTGCACAGCTGAGTTCAGTAACATTTTAGAGAGAATGACATGGTGACGAGATAACACTGTAATTACCAGCAGTATCTACTGTATTAACCCTAAATGTCCGGACACAATTTGCTTTGGGAAACCCCGATTAAATAGGGGTTTGCCAAAACAAACTATATCCAAATACATTGTCATTGTGATTGTGATTTGGCCACTACTGCAATTCTAACCCTAAACATGGGCAAGGTCACAGTTGTTGGGAAACCATATATTTTATATGTTTCCCCAAATAAATGGTGTCCGAATATTTAGGGTTATTACGGTATGCCAATGTCATTACCAGCAGTATCTATGTCTATGTGATTAACTCAGCGAGATTTGTTCACACCCAGTAGTTCAGTGGAGAGGATGCTAGTCCTGTTATGTCAGTTCATATATTTGTTAAAACTAGTTGAATACGAGACCAGCCGTGTGTTTTTGTAAATCAGAAAATGTGCAATATTTCCTGTAAATGGCATCGGAAGTTAACAAAATATTCAGAGCAAATGCGGATTAGTGTAAGTGAAACTGAAAGTTGACAAAATGTTCAGAGCAAATGATTTGCTATGAAAATATTGTCAAGTTTCGGCATCATTTCCAGAAAATATGTAAATATTTTTCATTAAAAATCGCACACTGTAGGTACAAAATCAAATGGCTCGTCTCACAAGTGTTAATACTAGCTCATACCTCCACATGTGATCCACGATAGAGCCACACAGAAGATGCACCATTACAAATACCGGTACCCACCCGCACCTTGAATTAAACCTAATCTCACACACCAGGGGGCCGTTTCACTAAACTTTGTATGATTAAAATGTTCGTAAGTGCAGATTTACTATAGTCTGTAAATTTCAATTGATGGATTTACATTTATTGAGCATAGGCTGAAAACAATACTTGTTTACAAGAACACATTGTTAATGTGAAATTTACAGACTATCATAATTTTGCACTTATAACCATGTTAGTCGTACAAAGTTTAGTGAAACGCTCCCCAGATATAGAATACCAGGCTAGTGTCCTTCGATATCCTGTTTACCAGACTCACCTTGCCAAAAGTAGGTATTGCTCTGCTTCTTTTGATATCAAGTTTATCAAGCTATGCTCGGAAATGGTAGGAATTCCTCGACAAGCCTCGGATTGCCGACACATTTCCAATAGCCTCGCCTACTAAACTTGATATGCACAGACACTAACCTGGGGCCCGTTTCACTAAACTTCTTACGACTAAAATGTTCGTAAGTGCAAATTTAAGATCGTCTATAAATTTCAATTTATGGATTTACATTTATTGAGCATAGAAAGCATTATTAATGTGAAATTTACAGACTATCATAATTTTGCACTTGCGAACATTTTAGTCGTACGAAGCTTAGTGAAACGGCCTCCTGGTATTCCCGATGAACGTGGTCAATGTGAGAGATGAGCTAGTAGCGAATATAACCATGGTAGGTACAGCTTACAGAGATTTGTTAAAACTATACAACAGCGAGAACTGACATAACAGGACGCGATCACTGTGTGATATAAGCAGGCAGAAACTTGGTTATGATGACGATGACTATGAAGATGAAAAAATGATGAACTTACAGTGATGACTGTTACCTGTCTATGGCGTTCGAAGTTCGTTTTTGTCACCTCAGGTTTGGGATTGGGGTCGGGTTTTTCTCGAATTTTTTCCATGATAAAAGTGTGAACTTTTCTCACGGAATCTGCGGCCCCCATAATTAAACACACCCTCTCTGTGGTGCCTGGAATAAACAAGAAAACATGATGAGGAAATGTGTACAGGTGTAAATGTTGTGGAAGATCTTCAGGACATGGAAGTTGGAGGTGTCTAACTGCATGCTAGCAGTGAAAAATATGCCCAACAAATTACGAGTATGTTTTTTATTTATCTCTTGTAAATATGTCTTGGAAGTTCATTAGAATTGCGTCCTCTGGCCCAAAAATAGCCCCAGAGCTCCAGATAAGTCTTGTATCTAAAGAGTATTATACCCCCATATTTCAAATTTAATGCGTATTTTACTTTTACAAATGTATTATTGATTTTATTCCTTATTAAATAGGAACAAATAATAAAAAATAAAACAGATTTAAAAATTCACTTATTTGAGCTGCAAAAAGCAAAAATCTGTATTAGGTAGACAACAGTGGATGCTCAGTATGATCTCGAGCTACACAGGTTGCAAAGAAATGTGACATCATTTTTTTTGATGACACCGACATCACATGTCACCTACCATGTGAAATGAGAGCCAGCTTATAGTTTTAACAAGGCGATAGCCGGCGAGTGTCACAACCACGAACGTCAAGGTGTCCATGGTAATGTGAGGAAGCTATTGATGCAGTTTGATAATGATCTGACTAACAGATCAGGAGATAATCAATTGTTGAACGTACGTCCAAAGTTGTTACCATCTATGCCTACACCTTCGCCGGAATTTGGTTGAGAAATAATTAGTAGATTTGGCCACATTTTTGTCTCGTCCACGTTAGTGGAAAGTGAGACGCAGTGGACCAAATTCCTCAGCCAGGAGCGTTTTGTGAAGTTTCACACTTATGTAACTATTTTGACAGCAGACCTCAGCGAGGGCCAGTTCAATCTGGTCTGCACTAGTAAATGCGATGGATTGGATATACAGTCGATTCGCGTTATGTCGACATCGATGGGAGACAGAGAATGACGTCGACATAAACGTAGTTCGACATAAAAAAATATCAATATTCACCCCAAACATTCGGTACATTTAACACTCGTGTATAATCTGATAAGAATGTGTCAATTTCCTGTGTTTCGTGCCGGCATACGGTTGTCGTAAAATATAGATTATCAACGTATCAATATTATTATTGTTTATTCGTCTAATTAATACACAATAAAATACTTTTACACGCACTGCATGTGATTAGTGTTGACATGTTATTATTTCCATGTTTTATTGGTCGCAACAATTTGCAACATTGTTTTTTCCGGCGATCACGTGATGTGATCGAGTGGAGATATTCTATAAAAAATACAAGACGCCCACGTACCGATTCGGACTTTTCAATAACCTCGTTCCAGTACAACTTCGGACCCATGTACTGCATTTATTACAGTAACACATTTACAGACGTACATGTATACACACAGACTATACAAGCAATATAATCCCTAGCAATCAATGTTCCTCGTCTCAAAGAAGTGATTTGATCGACCAACTGTTCGTGTTTATAAAGATCGCATGTAATTCACTCAAATTGTAATTATTATAAACAAGCGTCCGTTAATGATTATGGCATTTACGGCTCGATTCATGTCCCGAAAATAAATTGGCAATTAACAAGAGTAATTTTGTGATTTCACGTCACACTGTCGTTAATTGGTTGATCACGGCTTACGTGGTCGGCTTTGACAGTATTCCGCGATTGTAACACGGTTACCGGCGGCATGTTTTGATCACTTTGAATGTGTGAAAAACTTACCTGTGCCAATCAAGTTTGACCAGACTTTACGACGCCCGCTGTTCAAATTGCATATCGACATAACAGTATACAAATGTGTAGGAATTATACCATCGGGACTTGTTTTCCACATCGATATAAACGAAATGTCGACATTTCCGATATCGACATATCAGGTATGAAATGTATGAGTTTATATAGCAGTTCGGCCGGGACCATGAGCGTACATCGACATAAGCAGGTATATCGATATAAGCAATGTCGACATAACGCGAATCGACTGTATAAGGCTGACTGATTGGGCTGGCTAGCCAGTGCACAGATTACTCGCAAATTACAAATGAAAGGTCGGTCACCCCACTACATGTAGCTCGCCTTGAAGTGCCGTTTGGTAGTCTGGGCACGGGTGCCGACCCGGGACTCTTGAGACGTCGGCCAACTCCACTAACTCGATTGTATGCCAATAAATTATGATTGCAAAACTACTACGTTATTCATCTTACACATGTTCCAGACAAGATGCAACTCGGGTAGTGATAACAAGAACGGTATACTTATAAACGTCTAGATTATACGAAGTTTAGTGAAATGGGCCTGGTATATTATTTGATACACCAGAATGAGTAGGTTAGCCCCAGGCCCACGTCCATGGTCCAACCAAGGGAATCAGAAGAGCAATATAGCCGGGCAATGGTGTAAAGCTAAACATAAGCACATGGATATGTTGATATTTATTAACTCATTACATTGGAATACACGTTTATGTGTATGCAAATTTTGAAGTATTTTATTTTCATTTTTTTCTTATTTCTCATCGAAAGTATATGTTACGACCAATCATTTGAACCGTCTCAAAGAGACGGTTCAAATGGTGGTCACAACATATACTTCCGATGAGAAAATATTTCCAATTTTCCATCAGTAAAATTGTGCATAAAATGGTTGAACTTGGTGATTGGACCTAAATTCCCAAAGACACGACTTATCTGTTGACATAAGCTGTCAAGAGGTACATAATGTTTGTAATCGCTTCACTTTCATTGCATAGGCACATTAATATATGGTGGATAGCAATTAATGTATGGGCTATTTATTCCCTTCAAGATCTAACATACAAAAGCCTTCCAATCCAGTAAAGGTGAGAATATCATTAAGCACACACCCTGTGTAGTGTATAGAGCGTCGCGACGCACTGCATGTACCCTATAGAGCAGTGTTCCAGCAATTACACGGCGAGTGTAGATCAATACAGGATCTATACTGTCTCCCCATGCACTACATATTGCCATGAATACTGCAGCCAGACCAGGAGAATGTGTGTCCCTGTTACTACAGCCCCTGCTGGTCAGTCACCTGGGAGCCGCCGTTTCACTAAACTTTGTAGGACTAAAATGTTCGTAAGTGCAAAATTATGATAGTCTGTAAATTTCACATTAACAATTTTGTCTTGAAAACAATTATTGGATTTACATTTAACATTACAAATGTAAATCCATCAATTCAAATTTATAGACGATCCTAAATTTGCATTTCAGAACATTTTAGTCATGAAGTTTAGTGAAACGGGCCCCTGGAGTGGCAGAGGCTACCCCATGTGGCGGACTCAGTACCAACAGGCGTCAGGGAATACAACGAGCCACCCACAACAGTGTAGACACTGTAACAGACTGAACTTCAGATGCGTGGTGTATTGGTCTATATGTAGGCAGAAACTAGGTACCTTTTTGCAAAAACTAGCTGACACAAATGGTTAATTTTAAGAACAGGGGCAAATTTTATGCAAAGTTTTATTACAGGTAAGTATTATTAAATTGGTTTACTCAGACGTTAAAGGAGCATTCAGGTATGCGAGTTGGTTAAATCTGTCTACAACCATCTGTAAATTGTTAAATATCCCAGAATGATGAGTTAAATGCCTATAGGAACATAGTTGAACCCAGGTGGGGGTATGTAAACTGTATGTAACAATCTGTACTTGCCTACATTGTGATGTTCCCCATCACATGTACATTGTATGCAACAGTATAGACAATGATCAGACTGTTTGTTTGTTTGTTTATTGGTGTTTAACGTCATGTCAACAGCTATGGTCATGTAAGGCCGGGCAAACGGGTTTGATCCCGTTTTAACCTGCTGCATTGGGGGGAAAAACCCAAAATCAGAACGGAATATTTACATCGAGAAAAATATATTCAGCCCTGAAATTAGAATAACCTGACCTGGTGCCAGGTCCATATCACACCAAAGTCACTTGGCCCCTTACCCTAAAATAGGATTACGAATAATCATAATACTCACATAAGGGGTATAACCAAATTCAACTATAACATACAAAATGCCAAAGACGTATGTGAGGGCCAAACCAGGTCTCCAATCGGAATTCCGGTAAGGATGAACCCAGATCGTTAAATTACACATCACATACTCCCACCTGCCACCCACTGATCAGACTGTACTGCAGCTACATACATACACACCCAATGGTCACACACGCTAGCTGTGTTACCACTCAGTTACCAGGGGGCCGTTTCACTAAACTTCGTACCACTAAAATTTGTAAGTGCAAAATTATGATCTGTAAATTTCATATTAACACTATTTTTTTTTTTAACAATTATTGGATTTATATTCATTGAGCATAGCTAGGCTGCATATGCAGCCTATACTCAATAAATGTAAATCCATCAATTGAAATTTCGAGACGATGCTAAATTTGCACTTACAAACATTTTAATCGTACAAAATTGAGTGAAACGGGCCCCAGAAACTACGTGACACACAGAATCTACAACTTCTTACCATAGGCATACACGCATATATTTCAGTAAACACAAAACGACAGCAATTAACTTTAACCCTTTCACCCCTAAGTAACTGGAATGAAATTTGATACACGTATGTTAATTTTGCAACCAATCCAATTGTCACAAAATTATTGTCAGACTAGTCCATTTATGAAAAGCGGGTGTTTTTGCTCTAAAAAAATATGAAAATTACTTGCAAAAAGTGCAGATCCTGATGAGCCGGCTCGTCACGAGCCGGCTCATCTGGATCTACACTTTCTGCCAATACCACTACACAGGCCTGTGTTGTTGAAAGGGTTAACACGAACTGTAGACAACAATAGGCATAAACCTGGAGGGGCTGCTGTAACACTTCATGGCCAACACATGCTGGTGACAAGAACAAAGGGCTAGCTGTACTCCTTTTTAAGTTGAATGCACGATGAATTACACTGGTTGGCGATACCAAGGTATTGGTTTTCCCTCCGCATGCCAGCCTGTACACACTCGGCATTTAGAGAACTCCCCCAGATGCACACGCATAGCAGATCCACACCGACCTGCACACGTGTGTCAGGTCGACGTACACACGTGTGTCAGATTATGATCAATTACAGTTTCAGAAAATTCACTTTCCGTCAGCCGCGAACGTTTATAATACAATAGAGACAATATAGCCTACAGACAATTGAAGGGGTCCAGGGAAAAGTGGACCAACTGACCCCTTTAATTGGCATGCTTGACATGATATCGAAACTGATAATGGCATCCAACCTCTCTAAACCACCAGTTGCAGACAAGACAGTCACTGTGTGTTTAATTTGGGTGAGGTTTCTACATGCATGCTAGCAGCGAAAATATCCGCCAAACAAATTAGGACTATAATTATGTTTTATTTCTCTCTGTAAATATGTCTTGGAATTTCATTAGAATTGCGTCCTCTGGACGCAATTCTAATGAAATTCCAAGACATATTCATGATATTTATAGGGAGAAATAAAAGAAAATACAATGAATTCTCGGCTGCTATTTTTGAACTATTTTTAGCCCACAAATTTCATTAGAATTGCGTCCTCTGGACGCAATTCTAATGAAATTCCAAGACATATTCATGATATTTATAGGGAGAAATAAAAGAAAATACAATGAATTCTCGGCTGCTATTTTTGAACTATTTTTAGCCCACAAATTTCCCAGCATGCAAAGAGTTAAAACTATTGGCATATGATAAATCACACAAGTACGAGATGATATGGCTAGCATGGCTGACTATTAGCTGTGCAACCTATCACACCCGGACACTGGGGACCTCCAGCATGTAAGGTTTAGATAGGTTACACTGTTGGAATATTTATTACCATTCGTTGGTTTGATATTTTTTATACTGTTTATCGTTTTATATTCATTTCCTTTCTTAACCGTTCCCCACATAAATATACAACATGATCTGGTCCATGCTAATTTTGGACTATTCCATTATGGAGATGATCTATACCTGATCATTCTTTGACTGAAAGATCATTGATTCGTAAATGTGATGGAATATATGTATGATATATATGCGAGTGAACACTGCCTCAACTACCGACTTGATCACCCCATTGTAACGTCGTATAGGATACAGTAACGAGGCAGTGTTCATATATATGTTAACCCTTAGAATGCGGGACTGAAAATAGTCGTCTGCTGATAATTCATATTTTGTTTTTTCTCTCAGTAAAAACATGGTTTGGCAGAATTTTAGAATCATCTCCATTGGAAATGATTCTAAAGTGCTGCCAAACCAAGTTTTTTATGAGAAAAATGGAAACATAAAAAATATTCAGCAGCCGACACAAATTAATTCAGCAGTGTAAGGGTTAAACATATATTCTATCACATTTACGAAGCAATTATCAAAGGATGATCAGGTATAGAATGGGTCCTTAACGAAAGAAATAGTTCTTGTTTCAAAATATCATAAATGACAAACACGGCAGATCCTGATGAGACGCCCCATTATGATCTACGTTGTTTCGAACTGTTGGCTTTTGGTCTGTAGGTTTGAATACAGATACGAGCCATTTCACTAAGATCTACTGTGTTTGCAAATGTTGGATTTTGGTTCTGTAGGAATAACAATAATGCAATAACGTACAGAATCGTCTCTGAGTAGCAGACTACGGGTCTCACCTGGGTAGAAGTCGTTGGCCTTGGACATTTTGACGCGGGCGCCGGCTTCCTTCTGTACATGGGCGATCGTTTCCCCGCCCTTGCCAATGATGGCGCCCGCGGCAATACTGGGCACGAGGATCTTCAGATGGACATTGTCCCCACCTGCAACACACGGAGAGAGCCACGTGTACACATCAACATCTACTCGTATACACAGCAATATGTACATACAAGACAAACCGCGTGATTTTGTACACAAGGAGATGTGCCATATCACATGAAAAATATTCACAAAATTGATGATAATTTCTGTAAATGACGTCAAAAATTTACAAAATGTTCAGAGCAAATAACATTTTGTCAACTTTCTATGTCATTTACAGAAAATATCAGTTTCTGTAAATAATTTTCAGGAAAACTCTCACATATTCATAGGTACAAAATGACATGGCTCATCTCATATACACCCAGCAGCAACTGCATGTATACACAGTAACAGTTTACATGTATGTGTATATTCAGCTGTTCAACACATCTGCATGCATGTACTGCATAGCTACCTGAATATGCGGGGCCACTGGATCTCACAAAGCAAGGTGCCTTATTTTTCAATACTTTTTGTTTTACCTCTGTATAAAATACTAAACGAAAATGCCAGAATTAAACAAATGAGGGGCGACAAAACAGTTCCTAGCAGTTACTATAAATAATGATCAGTTTCGATTCATTTTTTTCAAACTATCGGTACATTCATTTTGATGGATGTACGTCAAGTCACAAGTGTACACCTTCACAGGGATTCCGCTGGGGAAAATAAAAAAATCGCCACTTCAAAAAAAATTGCGAAAGAGGCGATCGCCAGCGGTATCCCTGCCTTCAGTAATTTGTGAGAAATCTGTGCATAGGAGTCAATTTTGCAAATCCGCTAGAATTGAGCGAGCAACTGAAAAATCATGCATTGTTAATCCGTACATTAAATTGTGTCGTCTGCTGTTTATTTTATATTTTCCATTTTCCTCATAAAAAAAGCATGTTTTGACAGCACTGTAAAATCATTTCCAAAGGAAATGATTCTAAAGTGCTGTCAACCCATGTTTTTATTGACAAAAAAAGCAAAATATTAAGCAACAGCAGACAAAACTTTTCGTTTCCAGCATTCTAAGGGTAATAACCAAAAGAAAATGTAAATTTGAAATGAAAATTTGGAAATAATGCAACTATAGAATGGGTACATGAGATTGAATGTCAAACCAGTCCTTAATTTGTCAGACAGCATAGCTACAATTTAGGTCATCCGAGGCCTGAATTTGAACCTGCTCCCAAATGTTCAAGAAATGGGAAACTCGGCCATTGTCACACTTTATTCAACTCGTATGCATAGCAAGTAGCTTCTAAAAGTTAGAGCACGCAAATCACTCTGAGGATGAAATAATGTGGTTTAACGTCCCAGCAACAGCAACAGTCAAAGTCATATAGGGACAGGACCACAGTTAGTCTCATCAGACAGACCAGTGGGATGGAAATACTATGAACATATTTTTCATGCCCCAGGGTAGGTTTTGAACTCACAACTTCTGTATTCTGTGTTCAGTGAAACGGGCCCCTGTATTCTACCCCTGAGCCACAGCCCATCCCCTGCCGAGGATGAACATTAGGCATACATACAGGAGTGTAACTGTTGGCAAGGCAATGGTGTATTGCAATTTTTTTTATTCCAATACATGTACATGATTAAGTAAAAAAAGAAAGTGTTTGTTTCTTATTACGCTAAATAAAATAATAAGGTAGGCAGGAAAAAGTGTTTATTTTGTAAAATCAGATCCACACCCAATTTAGTGGTGCATGTCATGGCTAACTATTTAAGTTTATATAGTGTATGCTAAACAAATAATCCACACACAAACACTTTTTATGGGACAATTTCAGTGATTTTATTTTTGTTTTTATATTATTATTATTATTATCATTTTGTACTAAAAAGTTTAGGGTCGGCAGGAAAATCTAGGTAGGGTCGGGTAACCGGAAACAAACATACTTTTTTTAGGCCTTAGGTGATTGGGAAACTTAACCCTTACAATGCTGAATTAAATTGTGTCGTCTGCTGAATATTTTTTATTTTCCATTTTTCTCATCAAAAACATGGTTTGGCAGCACTTTAGAATTGGAAATGATTGTAAAATGCTGCCAAACCATGTTTTTACTGAGAGAAAAGACAAAATATGAATTAACAGCAGCCGACTATTTCCGGTCCCGCATTCTAAGGGTTAATTAAGGCATTGGCAACTGTAAACTATCATGCCTGCAGTACCAGACAAGTGTTACACCTGTGTGTTACAATTAGTGTGTGGTGTGTCATGTTTATACAATGTATACAGCTAGACTGAGCTAGTATAACTCAAATACATCTTCAATGCATGATGATGTGCTTATGTAATAAATAAAATCTAACATTTATATTGATTTGATATGATATTTATTAAATTTGTTGACTGATGTCTTATGAAATCAGTAAACTCGTTAAGTAAATATATTAGATATGAACTCATTAAACTTGTTAAATAAATATATTAAATCACCGCTCGTGTGAGATTCTCTATTTACAGCACACCACGCCATAATAGTGAGGTAAATGTGCACGTACTTGCCACACGGTGACAGCCCGAGGTGACTGCAGTACGAGACGTGCAATATATCACAGAGGTGTTGTCGGAGAAAAACTAGCAAGCTCACAATAACCTGCCCTTTTATAAATTATATGCACACTAGAATACAGCCATAGGCCACATTCAGCCCATGTTCGGTGTCGTACAGCCAACAGTTATGGAGGAGAACATGGTGTGTTGATCTGCAATACAAACTGAAAACACATTGGTGAGAAGTATATAGTCTCAAACCATATGTGTAATGTTTCAATGTGTTTGTTTGTTGGGGTTTAACGGCCTATCAACAGCTAAGGTCATTTAAGGCCGGGTCAATGGGTTTAGTACTAAATCCCATATATTACCTGTACAAGTACATGTACATGTACATGTTCCAAGTAAATTTACAAATGGGGGGAAAATCCCGAAATCAGAACTGAATATTTACAATAAAACCAGATGGCCGCGGCCCGCATGTCGAGCCCGCCGAGGCATTTGATGGTCTCAGAGAGTATTTATTTGAAGTTTGAATTAAGGATTGTGGAGATAAGGTATGTAAAAGCTTTTAACGCAAATTTTAAAGTCATTTGACCTTGATCTTAGGCATGTGGGCCACATGGGTGGGCTATAGAATGAAAATATGGATGATAATAAAGAATTATTTGAAGTTTGAAGTAAATCAGAGTACTTAGTGTTGTGGAGATATATAAGGTATGTAAAACTTTAACACAAATTTCAAAATCATTTGACCTTGACCTTCGGCATGTGGACCACATGGGCAAGGCTATGTAATGAAAATATGGATGATGAAAAGTATTGGAAGTTGGAAGTAAATTGGAGTCACAATTGTGGAGATACAAGATATGTAAAAACTTTAACGCAGATTTTAAAATAACGCAAACTTCTAAGTCATGTGGCCTTGACGTTGTGGCACAGGGGCCACATGAGTGGGACACAGAATGATTATATGGATGATGCCCAATAAGCATATAAAGTTTCAAGCAAATCTGACTACGGTTACAGAAATAGTAGGTATGTGAAAACTTTAACGCAAATTTTGACAGAAACTTTAATGCAAACTTCTAAGTCATTTGACCTTGACATAGGGGCACAGGGGCCATATGAGTGGGACACAGAATGAATATATGGACCATGACCAATAAGCATACAAAGTTTCAAGCAAATCCGACATACGGTTACAGAGATAGTAGGTATTTGAAAACTATGCAAATTTTGACAAAGATTTAACGCAAACTTCTAAGTCATTTGACCTTGACATTGGGCACAGGGGCTGCATGAGTGGGATACAGCATGAATATATGGATGATGACTAATAAGCATATGAAGTTTCAAGTCAATGTGACTTAGGACTGCAGAGATATAAGGCATATTTCGGACGGACGGACAGACGCACGGACACACAGACACCCAGACGTCATTGTAACCACTATGTCTCGCTTTCCGCAAGCGGGCTCGACAAAAACTATATATTCAGCCCTGAAATCAGAATAATCCTGATCTGATGCCAGGTCCTCGCCACACCAGGATCAGTAATAATCTTACTACTTTTATAATGGGCAATAACCCAATTAAACTCCCAGGTAACAAAAGAGCCAAAGATAAAAACGTACCTGAGGGCCAAACCAGGCCAATCGTGATTCCTATAAGGACCCCCATCGTTAATTTACCCCGTAGCGTTCGCCCGACCAACCACCCACATGTTTCAATGGCTGAACACATTAGTCAATAAAACCTAAATAATGTCATGTAGGCAGGTAAGACAGTGGGACTGATTGATTGATTGTGTTGTGTATGTCCATTCAACGACACAGACAGAATGTATATGTACCTGCCAGGATGGGGAGAAGTGGACATTCAACACTAAAATTGCAATAAAACCTTTCAGCACTGAAGACAGTATCCTGATCTGGAATCAGGCACCCTTACTACACGGAATAACTTGGCTCCACATGCACGCAAGATGTACACACACATAAAACCAAATCTGCATATTTTTGTAAACTATACTGATGACATGCCTATAATATGTTCAACCCTTTCACCCCTAAATAACTGGAATGGATGATTTTCAGACTAGTCCATTTATGAAGTGTTTTTGTTCTCAAAAATATGAAAATTACTTGCAAAAAGTGCAGATCCTGATGAGACGGCTCGTGACGAGCCGTCCCATCTGGATCTACACTTTTTGCCAATACCACTATATATACAGGCATGTGGGGTTGAAAGGGTTAATTTGCCCTGAATATGGCAACATTTTTTCTGATATTACCAGTAACTGAAGATGGGATGGTTATCAATTTATCGTTTGCATTATTACATGACATGTAGCTGCAGCCGCTGACGTGGCAACATACCGTTCATGTACATGTACACGTGGTATCATGGCCTGATAAGATTAGATCTTCACCGCTATATTAAGCCTCCTGAATGTGCATTATTTCCACCCACTGTATTCATAAATGCATTGTAACCCATCCCAGTAAAACACATGTTTTAATTTCCTCTCATAGCTACATGCGAGTTTGTTTGTTTGTTGGGGTTTAACGGCCTATCAACAGCTAAGGTCATTTAAGGCCGGGTCAATGGGTTTAGTACTAAATCCCACATATTACCTGTACAAGTACATGTTCAGAATCACTTGGCCCCCTCCCAAAAACAGTAGGATCAGTAATAATCTTACTACTTTTATAATGGCAATAACCCAATTCAACTCCCAGGTAACAAAAGAGCCAAAGATAAAAACGTACCTGAGATCCAAACCAGGCAAATCGTGATTCCTATAAGGAGGAACCCCTACCGTTAATTTATGCCGTCACGTTTGCCCGACCACAACCCACTCTACATGTGAGTAACACATTTAAAATGTCGGTCAAATCAAATCTGGGAGTAAGGCTACGATAAGTTTTTTCAAGATAAAGAAAGACGAGTTGAAGAGTGAGTGAGTGAGTGAATAGGGTTTAACGTCCGCTTTTCTGACATAGAGGTACAAGCCTCAGGGAGTCTACACGCAGACGGGTCAACGGGGTCGAGTCCCGTATCCACCTGTCCGAGGGGGGTAAATCCCAACTTCAGAACTCAATATTTACAATCAAAATATATATTCAGTCCTGAAATTAGAACAACCTGATCTGGTGCCAGGCCCTCGCCACACCAGCATCATTTATCCCATCCCCTAAAAGTAATAGGATTAGCGCTAATCTTACTTTTATATATGGGGCATAGCCCGACTCAACTCTCACATACAAGAAAGCCAAAAATGTACATGAGGGCCAAATCCGGTATAGTGGGTTCCGGAAAGTATGAACCCAATCGTTAAGCCAGTTTAGTCGCCTTTTACGACAAGCAATGGCTACTGCAGCACTATTCTCAGGATCAGTTGATCCCGCCCCGGTGCCTGAAGAAAACGAGTTGAAGAAAACTGACAACAAATCACTTGCGAAATCTGACAATATAAATCAGTGATTTGTTATAGAAGGGGCTCTGGGAGTGTGGAAAATTCAGATCAAAGGTACATGCCCACTCAGTAGGCACAACATGTTCTTTACATCAGAGACATCATCTGATACATTTTCGCGCAAAATAAAACATTTATTCAGCATTATCCCAAGTATTAATTGGCATTATTATATCAGACGTAAATTTACACACTCAGATATCAGGGGCGATAACCGTGTTTCCTATCAGTATAATAATGGCACTTGTAATTTTTAGAACTGGTGGAATAGTGACTGGAATGGATTTTCATACATTCATTTTCGGACCATTATCCACTCATCATAAAATGAAAATGATTTTCAGACTATTCCATTAAAGAAACGGGGGTGTTTTTGTTCTAAAAATATGAAAATTACTTTCAAAAAGTGCAGATCCTGATGAGACGGCTGGATCTCATCTGTTGGCAAACACAGCAATAGAGAGCTGAAGTGTTGAACGGGTTGAAAAATGTCGTAGACAGATTGAAAGCCAGACTTGACCACCAGCCCAACAAATCTGACACTCTGGCCCAATCTGTGTGACCATTACAAACATAGATAGGCCAGTGACATATAACCTGATATAACTGAAACTACATGTATTACTGAAGGCAAGGAATCATCTGTATTGGCTAAAACACAGGGGCCCGTTTCACTAAACTTTGTACGACTAAAATGTTCGTGCAAATTTAGGATCGTCTGGACATTTCAATTGATGTATTTATGTTTATTGAGCATAGGCTGCTATATGCAGCCTATGCTCAATAAATGTAAATCCAATAATTGTTTACAAGAAAACATTTTTAATGTGAAATTTACAGACTATCATTATTTTGCACTTACGAATATTTTAGTCGTACGGAGTTTAGTGAAACGGCCCCCTGGTCCATACATTTGTACATGTATTAATAGTACATGTAATTATTGGTGTGGGCTTGAATCATTTTAGAACTAGCTAATCAATATCAGAACGAATTTCAAATGTAACTGAATGCAGAAACCTTATTAGCTGTGTCACATTGCAGGAAACTAAATTGCATGCTTTATCCCAAGATGGCTACTCCTGACTAGTTACATTCACACAAATGAAGAGTTGCATTCACACACATGAAGAGTTCCAGCATTCACACAAATGAAGAGTTCCAGTCACACAAATGAAGAGTTCCAGCCACACAAATGAAGAGTTCCAGTCACACAAATGAAGAGTTCCAGCCACACAAATGAAGAGTTCCAGTCACACAAATGAAGAGTTCCAGCCACACAAATGAAGAGTTCCAGCCACACAAATGAAGAGTTAGTCACACAAATGAAGAGTTCAGCCACACATATGAAGAGTTCCAGCACACAAATGAAAGAGTTCACACCACAAAAAGAAGACAGTACACACAAATGAAGAGTTCCAGCCACACAAATGAAGTGCCACACAAATGAAGAGTTCCAGCCACACAAATGAAGAGTTCCAGTCACACAAATAAAGAGTTCCAGCCACACAAATGAAGAGTTACGGTCACACAAATGAAGACGGTGAAAAGGTTTGTAGCATGATTGACAAGCATAGTTCATGATCAACGGCTTGTCGTGTTTTTCAGATTTCTACATTTTTTTCCTGTGTACTCTCCCGTATGCCAGAATGTTATGAACCAGCAGGATAGAATGATATGGAGCCCCGCAGGGATGTATAGAATGATATGGAGCCCCGCAGGGATGTATAGAATTATTTTTTTTATTAATTTGTTCCCTCGAAATAACAATTTGTTCCCTCAATTTAACAATTCGTTCCCACAAAATAACACAGTGGGAACAATTTGTTAATTCGTAGGAACTAATTGTCATTTCATAGAACGAATTGTCAATTCGAGGGAACGAATTGTTACATCATGGGAACATATTGTTATTTCGTGGGAACCAATTAATAAAAAAAGATCCATGTCCCCTGCGGGGCTCCGTAGAATGATAAAGTACAATACTGATGTACATGTGTGTGTAATATGGTACAAATATGCCTAGTTTGCATGGCCAACAAAGCAGTTATTATACACCAATACACAACAGAGAGAACATGTACATGTATGTGAATGGAAGACCATGGTTCACTAATCTCCACTTGATCCGACGCCAACAAAACACACTAAAGTCACCAGATGCCATTGACAATTGTGCTGCATATATCGAAACTGGCACCGGATTCATGACATATGCCCATTCAGCTACATACAGAACATATTGCATAAAACATATTTTCATCTAGAAACCGGCACAAATTTCTTGCGGGACGAAAAATGTGTTTATGTAATAGCTCTATGTAGAGACGAGTGGCATCTCATCAGAAAACTGGTACATTTTTCGACGAGAAACATAAATATGCCGGTGCAGAGTACAACACTAGTGATTGAAACAGGGACAGCTTAGAAATGAGTAACTGCCGGTTGTGGAGGATGTCTCGAGCAAATCACTCCATCTATCGAATATTTCAACTACACACGGGGAAATTGTACTTTCTTGCTCTGATGTTGGAAATTGTACGAAATTTCAAAGATTTACAGATTGGCTGTAGTGAGGTACGTCATTGACTGATGTCTAACACCCATTCAACAGTGACATCACATGTATGGGGTGGGGACTATTGCAAATTCAGAACCGAATTTAGGGATAAAATAATTTATCCTGACAATATCCTGATCCATTGTCCGGTGCTCTAATTACATCAGATACCTTGGCCACGTGTTAATGACTGGCAAGGATACATGCTGATATACTGTTAAGATACACATCTTGCTTGTCAGATAAAGGTCCGGCCTTTTTTGGGAAATATGGGTTGAGTTTCAACACAAATTCCAGAACCATTTGAAGGGGTCAGTGTAAGAAGGGGGCTAAGTCCTTATGGAATTAGCCCCCTTCTTCCACCGACCCCTTCATTGGTTGTCAAAGTTTCTGAACATCTATTGGCATTTCTCAACTCACAATGAAGCAGTTTCATTGGCTGAGCCTGAGCTGTCTCACAGTTCAGCCTCAAGTCAATCAAGTTGTTTGATTTCGAGCACAATATTCAAGAATTTTGAAATAAAACAATTGATAAATAGTGGCAAGATAGTGGCAGATGGTGGTGTATATCTGTATACAGCAGTCAGCTATGAGGTCATGACATTGTGTATATCTGTAGCCAGCAGTCAGCTATGAGGTCATGACATTGTGGAACTCCATCAGGTCCACCTGCATGTAGCCTATTTCACCAACATTGCAAAGTATACTTATCTAGCAAAGTATACTTTGAGGGAGAAATTTTCAATTTAAGGATTAATTTTTATTATACTGAATTTATTACATTATCACAGCCATTTTGGTTGTGATAATGTAATACATTCAGTTTCATAATTCTGCATACTTTGAATCATCAAATATATGCAGTGGTTGGTTCTATATGAAATAATGCATTTTGGGGAAAATAAATGATTATACTCCCTCAAAGTATACTTTGCTAGATAAGCATACAGGTTACCCTGATAATGGTGAGCATAAAACTATGCCAACGTCTTCGTTGCAATTTTCATAAAATAACATAGAGCAATGGTTCATATAACAATAAAAATATCAAGTTACGTTAAACCTTAGAATGCGGGGAACGAAAACTTGTCGTCTGCTGTTGTTTCTTATTTTGTATTTTCTCTAAATAAAACATGATTTGGAAGCATTTTAGAATCAATTCCATTGGAACTTTTTCTAAAGTGCTGTCAAAGCATGTTTTTGATGAGAAAAAATTGAAAATATTGTTTTTAATTCAGCACTTTAAGGGTTTAACATACTGTGTCCCATGCACCATGTGCAGTGAATCATGAAGCATTAAAGGGACGTAAGTGAATTTATACAACAGCAACTTGTTAATGAAATTACTTTGATTGTACTTGTAAAATACTTCTGCCAGATTGTATGCTTCTGATTAAATTTGAACAATACCCGGTTGTAGGCGAGCATGAATGGCGCTTTATGGACAGTGTGTCGACTGCACCACGAATGAACAAACTCCATTCATACAAACAATACCAAATTAAAAAGTAATTTATTTCTGCTAAACTTTTGTGCTCAAGTCCTAGTCTTTACCAGACTTAGTACATATACATGTATATCGACAGTGAGTCCCATCAATAACCTTGTCAACCCTTCACAACAGCATTGAGCACTTTCATGGAAAGTTCCAGTATATGTCTTTAACCCTTTCAATGCCGAATTAATTTGGGTTGTCTGCTGAATATTTTTTATTTTCCATTTTTCTCATCAAAAAGTTGGTTTGGCAGCACTTTAGAATCATTTCCAATGGAAATGATTCTAAAATGCTGCCAAACCATGTTTTTACTGAGAGAAAAGATAAAATATGAATTAACAGCAGACGACTATTTTTGGTTCCCGCATTTTAAGGGTTAAATGTACATGCCCACTCAGTAGGCACAAATTGTTCTTTATAGGAATTATATAAGTGTATAATTGTGTCACTATTCCACCAGTTCTAAATATTACGAGTCGCCGCTATACAGATATAATCATTTAGTAATATTTATTTTACTGATAGTGACGAGCGTTGGTATCAGGCTATATTCATATGCAAATGAGGCATGATATTATTTAATTATTTATACTAATTAAATGCGTCACCTGAACAAACATATATTTTCGACAGATTATAAAGTATGATAATTGCAGAGTATAAATAGTAATGTCCGTTAACATTTTAAGGAAACACGGTTATCGCCCCTGATATCAGTTTGGAAAGTTACATTCTGATATAAAATGTACAATAATGCCAATCAATACGTGGGGTAATGGTGAATGAATGTTTATTTTGCGTGAAAATGTCTCAGATGATGTCTCTGATATAAAGAACATTTTGTGCCTACTGAGTGGGCATGTACCATTAACCCTTACTACACTGAATTAAATTTTGTCGTCTGCTGGAAATGTTTTATTTTAAATAGTTCTCGATATAAACCTGTTTTGACAGCGCATGAGACGATTCTCATGTGCAGTCAAAAAAGGTTTTTTGTTAAGAATTAAGGCAAAAATGAAAAACAGCATGGTTTGACAGCACTTTAGAATCATTTCCCTTTATGCTGCCAAAATTGTTTTTATTTAGAGAAAATAATAAACAACAGCAGACGACATTTTCGTTCCCAGCATTCTAATCGGAACAGGAGCAACTTTATGAAAAATCTGGATATACGCACAGAAGAACTCAGATGAGCTAGCTGCCTTGCTATGAGTCAGCTGATCTGGATCTATACTGTTTGCAAGAACTGGGATTGTGGTCTGTAGTGGAAAATTAGTTTTATTATTATGAGCTGGGTACACGTTTGTGAACATGTGTGATCATTGAAAATAATAAGATCATGATCTGGCATTGGGTTTTGTTTTTTATGTTTGTTTGTTTATTGGTGTTTAAAAGCCTAACAGCTATTAGTCATGTAATTAGTCCAGCAAACAGGTTAAATCCCATTTTAACCTGCTGCATTGGGGGGAACATCCCAAAGTCAGAATGGAATATTTACATAGAGAAAAAATATATTCAGCCCTGAAATTAGAAGACCTGACCTGGTGCCAGGTCCAAACCACACCAAAGTTACTTGGCCCCTTTCCTTAAAATAGGATTACGAATAATCGTAATACTCATACAAGGGGTATAACCAGATTCAACTGTCACATACAAAATGCCAAAGACGTATGTGAGGGCCAAACCAGATCTCCAGTCGGAATTCCGGTAAGGATGAACCCCGATCATTGAATTACCCGTCGTGTGCTCCCGACCAACCACCCACTTCGTTTTTATGACGCAAATTTTACTACAATATGGAATCTTTGTGTAGTGGGGCCAGGGCTGATCATCTGACACAGCTCAGAACTGAATATTTACAATAAACAAGAATTCCGCCACGGAAGCGGCACCTGCCGAGGCATTTGACCATAACATGATCATGGGCATGTGCTAAAGAAAGCATCACAAAAACCATCGAGAAGTGCATGTTTAAAATACGAAAAAGGTCACGGTTGAAGAAACTTTTTGACATAAAAAAAATGGATAAGTATTGCCACAACCATGTGAAGGTCAAAACTGTCATGGTCATGTTAATGGCAGCATGAGTGTGTTCCAAATGCTTACATGTATCAAGTGTCCAAATATTGAAGCAATCCATGATCAAGTATATTAATGTTATACGATGATGAAGAAACTTGTACAAAATGTTTGAGGCAAAAAACTGGCTAAATGTGTCCGCAAAAATATGAAGGTGAAAAAGGTCATGATCATGTTCATATGAGTGTGTTCCAAATGCTCACATGTATCAATTGTCCAACTATTGTAGCAATCCGTCAATTAATATTAAAGTTATCCCATGATGAAGAAGCTTGTACAAAGTTTTTGACACAAAAAAATGGCTAAGTGCTTCAGCGAAAATTTGAAGGTTAAAAACGTGAAGGTCATGTGAATTGGCGACATGAGTGTATTCCTAATGCTTACATGTATCAAGTGCCCAAATATTGAAGCAATCCGTACAGTAATTTTAAAGTTATAGCATGATGACGAAGCTTATACAAAGTTTTTGACATTTCGGACGACGACGACGGAAAAAGCGGCGACTACAGTCGCGCCTTCTGCTAAAGCAGGCGCGACAAAAAACTATATATTCAGCCCTAGTTTATAAATGTTAATGTATATGATCCTTATACATGTAATTTGAAAAATTGGCACATGCAAGATAGAATTTTATGATTGTAAATAGTGCATAATCAATATTTCAATTTCACCTTGACGGCATTCAGTTTACACAAATCAATACACTGATACAAATTATTTGGCAACGAGTAGAAATGGCTTAGACGTGATTCAGATTGCCGCACCTTCCGATCACACAGACTGCACTGCACGTCTGGCTGTACAAATCCATAACTGCACTGTATGCTACACAGATGATCCTACACAAGTGAGAATTTAACAGCGTAGTTATTACTCCTTTCAACACCACAAGCCTGTATAATGGTATTTAAGCAAACAGTGTAGATCCAGATGAGCTGGCTCGTGACGAGCCGTCTCATCAGGATCTGCACTTTTGGCAAGTAATTTTCATATTTTTGAGAACAAAAACACGCCCTTTTCATAAAGGGACAAGTCTGAGTGAGTGAGTGAGTGAATAGGGTTTAACGTCCGCTTTTCTGACATAGAGGTACAAGCCTCAGGGAGTCTACACGCAGACGGGTCAACTGGGTCGAGTCCCATATCCACCTGTCCAAGGGGGGTAAATCCCAACTTCAGAACTCAATATTTACAATCAAAATATATATTCAGTCCTGAAATTAGAACAACCTGATCTGGTGCCAGGCCCTCGCCACACCAGCATCATTTATCCCATCCCCTAAAAGTAATAGGATTAGCGCTAATCTTACTTTTATATATGGGGCATAGCCCGACTCAACTCTCACATACAAGAAAGCCAAAAATGTACATGAGGGCCAAATCCGGTATAGTGGGTTCCGGAAAGTATGAACCCAATCGTTAAGCCAGTTTAGTCGCCTTTTACGACAAGCAATGGCTACTGCAGCACTATTCTCAGGATCAGTTGATCCCGCCCCGGTGCCTGCACGGGGCGGGACAAGTCTGAACATCATTTTGTGACGATTGGATTGGTTGCAAAATTAATGAAAATCCATTTCAGTTACTTAGAGGTGAAAGGTTAAACATTGAAGGAGTTTACAGATTCCATAAGAACATGGATATGCCTGGTAGTTTTTTTTGTTTGTTGGTTGGTGTTTAACGGCCTATCAACAGCTACAGTCATTTAAGGCCGGCGTGGTTTCTAATGAAATAAGTGCCTTTGTTTAAAAAAAAATATTTTAATAATATTTATTAAACTTGTTCACTGATTACGTAATAAATCATTTTAAATGCTAAGATTCAAATTTATTCATATTAAGAACAATATCATACACTGAAGCTGCTGATTACACAGTGTATTTTCACTTAGAAACATTACACTGGTGTACTGTGATTGTACCACGTTATTAACCCTTCCTACGCTGGAGACGGAAATTGCCGTCTGCTGTTTTTCATTTTTGCTTTAATTCTTAACAAAAAACTGGTTTTGACAGCACATGTGCTGTCAGAACAGGTTTTTGTCGAGAAATATTGAAAATAAAACATTTCCAGCAGATTTCCAACATTTAATTCAGCATAGCTAGTAAGGGTTAAACAGTGACAACCTATTTATGTAATAAATGAGCTATTGAATTAAACATACAGCGTCACTATGGCCACCTATCCTGACGAATAACACAGCCATTTTCAGACGACAATATACGAGACTCATGGCAGCCTGATCTACTTGCCACAGGAAGCATTGTAACATGGGTGTGGCACATGATGGATAACAGATACATGTACTATGGCTTTGCCTGCGAACAATGGCGCTATTGCTCCAATTGACAGAAATCTACAGAAGCCCATTAGGGCCACTTCACTTTTTTTTTATCTTTTCTTGAATTTTTGAGATCTTTTCTTGAATTTTCAAGATACTTTCTTGAATGTTCGAGATCTTTTCTTGAATTTTCAAGATGTTTTCTTGAATTTTCAAGTTCTTTTCTTGAATTTTCAAGATATTCTCTTGAAAATTCAAGAAAAGATCTTGAAAATTCAAGAAAAGAACTTGAAAATTCAAGAAAACATCTTGAATAAATGGAAATTAAAACAAGAGGGCCATGATGGCCCTAATTCGCTCACCTGACTCCATGAACACCAGAGGAGAATGTGACATTGAGTTCATGTGTTTTAAAAAAATTGTGCTATTTTTAGATGGCGGTCATCTTGGATTAAGCGATGACTCTCATTTTACCAAATCTGAAAATGCTTCACCCAAGGATCTTAACTTACTATGAAGTTTGGCCAGCATCAGCCATGTGGTTCCTGAGAAAAAGACGTTCAAAATCTTGAATAAATGGACCTTTTGGAGGCCATCATGGATGACATAATCATACGATTTTGACAAATATTGCACCAGAGCAATCGCCTCATCAATACCTTCAATTTGATATATGACATGACCATATTTGGTCAAAAATAAAATTTGATCCCACGGGCCACGGGCGCCCATTTTTATTTTTAACCCCGGGGTCACCATTTTAACAACTTTGAAAGAGCATTCTACGTCGATCATTCCTACCAAGTTTCGTCGAAATCTGGTTGGCGGTTCATGAGAAAAATATTTTTTAAGAATTTGTGCTATAGACGGCGGCCATCTTGGATTAGCGACGACCTCCATTTTAACAAATCTGAATAGGCTTCACCCATGGACCATAACTGAAGTTTGACCACCATGGGCCAAGTGGTTCGTGTGAAGAAGAATTTTGAAATCTCTAATAAAAGAACGACCTTTTGACCTTTTGGTAGCCATCTTGGATGACATGACCATCCAATTTCGACAAAAAATGTACCAGAGCGATCGCCTCTTTGATACTTTCGATTTCAAATAGACATGACCATATTCAGTCAAAAATAAAATTGGACCCCAATTTGACCCCATGGGCCACGCCCATTTTTGACCCCGGGGTCACCATTTTAACAACTTTGAAAGAGCATTGTACATCGATCATTCCTACCAAGTTTCATCGATATCCGGCTGGCGGTTCATGAGAAGATTTTTTAAGAATTTGTGCTATTTTTAGACGGCGGCCATCTTGAATTAGCGACGACCTCCATTTTAACAAATATGAAAAGGCTTCACCCATGGACCATAACTGTGAAGTTTGGCCACCATGGGCCAAGTAGTTCGTGTGAAGAAGAATTTTGAAATCTCTAATAAAAGAACAACTTTTTGACCTTTTGGCGGCCATCTTGGATGACATAACCATCCGATTTCGACAAAAAATGCACCAGAGTGATCGCCTCGTTGATACCTTCGATTTGATATATGATATGACCATATTCAGACAAAAATAAAATTTGACCCCCATTTGACGCCACGGGCCACACCCATTTTTGACCCCGGGGTCACCATTTTAACAACTTTGAAAGAGCATTGTACATCAATCATTCCTACCAAGTTTTGTCGAAATCCGGTTGGCGGTTCTTGAGAAGAAGATTTTTGAAGAATTTGTGCTATTTTTAGATGGCGGCCATCTTGGATTACGTAATGACGTCATTTTAACAATTTTGTAATCCCCCTAACTAAGGACCATGACCATGAAGTTTGGTGACTATAGGCCCAATGGTTACCGAGGAGAAGACGTTTGAAAATGTTCACGGACGACGGACGACACATTGCGGTAACAATAGCTCACATGAGCTTCGCTCAGGTGAGCTAAAAAAGTGAAGTGGCCCTAATGGGCTTCCATAGAAATCATACATCAAAGGCATCAATTATTCACAGGCCAGAGTTTGTCCACAGTACAGTCTGTCTGCATTGATCACTGCCCTCAGTGCTGCCCTCAATGAATGCCATCACCTCTAATATTAGACATTGATAGTTCCATACTCTTTTCTGGACAATACCATTAATCATATACATGTAAGGGGTATTTTTACAACAAGGGCAACATAATGACAAACACTGCAGATCTGCTGATCTGGATCTAGTGTTGGCTTCATGGTTTGTACGGTTGAAAGGATACAGGCAGTAAATACGGGTACAATTAACAACCAGGGGCATGTTTCACTAAACTTTGTACCACTAAAATGTTCTTAAGTGCAAAATTATGATAGTCTGTAAATTTCAAATTAACAACGTTTTCTTGTAAACAATTATTGGATTTACATTTATTGATGTAAATCCACCAATTGAAATTTCCAGATGATCCTAAATTTGCACTTAGGTCTCACGGGACAGTGGGCAGCTAGCTTTAAAAAGGGGGTGGACGATTTTCTAAATACTTCACTACCGACCCTGTAAGTTACACCAGTGTGTCTAGAAAAATAGGTTTATGAGTATTTCTTGACTTTGGGAGGCTTGACAAGGTGTATTTTTTAGAGTATTTCATAATTCTACGAAACTGAATGTTAGCTCCAGTTGATTTTGACATCTTGGAAAATGTCGCCTGCTATGCTGTCTCACCGGTACGGTTTCGTGTCAGAATTTAAGGTATTTTTCGGGCATTTGTAGCGAAAATTTGAGCTGGTTATGACCCCGCTTTGAAATCATTTTCAAAAAATGGTGTGGTGTTACAAGTGATAGAACAAGACATAACAAAGTATCTGTGCCTCATATTTTCATGAAAACAATTCCGATAAATTCAGTCATGTAGAAACTTTTGGCCAAAAATAGGTGGGTGGGGTAACTTTGTAAAAAATTAATTGAACACATCTGATGCGGTTACTGAATTTTTATTGTGGTGCGCGATTTGTACTTCATTTGCAAGTATTTTTCAATACTTGTCGCAAGAGCCTCCTTAACTGATTGTGAGAGGCGGTGATTTTTATAAGTCACCCGCCGCCCTCAGAAAAGCAGTAAATTTTGGCTATTTTCAACCGTCACGTGATGCCTTACGAACATTTTAGTGGTACAAAGTTTAGTGAAACGGCCCCCAGGACTGCCACAAATTCTGAGCCTTACGAACATTTTAGTGGTACGAAGTTCAGTGAAATGGGCGCCAGCTCTTGGGTATTGCAAGTCATCATTGTATATCAATAGGTGATTTATTAAAAACATCCAAACGAGAGAGATAATAACAAGGACATGTTAATCTTGCCACGTGTCAGGAGTATGTCAATTATATCTACATGTAGTAAATATCCACGGTTCCAAGTACTAACTGTATTGACGTTACAGAATGACGAGGAAATTATTTCACAATTAGGCCGTGCCATTGTTCTTCTCGTTAAGCGTCCACCCGAAAGGCCAAAACTAGAATAACATGCCATGTCTACCGGTATATATCATGTTTAACTTCTATTTTTCATTATCTGACTTTTATCATTTATTATTTACTTTGCTATGGTATCGGTAGTAAGCTATAGTGTCATGTCTAGGCTAAAACCTACTTACATATCTGGTAAAAACAAACAAGGCCTAGAAAAAAGAAAGAATGTAAATTTATGTTAAAACTTCTGCAAAGGGTTGAGGACGTTTTAAACATAAATTTAAATTGCCGCTAAATAATAAGAAAACACTCTTATTAAACATATTGAACATTCATGAACGGATTTAAAACTTAGACAAGTCCCAAATCAATTGTCATATTACTTACCAGTACACGCTCAAAACCTACCCGCACGCGCATGCTTAACAGGGGAAGAACTTTGTATGGCCTTATCGACATAAAAATGTCCAGTGTTTCAGAGACCTTGCATTTAAGGCAACAAATGTCACAGTAATGTTTGGTGTTGAAGAGTTCATGTACCAAGGGTCGGAACATTAAATCAATGCCTCTAGTCTAGTTATGTGGATGAAATGGCATGATTGAGAAAAAATGTTGACATAACTGACCACGGACGAGTAGACGGACGTACACACGTGTGTCCGGAAGGAACTTCCAGAGCGAAGCAAAATTCCGTTCCCCTTGGTATCGTATAGGGGGCATAACTATTAACCTTCACATGTCTAAGTATATATGTGGCTGTAACTGAAGAAATGGAGCTTATGGGTTTTGCGATCAGTGTAGATCCAGATCAGCCTGTGCAATCGCAGTCTGATCAGGATCATCACTGTTCCGTCCATGAGACATCCGTCATGCTTCAAACAAATAATATACATCGTTATCTGACTGCAGGAGTGTGCTATTTGATCAGGAGCTATATACACAGGTCACAAATCCGATAAGCCCCATTTCTCCAGTCACAGCCACATATGCTGGCAGATAGCAGCAGTTCATCTGCAGATATTAGGAACAGGTGCTGGTACTGCTAGCACAGCTGTACTGGAAAACTAGACCAGAGCTCCAGATAAGGTGCGTATTTGCTTAAATACCCAATTAAAATGGCCAAAAACCCAATTGTAGCGAGTATCAAAAAGCAATGAAAAATTTGTGGTACCTTTATCATGCTGCAGAAAACAATAAACAGACGGCACAAATATAGCATATTTTTTCTTATTTTGCCATGAAAAACACATACATGTATTGAAATTTCATCATAATTCTCCAAGGAGACAATTCTAATGAAATGCCAAGACAAGTTTTCATTTAGAAGCAAACTATTCAATAATTGCTGTCTGCTGATGTGTCAACAATAGCTTATCTGGAGCCCTGTAGACAGCCTGCATCTAACCCACAGTTCAACCATTATATCATAATGGAATTAACATAAATCAATTCTCACCATAGTTAATCAAAATACAAAGATTGCCAAAAAAATGGAAACAAATGCCAATGACTGGTGTGAAATGTGTAATTACCAGTCAATATATGGCTGGGTATAGATGGATGTTCAGTGGCCACATTTATGGCGTAGGCACGAAGACACGGCACACAGTGTAGGGGCAATATTGGATTGTGAATCAATTCCAGTCCAATAGTCAATATCAGCAGGATTGCCTGTGGGAGTAGTGGACAGAGATCTCCCAGACTCCAGACCGGCTATGTATAGCCCCAATATTGCTGATTCAGCAGTTCAGCACTGTACAGAGCTCCAGTTAAGGTGCGTAATTTGACCAACTTGGGGTGAAATTTTGTTATTTCTTCATCAACAAGAGCTGTAGGAGAACAGCATAGCTCGACTACGAGGGTTGTCGATGTACACATAGCTTGACAAAGAAGGTGGCTGCGGCCTGCATAAAAACCTTAACCAAGGTTGACAAAAAACATTAACCAAGGGAAACTAGAAATGTGGCCTGTCGGCACACGAATACCCCCACTGGCAGCCAAAGAAAATGAGGCATTTTTGATTATAAGCCATTTAGCCGAGCGTTAAGGTTTCAAACGCATCAAGTCTGTGACCTTGACCCTGGGCATAGTGTGATAAACCATGCATCGGTGTAGAATATATAGAGCGGAAGGGAATTTCAATAGGTCTGACCTTTGACCTTCAACTATGACCTTGACCTTGGACATAGGTGCGTGGTTATTGATCAAGACACACCTTCTCATCCTGAGAAACATTTGTGCCAAGGCATTTGATAATCCATGCATCGGTGTAGAAGATATAGAGCGGAAGGGAATTTCAATAGGTTTGACCTTTGACCACTTTCACTATGACCTTGACCTTGGACGTAGGTGCGTGGTTATTGATTGCGACACACCTTCTCATCATGAGAAACATTTGTGCCAAGCCATTTGATAATCCATGCATCGGTGTAGAAGATATAGAGTGGAAGGGAATTTCAATAGCTTTGACCTTTGACCTTCAACTGTGACCTTGACCTTGGACGTAGGTGCGTGGTTATTGATCGCGACACACCTTCTCATCATGAGAAACATTTGTGCCAAGCCATTTGATAATCCATGCATCGGTGTAGAAGACCTTCAACTGTGACCTTGGACGTAGGTGCGTGGTTAGCAATTTGATAATCCATGCATCAGTGTAGAAGATATAGAGCGGAAGGGAATTTCAATAGGTTTGACCTTTGACCGTCAACTGTGACCTTGACCTTGGACGTAGGTGTGTGGTTATTGATCGCGACACACCTTCTCATCATGAGAAACATTTGTGCCAAGCCATTTGATAATCCATGCATCGGTGTAGAAGACATAGAGCGGAAGGGAATTTCAATAGGTTTGACCTTTGACCTTCAACAGTGACCTTGATCTTGGACATAGGTGCGTGGTTATTGATCGCGACACACCTTCTCATCGTGAGAAACATTTGTGCCAAGCCATTTGGGAATATCAATATTTTTTACCTTTGACCTTCAACTGTGACCTTGACCTTGGATGTAGGTGCGTGGTTATTGATCGCGACACACCTTCTCATCCTGAGAAACATTTGTGCCAAGGCATTTGATAATCCATGCATCGGTGTAGAAGATATAGAGCGGAAGGGAATTTCAATAGGTTTAACCTTTGACCTTCAACTGTGACCTTGACCTTGGACGTAGGTGCGTGGTTATTGATTGTGACACACCTTCTCATCATGAGAAACATTTGTGCCAAGCCATTTGATAATCCATGCATCGGTGTAGAAGATATAGAGCGGAAGGGAATTTCAATAGGTGTGACCTTTGACCTTCAACTGTGACCTTGGACGTAGGTGCGTGGTTAGCAATTTGATAATCCATGCATCGGTGTAGAAGATATAGAGCGGAAGGGGGAATTGCAATAGATTTGACCTTTGACCATTCAACTGTGACCTTGACCTTGGACGTAGGTGCGTGGTTATTGATCGCGACACACCTTCTCATCATGAGAAACATTTTGTGCCAAGCCATTTGATAATCCATGCATCGGTGTAGAAAGATATAGAGCGGAAGGGAATTTCGATAGGTTTTGACCTTTGACCTTCAACTGTGACCTTGACTTTGGACGTAGGTGCGTGGTTTATTGATCGCGACACACTTCTCATCATGAAAAAAACATTTGTGCCAAGTCAATTGATAATCCATGCATCGGTGTAGAAGATATAGAGCGGAAGGGAATTTCAATAGGTGTGACCTTTGACCTTCAACTGTGACCTTGGACGTAGGTGCGTGGTTAGCAATTTGATAATCCATGCATCGGTGTAGAAGATATAGAGCGGAAGGGAAATTGCAATAGATTTGACCTTTGACCTTCAACTGTGACCTTGACCTGGACGTAGGTGCGTGGTTATTGATCGCGACACACCTTCTCATCATGAGAAACATTTGTGCCAAGCCATTTGATAATCCATGCATCGGTGTAGAAGATATAGAGCGGAAGGGATTTTACAACAATAGGTTTGACCTTTGACCTTCAACAGTGACCTTGACCTTGGACGTAGGTGTGTGGTTTTCCAAGTATGGTTGCTGTAGGCCCAGGAGTATTCCATATACAAGCTTGAGTAAAAAACCGTAACCAAGGGGAGATAACTAAGTAATCCAAGGATAAAAGTAGGTCAAGGTCAAATATAGGTCAGGGATTATTGATGTACATCACTAGGAGATGAAGTTGTCCAAGTAATGGTTGATTTAGGCCCGGAAGTATTCCATATACAAGCTTGACTATAAACATTTACCCAAGGTAATTCAAGTTAAAATGTAGGTGAAGGTAAAATAAAGGTCAGGGGTTATTGATGTACATTCATCCCTATGAGAAAAAGTTATCCAAGTATGTTGTCTGTATGCACAATAGTATTCCATCTACAAGCTTGACTAAAAACCTTAACCAAGGTTGAGTAAAAACCTTAACCAAGGGGAATAAATAAGTAATTTAAGGTTAAATGTAGGTCAAGGTCAAATATAGGTCAGGGGTTGTTGATGTACATCACTAGGAGATGAAGTTGTCCAAGTATGTTGGTGTATGGGCCATGAGTATTCCATCTACAAGCTTGACTAAAAACCTTAACCAAAGAGAATTAAGTAAGTAATTCAAGAGGAAATGTAGGTCAAGGTCAAATATAGATCAGGGGTTATTGATGTACATCACTATGAGAAAAGGTTGTCCAATTATGGTGTCTGTATGCACAATAGTATTCCATGTACAAGCTTGAGTAAAAAGCTTAACCAAGGTCGAGTAAAAACCTTAACCAAGGGGAATTAAGTAAGTAATTCAAGGCTAAATGTAGGTCAAGGTCAAATATAGGTCAGGGGTTGTTGATGTACATCACTAGGAGATGAAGTTGTCCAAGTATGGTTGGTGTAGGGCCAGGAGTATTCCATCTACAAGCTTGACTAAAAACGTTAACCAAGGGGAATTAAGTAATTGAAGAGGAAATGTAGGTGAAGGTCAAATATAGATCAGGGGTTGTTGATGTACATCACTAGGAGATGAATTTGTCCAAGTACGGTGGGTGTAGGGCCAGTAGTATTCCATATAGAAGGTTGACTAAAAACCTTAACCAAAAGGAATTAAGTAAGTAATTGAAGAGGAAATGTAGGTGAAGGTCAAATATAGATCAGGGGTTATTGATGTACATACCTATGAGAAAAGGTTGTCGAAGTATGGGTATGGAGATGAAGTTGTCCAAGTATGGTGGGTGTAGGGCCAGTAGTATTGCATATACAAACTTGACTAAAAACCTTAACCAAGGTTGACTAAAAACCTTAACCAAGGGGAATTAACCAAGTAATTCAAGAGGAAATGTAGGTCAAGGTGAAATATAGATCAGGGGTTATTGATGTACATCACTAGGAGATGAAGTTGTCCAAGTATGGTGGGTGTAGGGCCAGTAGTATTCCATATACAAGCTTGACTAAAACCTTAACCAAGGCGTGACGGTGACGCCGACGCCGGGGTGACAACATAAGCTCTACTTATTCTTCGAATAGTCGAGCTAAAAATTACAAGTTGGGAGTCCGTTAGAATCGTCTCATTGAGACGATTCTAAAGGACTCCCAACTTGTCATTTTTGATGGAGAAATAATAAATTTACCTCCAAATTACGCACCTTAACTGAAGCTCTGACTGTAGCCACAGAAAACACATGTGGAATGGAAGCAGTCAGTGGAAATAGGGGGTCAATTCCAATCAGGGAATTTAAAGGGTCAGTGGAAATAGGGGGCAACCTCCAATAAGGGAATTGAATGCATCAATGGAAGAAGGGGGCTAAGTCTAACACAGGAATTGAAGAAGCCGGTGGAAGGGCGTATGTCTAATAAGGGAATTGAAGTGTGCCTGGAATAAGGGAGCCAAGTCCTTATGAAAATAATCCGACCATGTCAGCCTGGCACGCTGACCAATAGTACTGGCGAAAATAAACTGTTTCCGCGAGTTTCAATCAGAAAACCCGCGTGGTACTTTCGTTTTACTCTGAAACTTATTTTACTAGCTACATGTAACCGCATTACTCAGCTGGTAGATTTGGTAGACCGAGCTGATTTTTACTAGCCTCATGATACAGAGGTCCGTTTCACTAAACTTTGTACAACTAAAATGTTCATAAGTGCAAAATTATCATAGTCTGTAAATTTCACATTAACAATGTTTTCTTGTAAACAATTAGTGGATTTACATTTATTGAGCATAGGCTGCAAATTGTTAATTTGTGGGAACGAATTGTTAATTTGTGGGAACGAATTATTAAATTGAGGGAAGGAATTGTTATTTTCTGGGAATGAATTAATAAAAAAAAAGAATTATACGACCCCTGCGGTACTCCGGAGGGGTCGTATAATTTTTTTTTTTTATTAATTCACAGAACACGATTGTGGTATGTATAATATCGTTAGTCGTGCATCGTTAGTCGTGCTAATGGCTGGATTGTATCTATGCTGGACCAATCCCCAATACGTATATTTCCCAGCATTGAGTGGAGATAAATGAAGACAATACCAGCTGGCACCATTACAAAAGAATTTCCACATGTCTTCAATTAATTGCCCAGATATATGGCTGGCAAATTCTACTCTGGTTGTATGGTTCACTTACAGCATTTCAGTATTTGTTTAAGTTTGTGATGAAACCTTTCTGCTTCGGCTGGCCATAGCATGGATCATTTTGGGGTGTGAATGAGAGATTGACCTTATTTTTGGTAACATCTCATGAAAATGTGAATAAATATTTCAAATTGCTTACACAATTTTGTCTGAATAGATGCAAATCAATTTTCTCTCGCTGGAATTGTCGGCAAAGATAATTCCTACATAGAATTTGAGTCATAGCATGATGGTGGTATTTCTGTTGGAACCCTGAGTTTTTGAAGGGCTGGTTCAGTGACCTCTGAATGCTGGCTATGAGTGTTATCACATGTCGGTTGCAGCTTACTTCAGGTACATATATGTGCGAGATATTATACATACCACAATCATGTTCTGTGAACCAGCATCAGGGGGGAGGGGGGGGGAGGAGGTGGGTGATCCACCCTCTCAACTCCGCTATCATAATGTTTGCAAATGGTGTAGATCATGATGAGCTCATCATCAAGATCTGCACCATTTGTGGATAGTTTTCAATTCTTACAAAATGACCCACTATTTTGCATAATGGAAGTATTAACCCTTAGACCGCTACTCACAACAATTGTCATCTGCTGTTGCTTTTATATCTTGCCTTATTTCTCAATAAAAACATGTTTTGACAGAACTTCAGAATCATTTCCATGCTGTCAAAGCATGTTGTAAATTATTATAAAGTGCTGTCAAAGCATGTTTTTTAAACAGCAGACGACAATAAAAATAAGATAGTCAACACTTACTATGCAGACTTAAATTTTATTGTCTGCTGGAAATGTTTTATTTTCAATATTTCTCGATAAAAACCTGTTTTGGCAGCGCATGAGAATCATCTCCACTGGAGACGATTCTCACGTGCTGTCAAAACAGGTTTTTTGTTCAAGGCAAAAATTAAAAAAACAGCAGACGACAATTTTTGTTTCCCGCATTCTAAGAGTTACTTAACCCTTTTGCCGTCTGCTGTTTATTTTCCATTTTTATTATCAATAACACGCTTTGACAGTACTTTAGAATAATTTACAACATGCTTTTAAAACAATTTACAAGCCAGGTTTTTATTGAGAAATAAAGCAAGATATAAAAGCAACAGCAGACGACAATTGTTGTGTGTAGCGGTCTAAGGGTTAACATGAAATAGTCAATGTCAGTTACTTAGGTGTAAAGGTTAAAAATACACTCCATAATGTAACTGTCCGAAGTCTTCAATGTTGTGTACAATGAAATACTGTATAGCTGCAATTTGGGCCACAAACTGGAACTGCTGTAACATTTTGCCATCTGTCAGCCCAAATATGATGCTATGTGGTTAAAAAGTACCATTTAGGTATCACGACCAGTATAGATGCTGATCATACACACTCTCAAACCAAACACAACGTTGTTGAATAAAACTATTTCACTGATCGCAAGATATCGGTAATTAATTCTCTTGTAAAAACGCGATTGCAATTATAAGTCAATACCACAGTGTGTAATCGACCAATTTCTACATTATCACAGACTTCCTCAAGATAGGCAGCGGAATTCCAGGTATGGATGGCAAACATTGTTCAGACTTCCCAAGACTGAAGATATGCAAGTTCACCTAGGGCTTTGTCAGTGCCACATGAAGCAGAGGGATATTTTATCAACCCATGGTCAGTATTCATCATCATTTTATGCAAGAACTGTTATCAGATAACAGCAATCTTGCAGGTCAAAATCACAACATTATATTAACCCTTACACCCCTATCTTAATTTTTTTCTCGCCTGCTGTTTATTTTCTATTTTCCATTTTTATCATCCAAAACATGCTTTGAGAGCACTTTAGAATAATTTACAACATGGTTTGACAGCACTTCGGAAATGATTCAGCACTTTAGAATCATTTCCTTCGGAAATGATTCTGAAGTGCTGTCAAACCATGTTTTTATTGAGAAATAAGGCAAGATATAAAAGCAACAGCAAACGACAATTGTTGTGAGTAGCGGTCTAAGGGTTAAATACCAGATACATATTATGTAATATGCATTATGGCATATGCTGAAATGTGATTACAGCAGGTCACATGACAACTTGTGGGAGACCAGAGTGGTTTGTTGCACACAAGCATACATACACAGAGCTCCAGATACTTTTGTGTCTAAAGAGTATTATACCACCACATTTCCAATTCAAAGTGTATTTTACTTTTACTAATGTATTATAGATTTTCTTCGATATTTAGGGAACAAATTTAACAAGAGGGTCATGATGGCCCTAATTCGCTCACCTGACTCCATGAACATCAGAGGAGAATGTGACATTGAGTTCATATGTGTTTTAAAACATTTGAGCTATTTTTAGATGGTGATCATCTTGGATTAAGTGATGACTCTCATTTTACAAAATCTGAAAATGCTTCACCCAAGGATCTTAAGTTACTATGAAGTTTGGCCTGGGCATCGGCCATGTGGTTCCTGAGAAAAAGACATTCAAAATCTCGAATAAATGGACCTTTTGGTGGCCATCATGGATGATGTAATTATCCGATTTCGGCAATTTTTTTTTATTTTACCAGAGCGACCGCCTCGCTGATACCTTCGATTTGATATACGACATGACCATATTCGGTCAAAAATAAAAGTTGACCCCAATTTGACCCCACAGGCTATGCCCATTTTTGAGCAGTTCGTGTGAATTTTGAAATCTCTATAATAAAAGAATGACCTTTTGACCTTCCGGCGGCCATCTTGGATGACATAACCATCCGATTACGACAAAAAATGCACCAGAGTGATCGCCTCGTTGATACCTTCAATTTGATATATGACATGACCATATTCGGTCAAAAATAAAATTTGACCCCAATTTGACCCCACGGGCCACGCCCATTTTTGACCCTGGGGTCACCATTTTAACAACTTTGAAAGAGCATTGTACAACGAATATTCCTACCAAGTTTTGTCGAAATCCGGTTGGCGGTTCTTGAGAAAAAGAGTTTTGAAGAATTTGTGCTATTTTTAGATGGCGGCCATCTTGAATTAAGTAATGACGTCATTTTAACAATTTTGTAATCTCCCTACCTAAGGACCTTGACCATGAAGTTTTGTGACTATAGGCCCAATGGTTACCGAGGAGAAGACGTTTGAAAATGTTCACTGATGACGGACAACGGACGGACACATTGCGATAACAATAGCTTACATGAGCTTCGCTCAGGTGAGCTAAAAATTAACTTATTTGAGCTGCAAAATGCAAACACATTGCTACGAGTATTTTGTACTCCCACTTTTGATAATCAATGCGTATTCTGCTAAAATAAGTGCGTAAAATACGCCAATATGCACCTTATCTGGAGCAATGCCGCAGCCATGTTGTAATTGCCAGTAAGGCACAGACATTCACCATACACGCACATTTACATGTAGGAACAACTGCGGGTATAACAGAACACTGACGTCATGAGAGGTAGGCACCGCGGTGTGGTTAAGCGTATCATTACTTTACCGTATACTGGGAAACTACACAGTGACGACAAGTTAACTGATTTAACAGAGAGATAGGTGAGAAGCAGAAGCAGACAGTACCTGCACAGCCCCTCACTCTTCATGTAACTTGTAAGATACCATTGCAGGTACAATATATTTGTCCATGGAAATATATATCAAATGTTAACAAGAGTGCCAAAGGTCACAATATATACGCCCGTTGAGGCAAGACCAGTCAACAAGGGGAGATATCCCACTGAAAACCAATAGCATTCTTCATCTTGTCATGATAAACATGTATTCCGAATTGGGTTATGATCCGTCAAGTAGAACTTGAGTTATTGCCTGGACAAGTGTACAGTGTGAAAATTAAAAATGGCCGCCAAGTGGAGTAAGTCATCAGAATTTTTTGAAAATCAATAGAGTTCTTTGACTTGCCGTGATAAACATGTATGCCGAATTTGGTTAAGATCCGTCAAGGAGAACTTGAGTGATTGCGATGGACAAGGATACAGAGTCTGAAAATGGCCGCCAAGGGGTGATAAGTCATCAGAAATTTTCATTGAAAATCAATATGACTTCGTCTTGCCGTGATAAACATGTCTACTGAATTTTGTTATGATCGGTCAAGTAGAACTTTAGTTATTGTGTAGACAAGGATACAGAGTGCGAACATTAAAAATGGCCAACAAGGGGAGATAATACATCTAAATTTTTGAAAATGAGTAGTGTTCTTCCTCTTGCCGTGATAAAAATGTATACCAAATTTGGTCATGATCCATCAAGTAGAACTTGAGTTATTGCGTGGACAAGGATACAGAGTGCAAAAATTAAAAATGGCCACCAACTTGAGACAAGTCATCAGAAATTATTGAAAATTATCGTACTTGCCATTATAAACATGTACACCAAATTTGCGAAGTTACGATGCATCAAGTAGAACTCTAGTTATTGCGTGGACAAGCTGCGCCGTGCCCACCCGCCCATAATACATGAATACATAATACGTCACATTTTTTCAAACGGGCGTATAAAAATGTATACCAGATGCTCAATTCAACTATGACATGAGAGCTGCAACAGGAAATTGTGTGTTATATACAATACCTAAATGCTCTCAGGTGTCCAAACAAACAGCATAATACATTATGCTGAATACATAATGAATACATAATGCGGTTTCTCACCCGTCTACCCTGGTGAGCCCACGTAAATGGTGGATATGTGACCGGCTATAGAAGACACCTTCGGTGTATTGGCTACAAGTCCTGCCATTACACCCAACATTATACCTACTGTCTGTTTCACGAAAGCTGCCCAAATTTTACGGCCATATAAACAATTCAAAAATCATATTTTTTTCGATAATATTAAATTAAAGGACAATTTAAGAATGAGCCTTCTTTTTATTTCGTGAAATTTGGTCAAATATTGATTTTATTACGAAGGTAACGGTATAGGCATCCAATACAATATTGACCAATGATGAATTATTGAACACTGTGGGTCAGTAGTGGAACCTCACTAAACTGGATACCAAGAAAACATCTGTGATATTATTTTTGATGAGTTCTTGGTCATTTATCTCAGGTGACAATGTCAGGGTGTCCGGTTTAGAGAGGTTCCACTGTGTAAGCTCAGTGTTTTATCTAACATTTTGAGTTGTCAAATTGGTCTCTTCTGAACAATGGCGTCTCGTACCAAGTGAAAATAATAAAATTTATAAATTTTAGCGTATCAAATCCCCAAAATGTGAGTATTTGACGCGCAACACGCTGGTATATAAATCACTGTTTGCTATGCACATGTGTTATTTACACCTGCTTCGACCTACATATTGCTGAATATATCGCACTATTACAGCAATGTTGATGCCATAAAGCGCAGACACCCCAGGAAATTCTGCATTACCTGACAATGCCTGAGAAGCTATTTTGAGAAAATATACAATTACAATTTGTAATTTTCCCAGAAACATCTCTGAAATAGCGATAGCTATATGTAGATGGTAAGAGATATATAAAACACGCCATGTAATTTTGTACCTAAGAACATGTGTGATATTTCACGAAAAATAATTACAGAAACCAATATCGAAAGAGGACACAAATTTCATAGCAAATTATATTTCACATTTGCTATGAAAATTTTGTCAAATTTCGACATCATTTACGGAAAATATTGTAAATATTTGTCATGAGATATCACACATGTTCTTAGGTACAAAATCACATGGCGTGTCTCATATGATTACTGATGGGCTTATCACATCATGTGGAGGCAAGCTGTGTTATCCTGTGCACATGCACCGTGGCATACAGGGGCCCGTTTCGCTAAACTTCGTACGACTAAAATGTTCATAAGTGCAAATTTAGGATCGTCTGGATATTTTAATAGATGAATTAGTCGTACGAAGTTCAGCGAAACGGGCCCAATATCCAATATTTGTTTACAAGAAAACGTTGTTAATGTTAAATGTACCGACTATCATAATTTTGCACTTATGAACAATTTAGTAGTACAAAGATTAATGAAACGGCCCCCTGAGGCCAAGGCATCAAAACAATGTCAATAGCTCAGGAGCTACAGTACCATGAGGAGTGCCAGCAATTATTACCCAGCGGTGTGATTGTTTGATTCAACACATGTTTATACCATCTTCTTATGCCACTGAATTATTTGCACTCAAGACCTATTCATTACAGTAAAACTTCTGTAGTGTCCATGTGTGGTGGTGAGACACGATCGCCCGGTTAGCTCAGTGGGTAAGAGCGCCATGCTAGACAGGGGTGTGAGCAGCATATTGTGAGAAAAGACGAAATTGGTGAAAAATGTAACGAAAAAGAGGAAACACATACACCCCCCCCCCCCCCTCGACAAAAGTATGATTTTTGGACAGTTTCAACAAAATCCAGCACTTTTTATTTTTTTAAACTTTTATTGGAACAGAGGAAATCAGCTGAAAAGAGGAAAATTCACACCCCTGGCTAGTGTTGCGGGGTTCGTTGGTTCGAACCCCACATCGGGCGACACTTTTTCCCCTTAGAAATACTTCAATGGTGTCAGAAGTAAATAGGATTGTGCCTGGTGTGGGTTGCAGGCTATTCTCCTCATGAAGCTGTGAGGTTGATGCCTGGCTCCCAAAGGATAAGAAGGGGAGGAGTGTAGTGTCCGTGTGTGGTGGCGAGACATTATCGCCCGGTTAGCTCAGTGGGTAAGAGCGCCGTGCTAGTGTTACGAGGGTCGTGGGTTCGAAACCCACATCTGGCAAAACTTTTTCCCATTAGAAATACTTCACTTCCGTTGTAGTTTGTAGCAATGCCCCAGTGGCAAAATGTTAATTTTGCAGCCAACCCATGCAATTGTCACAAAATCATTTTCAGACTAGTCCAAAAAAGTGCAGATCCTGATGAAATGGCTCGTCACGAGCCGGCTCATGTGGATCTACACTTTTTTGCCAAGAACACTATACAGGCCTGTGGTGTTGAAAGGGTTTATTACAGTCACAAGATCTGTATTCAGAAATATCAAGTATCCAGCCAACTAACTGACTTTGCTCAATTACAACAGCTGGAAAAAGCAAGATTAAACCCAACAGGTTTCATTGATCAGGATCTACAATTGTTGCATATACAGGTACGATATAAGATCCGTGTTGTCAGACCGCAGCCCTGGACATTATATGAATCGAATGGCGAACAGTTTAGGTCCTGATCAAATATGGGGTCCATATTAGATCAGGATGTATACTGTTCCCCTTTAAGTTTACTGGTATTTAGCAAGTTCTTAACCAGACACATGAACGGACGGACACACAGTCCAAATATTATATGGCCCGCGGCTCTACCAGGGGCAAACAAACAGACTACACTGGGAGGTAAAAACGCAGCAATGGTGCACAGACTTATAAGGAGGTCGGCAACCTCCTAAATGTGAGCACCATTGCTGCGTCTTTAACACAACAAGTGTGAGAACCTGGACAAGCAGAAGTATGGGGAGCAACCTCCTAAGTCTGAGCCACATTGCTGCATTTTTAACACAAAAAGTTGGAGAACCTGGACAAGCAGAAGTATGGGGAGCAGATCAATGGTGTAACAGAGCCAGCCAGCCATTCCACTCTCTCCCATTGATTATTGCCTGTATGACATGTGGTCAGAGAGTGGGGCCAGTCTAATCATGGTGATCAGCCACTTGGACAGTTACCACTGAATACATAATGACCAGCCCAGGATCAATTGCCCCGATAGGCAGCATGCTGGGTCCTGATTAAGAAATCGTCTTGGTAAAACCATGAACACCAGGATTTCCCTGCAGTCATAGTGGCAGGGTGAAATATATCTAACTGTTTCAAGTTGAACAAAGAAAATGAAACCAGAAGGATTTAACATCCCAATAACAACTAAGGTCATAGACAGACAGGATCTTGGTTTCAAGTATCATGCGAAATACCAGAGGGGTGGAAATACATGTACTATAAATGAAAGTATTCTGCCTAGCGGAATCCCTCCCCAGCAGAATCCCTGCCACTGGCTATCAAGCCAGCCCCAGCATTACAGAGAGAGTAGACCCCAAGGCTAATAACACAGACCGAGCCAACGCCATTGTCAAATACAGTATGGAATAAGTCGGGAAGTCTGTGAAAAGCTTTGTGAACGTGAATAAATTAACTCTTTGCATGCTGGGAAACTTGTGGGCTATAAATAGTTCAAAACTAGCAGACAAAAATTCATATTTTCTTTTATTTCTCAATGTAAATATCATGAATATGTCTTGGAATTTCATTAGAATTGAGTCCGGAGGACTCAATTCTAATGAAATTACAAGACATATTTAGTTATTTACAGAGAGAAATAAAACATATACAGTCGAACTTCGATGGGTCGAACAGCCTGCGGGGTTAAGTTTTAGTTTGACCCATCCGTTGTTCGACCCATCGGGATTTTCTACTGTAACCATTTCAGATCTACGAGTTGGTCAGTGTACTAAGTGAAACAAGTCGTCATTACGACACGTTGTTTCATATAAATGCGCTTACATTTGCATTTACGGTTGTTTGTCACAGTCGTTTATTAACAGAAACAGGCTTTAATAAAATAATGAAAGCCATAATACAGCAATATAGCCATTATACAGCAATAAAACATGAGAACAACAGAAAATGATTACGAAATACAATTGGCGGACTTGATTGCCCCGTCCGATACGATCATGTGAAAGCATCTCTGATTTTGTACCCATTGGCATTTGCGTAATTTCATGACAAATATTTATCTAATCAAATATAAATCTTTGTGAGTGAATATGTATTTGCCATAAAATGATGTGCATGCTTGTAGGTATAAAATTACATCGCTCGTCATACACTGATAAATCAAATCAATAGATGCATGCCCAGTCGCCCCATCACTACTTCGGACCCGAAACCACATTCACTGCATATCATAATTTACTATCACATGGAATCCAGTCCCATAAATTACCACTTTAATTAACTAACAACTTCGCCGACATTGGTCAATGCATAATTACCACGTATGCTGGTCACGACTGCCGTTATTGAATACGCTCAAATGACCACTTGAGATTTGTTTGACAACCGGTTAACAATAGGTGTGAAAGTCAATCAACTAGTCTGGAGACAATCGTCTGACATGTTCGAGTTTTTGTGGTGTTTATAGTGGATTTATACACGACCGGGCGTGACAGCGATTCGAGGCATTGAGGGTTGTTCGACTTTCACAAGTTCGACCTATACCGGGTAGTTTTAACGTATTTATATAGGAATTCTGCCGGGACCTAAAGGCTAGTTCGAGGCAAGCATGGCTGACGAGTTTACCAGGGTTCGACCCATCGAAGTTCGACTGTAGTCCTAATTTTTTTGGCGGATATGATCGCCGCTAGCATGCAAAGAGTTAAAGACCTTAGCCTGGAAACAACAAACACAAGCTTATTTCATATTACAAGATTTCTTTTTTGAAAGGCATTGTATAATTGAAAGTATATTGTTAACAGATGGAACAAGAGTACTAACAGTCGCATAATATATATACACCTGCCGAGGTATGTTCAGTGAAGTGGGGAAAGTAGGTGAAGGTCAGTTTGCACACCCTGGTCAACATGTACACACACAGCCTTGCATCCAACACAGACAACCTGGGCCTGTTTCACTAAACTTTGTACAACTAAAATGTTCGTTTAGAATAGTCTGGAAATTTCAATTGATGGATTTACATTTATTGAGCATCGGCTGCATATGCTCAATAAATGTAAATCCAATAATTATTAACAAGAAAACATTGTTAATGTGAAATTTGCAGACAATCATAATTTTGCACTTACGAACATTTTCAGTCGTACAAAGTTTAATGAAACGGCCCCCAGAAACTTAACAAATGTTGTACGTCCTACACTATACTGCAATCTCAGATATCAGGGATGGGAACAATGCCATATTATGCCAAATCCTGAAAATGGTGAAACAAACATATGTCTGCACCCACTAATGCGTAAAAGTGTGCTTCACATGATGAAACATCAGTATTTTTCTGCAATTATCAGGAACATCCAGTCCGGATATCACGATGCATCCCGAGTTCCTGACAATCCCCCCCCCCCACCCACCCTGAATAGTGTTCACAAATTTCCAGCTGTTTGTTTCCAGGTGAGTGGACCGACTTGCCGGACAAGTTAGTTATGCCATTTCGAGCTGAATACTCCAATCTGGAGTAGGAACAACTTGAAATAATTTGTTCTATTTTTCTTATTTCTATTCAAAAGTACAAATGTATACATTGTAACCACTCATTTGAACCGTCTCATTGAGATGGTTCAAATGAGTGGTAACAACATATACTTCCGTGTATAATTAAGAAAACTATTTTTTATTTTTCATATGAAAAATTGTGTATCCTCAGCAAGTAATGGGTTACACCCTTGTGTAATTAGAGCTGCAGCCTGTACACACTGTGCCCCTGGGCCCAGGCATGTGTGGATAATTACGCTGTAATTACCAAGCGGCAGGTATCTACATTCACAGCTGACTAACACCAATTACCATACCAACCAGACTAAACAGCCGGTTTCTCCTCTACTGCCTCCCCACTATTTGCCAGAGAAACTACATTTAATAAGGTAGATAGGTATAAATATAAAGCTTGCATAATGTGTGCGTCACTGGAGGTGGTAAACCCAGAGATGTCATCACTCATCAATAATGTATTCCTGGAGATTACATCATACATCCCATACATTCTCCTTTTTGAAGGACACTAGAAACAAAATTGCTACCCCGCTTCATACCTCTTGCGAGGGTATCAATTTAACCCCATCTCTTTAATGTAACACATGGAAGAGTGATTTTTGCATTCGGTTATCCAGCGTATTTGATATGTTAGCAGGCGCGGATCCAGGATTTCGGGTTGGGGGGTGGGGTGCTTAACTATTTTGCAATACTTGACTATATTATCAAACGAGCATAGCCCGTTTGTAGACCGAGCAAAGCTCGGGATAGCGATATAGGGGTCCGGGGGGAATTTTTTTTAAATCTACATTGCATTTCCTGCGTTCTGGCGCATTTTGGAGCAAAAATATTGACACTGTCACAGTATGGTTAAACATGATTTTTGATTGAAAACGTTTAAATTTTGAAACAATAAGACAATGACCGTAGAAACATGCCTTGTAACTTGTAAACAATCATTACTCGCCAAATTTTAGGTGGGGCGCGCGCCGGGTCCGCCCCCCCCACCCCTGAATCCACCCATGGTTAGCGATATAAAACTGTCAAAACTGTATCAATAAATTATTAATAAAGAGCATACACATGCAGAAATTGGTTATTTGACCGTGTGAAGGTGTTTATCTGACTTTTACATGTACATGTATATCTTATAAATTTGAAAGCTTCATTTCATTATGTTGAATGTTGAACAACAACAAGAGAAAAGATGGCTTCCATGGGAAAATGATTTCCCTGTTCTATTATTTTTGGCAATTTACTAGTTCTATTGTTACAGAATATGAAAATTAACAAAAGTGTCTTAAGTCACAAAATACGCTCGTCGAAGATGCAGATATGTGAAGCTGTCACCAAAGAAAGAAACCTTAATGTGAATTTGAAAATCTATAGCATTATTTCTTCCTCTTGTTATGATAAACAGGTATACTAATTTAGGTAGAGATGTGTAAAGTAGAAATTATATAGAATTGCATAAAAATATATAGGAAAAAGTCTACATTTTTGTTAAACAAGAAAATATGCTGCAGACTATTCTAAATATGCACTTGTGAACATTTTAGTCATACAAAGTTTAGTGAAACGGCCCCCTGGGGTGCGTTTCACTAAACTTCGTACGACTAAACAGTTCGTAAATGCAGCCTATGCTCAATAAATGTAAATCCATCAATTGAAATTTACAGACGATCTTAAATTTGAACTTAATTTTAGTGGTACGAAGTTTAGTGAAACGGCCCCCTGTAGTGAATCAGCAGTTCCTGCTAAATAGCACAAAGCAGACCGAATCATGGATAACTCTATCTTGCCATACATATTGACAGCCTGCCAGCAACTCTGGACAAGGATATCTCGCTCAAGAAATACAAGCTTTTAAAACCTGTGAATACGTTTAGTAAAATTCAGGTTATGACCCCACTGTAGCTAGAATACAGTTGTATTTGATTTGCCCAACAATTCTGTTCAAGGTTCACTGCCAAACACAGCCTTTTCTCAAAGCTTTTTATTGTCCGTGTTAAGACATCGATAATACCAGCCATGACTTATATTCAGTGTATTTGTCAAATATACATATATGTACATATACAGACATATTCAATTCACCCTGAACAGACAAAAGATACCACTAGTCCAGACAGCCGATATATCGATGCAATTTGTACAGTCAGCAGAAATTACTTAATAATAGATTGTACTATAGTTCACCGAATAGTTTATCAGGCAGAATAAAGCATGAGAGTTTATAGTTTGGAAAATGAACGCTTAAAACGTGGGAAAAAATTGTCATCAACTGTTTTCCAATTATTTTATTTAATCCTTACTACGGTGAATTAAATTATGTCGTCTGCTGGAAATGTTTTATTTTCAATATTTCTCGATAAAAACCCGTTTTGGCAGTGCATGAGAATCGTCTCCACTGGAGACGATTCTCATGTGCTGTCAAAACAGGTTTTTTGTTAAGAATCAAGGCAAAAATGAAAAACGGCAGACGAGAATTTTCGTCTCCCGCATAGTGAGGGTTAACAAAATCATGTTTTGCAGCTGGATGACAGATCTCAGGCACTGCAATAACAGATTTTCTTTAGCAACCCCCCCCCCCCAACCCCCCCCCCCCACCAATTTTTTTTTTTTTATAGGCTTTAACCCCTTCAACTACAGACCTCTATTCATGGAATAGTCTGAACATGCACCAGGAAGAGTCTATGCCAGTTATTTAAGGGTGAAAGGGTCAGAAATCTCCGGTGACACCACTGCAAAACTGTTGGAAATCATACAAACTCTATACCTGTGAAATACATCGAGGAGCAGATTTGGATTATGTAGGAGCCCGATATACTGGTCTGGGACAATAAAGACAGCACTGCAGGGAGAACCGGCCGTATTGTGTATCCACATTAATTGGCCAATTTGGACTAAACTGTCACACAAACTATCTAAATTGTTGGGTATTCAATTATAGACATTTAAACTGCATTCAGACTAATTAAAGAATGGAAATTGCCCAAGGCCTTCAATGTATAATGAATAGTAAAACCATTCACCCCAATATATTATGTTTCATAAACTTTCAAAGGTGTGCACACATCTCTCAATGTACTGTGTGAGTGGTGCAAGTCAATATGCCATAAATATTGGTATACCCAGTTACCATTGACACTTCTACGTACGCAAGCCCATTAGGGCCACTTCACTTTTTTTTATCTTTTCTTGAATTTTCGAGATCTTTTCTTGAATTTTCATGATACTTTCTTGATACTTTCTTGTATTTTCGAGATCTTTTCTTGAATTTTCAAGTTCTTTTCTTGAATTTTCAAGTTCTTTTCTTGAATTTTAAAAAGATCTTGCAAATTCAAGAAAAGAACTTGAAAATTCAAGAAAACATCTTGAATAAATGGAAATTAAAAAAAAGTGAAGTGACCCTAATGGGCTTTCGTATCTAAGCATACAAAAATACTGACTTGACAAAATAGTATTCATGTACATGTACCTGTACATTCTTAAGAAAATCAATTTATAAGCAAACTACTGGGACACAATGTCATGAATGTACAGTGGAACCTCTCGAAACTGGATACATAGACATGTTAGTTGTCCTGAATTTTCGTACGTTTCTTTGCCCTTTACCTCCATTAATAATGTATGTTCAAGATCGCAAAGCATCCACGCACGTCTTAAAGTAGTTATCTGTGTAACCTCTCTAAAGCGGACACCCTGGTTTAGAGCGGTTCCACTGTAGTTTAAAACACCTTGCAGACTCATAGACGTTTATATCATTCCAGTTGGGTGGTTAATTCATTTTCGCAGAAAACACCTAATTCTAGATGAGTGGGGATCAAGTGAATAGGCAATTGCAGATACGAATCCAGCTTCTTTCGAGTTAAAAATGTATTTTATTTCAAACCATAATATTAAAAACAACGTCTTTCGCAAAGCCTGTTTTCTATAATTTACCATGTACATCATTTTGTATAAACAAATTTATACCTAGCTGTCACTGGAGGCTTTATGGGTTTAACCCTTTCCCTGATAGAGACGACTTTTTACGCCTCTGCAGAAGATGTCTTTTGAAAACATTGTGGGAAAAGGAGAAATTGCTTGTAACAAGCAATTTCTCCTTTTTCCACAATGTTTTCTACTCTATCAGATAATTTAACCATCATTTGACCCAGCATTTGATTCTTTTATTCAGATGTTTTGGATTTGGAAGTCGAAATATCGCAAAACAGGGAAAGGGTTAAGGGTTTTGCAACCAGTGTAGATTCAGATCAGCCTGTGCATCCGCAGTCTGATCAGCATCTGCACTATTCGCAATTCCACCACAGAAGCATCTGTCATGCATCTAACAAATAATATCATTATCCGGCTACAGGGGGGTGCTACTTGATCACGAGATACACTGGACAAAAATCCCATAAGCCCAATTTCTCCAGTTACTATAGGAATGAATGGCCTTTTTGTGGAATTTATCGGGGTATAAACTTGGAAAAGTCGCGGGAATACTTCGTCCAGTATTCCCGCGACTTTTCCAAGTTTATACCCCGATAAATTCAACAAAAAGGCCATTCATTCCTTATAATTCCAGCAATTGAAATAAATTCATCAAGAAAATGTGTTTATTTTCCGTTTTCTTAAGAATTATTTTAACTGTGCCTCACTGTTACGGAAAGTAGTTCGGCGTGGGAGTTTACTGGGATATAAATTTTGGACAGAGACTTGCTACGGGCCAATCAAATGTTAGGAATTGTGTAAATATTTTTGTGCTGGAATTATAGCCATATATATCCAAGTGCTAAATTTGATACAAATCATAGAAACATATGCAGCATGAGCTCCAGTTTGTCAGCAGGTTGGAGATGCAGTAATGTAACACAGACTTACCGAGTTCGGTGGACATGGTCTGCTGTACTTGTTGTGTGTTCATGTCCTCCGGATCCTGCTGGTATTCATGGTGGTTCGCTGCAAATAGGGCACCGCTGACATGTAACATGGGAAATAGGGCACCGCTGACATGTAACATGGGAAATAGGGCACCGCTGACATGTCACATGGGAAATAGGGCACCGCTGACATGTCACATGGGAAATAGGGCACCGCTGACATGTCACATGGGAAATAGGGCACTACTAACATGTAACATGGGAAATAGGGCACTACTAACATGTCACATGGGAAATAGGACACTACTGAAATGTCACATGGGAAATAGGGCACTACTGACATCTCACATGGAAAATAGGGCACTAATGACATTTCACATGGGAAATAGGGCACCGCTGACATGGAAATATGGCACTACTGACATGTCACATGGGAAATAGGGCACTACTGACATGGTACATGGGAAATAGGGCACTACTGACATAACGGTAAATGGGAAATGGGCACCACAGGACATGTCACAATGGGTGGGAAATAAGGCACCGCTGACATATCAAATGGGAAATAGGCACCACAGACATGTCACATGGGAAATAGGGCACTACTGACATGTCACATGGGAAATAGGGCACCACAGACATGTCACATGGGAAATAGGGCACCACAGACATGTCACATGGGAAATAGGGCACCACTGACATGTCACATGGGAAATAAGGCACCACTGACATGTCACATGGGAAATAAGGCACCACTGGCATATCACATGGGAAATAGTGCACCACAGACATGTCACATGGGAAATATGGCACTACTGACATGTCACATGGGAAATAGGGCACCGCTGACATGTCACATGGGAAATAGGGCACCGCTGACATATAACATGGGAAATAAGGCATCGCTGACATGTAACATGGGAAATAGGGTACAGCTGACATGACACATGGGAAATATGGCACTACTGACATGTCACATGGGAAATAGGGCACCGCTGACATATAACATGGGAAATATGGCACTACTGACATGTCACATGGGAAATAGGGCACCGCTGACATGTAACATGGGAAATATGGCACTACTGACATGTCACATGGGAAATAGGGCACCACTGTCATGTCACATGGGAAATAGGGCACCGCTGACATGTAACATGGGAAATAGGGCACCACTGACATCTCACATGGGAAATAGAGCACCACTGACATGTCACATGGGAAATAGGGCACTACAGACATATAACATGGGAAATAGGGGACCACTGACATGTCATATGGGAAATAGGGCACCGCTGACATGTCACACGGGAAATAGGCCACCACTGACATGTCACCTGGGAAATAGGGCACTACAGACATGTAATATGGGAAATAGGGCACCACTGACATGTCACATTGGAAATAGGGCACCACTGACATTTCACATGGGAAATAGGGCACCGCTGACATGGAAATATGGCACTACTGACATGTCACATGGGAAATAGGGCACTACTGACATGTCACATGGGAAATAGGGCACCACTGACATTTCACATGGGACATAGGGCACCACTGACATATAACATGGGAAATAGAGCACCACTGACATGTCACATGGGACATAGGGCACCACTGACATTTCACATGGGAAATAGGGCACCACTGACATATCACATGGGAAATAGGGCACCACTGACATTTCACATGGGACATAGGGCACCACTGACATGTAACATGGGAAATACAGCACCACTGACATGTCACATGGGACATAGGGCACCACTGACATTTCACATGGGAAATAGGGCACCACTGACATATCACATGGGAAATAGGGCACCACTGACATTTCACATGGGACATAGGGCACCACTGACATGTAACATGGGAAATACAGCACCACTGACATGTCACATGGGAAATAGGGCACCACTGACATGTCACATGGGAAATAGAGCACCACTGACATGTCACATGGGAAATAGGGCACCACTGACATTTCACATGGGAAATAGGGCACCACTGACATTTCACATGGGAAATAGAGCACCACTGATATGTCACATGGGACATAGGGCACCACTGACATGTAACATGGGACATAGGGCACCACTGACATGTAACATGGGACATAGGGCACCACTGACATGTAACATGGGAAATAGGGCACTACTGAGATGTCACATGGGAAATAGGGCACCACTGACATTTCACATGGGACATAGGGCACTACTGACATGTCACATGGGAAATAGAGCACCACTGACATGTCACATGGGAAATAGGGCACTACTGACATGTCACATGGGAAATAGGGCACTACTGACATGTCACATGGGAAATAGGGCACCACTGACATGTCACATGGGAAATAGGGCACTACTGACATGTCACATGGGAAATAGAGCACCACTGACATGTCACATGGGAAATAGAGCACCACTGACATGTCACATGGGAAATAGGGCACCACTGACATGTAACATGGGACATAGGGCACCACTGACATGTCACATGGGAAATAGAGCACCACTGACATGTCACATGGGAAATAGGGCACCACTGACACATCACATGGGAAATAGCGTCCCACCGATATGTCACATGGGAAATATGGCACCACTGACATGTCACATGGGAATTAGGTTACCAGTGACATGTCAGATAGGAAATAGAGCACCACTGACATGTAACATGGGAATAGGGCATCACTGACACGTCACATGGGAAATAGGGCACCATTGACATGTAACATGGGAAATAGGGCACCGCTGACATGTCACATGGGGGAAAATAGGGCACCACTGGACTGGGAAATAGGGCACCGCTGACATGTAACTGGTAAATAGGAACACCACTGATTGTCACATGGGAAAATAGGGCAACCACTGACACGTCACATGGGAAATAGCGTACCCACCGATATGTCACATGGGAAATAAAATTTGGCACCACTGACATGTCACATGGGAATTAGGTTACCAGTGACATGTCAGATAGGAAATAGAGCACCACTGACATGTAACATGGGAATAGGGCATCACTGACACGTCACATGGGAAATAGGGCACCATTGACATGTAACATGGGAAATAGGGCACCGCTGACATGTCACATGGGAAATAGGGCACCACTGACATTTCACATGGGACATAGGGCACTACTGACATGTCACATGGGAAATAGGGCACTACTGACATGTCACATGGGAAATAGAGCACCACTGACATGTCACATGGGAAATAGGGCACTACTGACATGTCACATGGGAAATAGGGCACTACTGAGATGTCACATGGGAAATAGGGCACTACTGACATGTCACATGGGAAAATAGAGCACCACTGACATGTCCCAATGGGAAATAGGGCACCACTGACATGTCACATGGGAAATAGATCACCACTGACATGTCACATGGGAAATAGAGCACTACTGACATGTCACATGGGAAATAGGGCACTACTGACATGTCACATGGGAAATAGGGCACTACTGACATGTCACATGGGAAATAGAGCACCACAGACATGTCAAATGGTAAATAGGGCACTACTGACATGTCACATGGGAAATAGAGCACCACTGACATGTCACATGGGAAATAGAGCACCACTGACATGTCACATGGGAAATAGGGCATCACTGACATGTAACATGGGACATAGGGCACCACTGACATGTCACATGGGAAATAGAGCACCACTGACATGTCACATGGGAAATAGAGCACCACTGACATGTCACATGGGAAATAGGGCACCACTGACATGTAACATGGGACATAGGGCACCACTGACATGCAACATGGGAAATAGGGCACCACTGACTGGGAAATAGGGCACCGCTGACATGTAACATGGGAAATAGGGCACCACTGACATGTCACATGGGAAATAGGGCACCACTGACACGTCACATGGGAAATAGCGTCCCACCGATATGTCACATGGGAAATATGGCACCACTGACATGTCACATGGGAATTAGGTTACCAGTGACATGTCAGATAGGAAATAGAGCACCACTGACATGTCACATGGGAATAGGGCATCACTGACACGTCACATGGGAAATAGGGCACCATTGACATGTAACATGGGAAATAGGGCACCGCTGACATGTCACATGGGAAATAGGGCACCACTGACATGTCACATGGGAAATAGGGCACCACTGACATGTCACACGGGAAATAGGGCACCGCTGACATGTCACATGGGAAACAGGTAAAGGCTAACATGTCACACGGGAAATAGGGCACCGCTGACATGTCACATGGGAGACAGGTAACGGTTAACATAACACATGGGAAATAGGTAACGGCTAACATGTCACATGGAAAATAGGGCACCGCTGACATGTCACATGGGAAATAGGGCAACGCTGACATGTAACATGGGAAATAGGGCACTACTGACATGTAACAGGGTAATTGGGCACCACTGACATGTCACATGGGAAATAGGGCACCACTGACATGTCACTTGGGAAATAGGGCACCACTGACATGTAACATGGGAAATAGGGCACCACTGACACGTCACATGGGAAATAGGGCACCACTGACACGTCGCATGGGAAATAGAGCCCCACCGATATGTCACATGGGAAATATGGCACCACTGACATGTCACATGGGAAATAGGGCACCACTGACATCTCACATGGGAAATAGGGCACCACTGACATGGGAAATAGGGCATCACTGACATGTCACATGGGAATTAGGTTACCAGTGACATGTCAGATGGGAAATAGAGCACCACTGACATGTCACATGGGAATAGGGCATCAGTGACACGTCACATGGGAAATAGGGCACCATTGACATGTCATGTGGGAAATAGAGCACCATGGGAAATAGGGCACCGCTGACATGTCACATGGGAAATAGGGCACCGCTGACATGTCACATGGGAAACAGGTAAAGGCTAACATGTCACATGGGAAATAGGGCACCGCTGACATGTCACATGGGAGATAGGTAACAGCTAACATATCACATGGGAAATAGGGCACCGCTGACATGTCACATTGGAAATAGGGCAACGCTGACATGTCACATGGGAGATAGGTAACAGCTAACATATCACATGGGAAATAGGGCACCGCTGACATGTCACATTGGAAATAGGGCACCGCTGACATGTCACATGGGAGATAGGTAACAGCTAACATATCACATGGGAAATAGGGCACCGCTGACATGTCACATTGGAAATAGGGCACCGCTGACATGTCACATGGGAAATAGGGCACCGCTGACATGTCACATTGGAAATAGGGCAACGCTGACATGTCACATGGGAAATAGGTAACAGCTAACATGTCACATTGGAAATAGGTAACGGCTAACATATCACATGGGAAATATGTCTAAGTAATACATGGTAACTATGGGATCATGGGGCCGTGTCACTAATCTTCGTACAACAAAAATGTTTGTAAGTGCAAACTTATGATTTTATGTAAATTTCACATTAACACTGTTTTCTTGTAAACGATTACTGGATTTAAATTTATTTCAATAAATGTAAATCCATGAATTGAAATTTACAGACGATCCTAAATTTGCACTTACAAACATTTTAGTCGTACAAAGTTTAGTGAAACGACCCACATGTGGTTTTGTAAACAAGGGCGGTAATCTTTGATTTTAGCCGTACCATAATGTTTGACATTAGGCTGTGCTGTATATATGTGTGTCCGCAATCATGACAACATTCCAGTTTACAGTTTACTCCTTATGGACCTAAACCAACACTGCGGTCAATTAGATTACATCACATATTTACGAGACCATGTGATCCCACACCCGAGTACTACGAGACATGAAAACATGCATGCTGGGTCCTTGTCTATATACAGTTAAACCTGTGAATAAAGGCCAGCCATTGGAAGCGAAAATCTGGCCTTTGTCCACAGGTGGTCTTTATTTGCAGGGTCATAGAAATTGTGCCATTGTGACAGCAATATTGTGGCCTTTAGCACAGCTTCGACTGTATATATATCCTACCACCAGCAAAGTCCCAGCATGCATGTTCAATAGTTCCATCAGAGCTCCAGATAAGCTGCATATTTGCTTAAATACCCAATTCAAATTGCCAAAAACCCAATTGAAATCAGAAGTAGCGAGTATCAAAAAGCAACACAAATTTTGTGGTACCTTTATCATGCAGCAGAAAACAATAAACAAACCACAAATATAGCGTATTTTTCTTATTTTCCATGAAAACACAAGTTGGTATTTCATTAGAATTGTCTCCAAGAAGACAATTCTAATGAAATACCAAGATATGTTTTCATTTCGAAGAAAATTATTCAATAATTGCTGTCTGTTGATGTGTAAACAGTAGTGTGATTTTATTTGACCCAATTACAATTTTGAAATACCCAATTGCTTCAGAAATGATGGAGTGACAATACTCAATTACTAAATCCTTATCTGGAGCCCTGGTTACATGTAGTTAATATCACATGTATATGGTTTGCATAAATTTGCTACATTTTTGCAAACTGTCAAAAACATAACAAACATGAAATGAGCCAAAATTACATGTACCTCCAAGTGGGACATATGTCATTGTGGACATGTGTGGCTATTATTGTGGAAAACCTTGATGTCATCGAATTCCATTCAATACTGCAGAGAAAAGTCTATTATTTAGACATTTGTGCTGTGAACCAGAATCAAGCAACCAGACACACACTTTATTGTGGATTTTGTCTCCTTACATCAAAGGTCAAAGGCACATGTAGAGGTCATTGATTGACATTTGTCTGGACCGTATCTGTAATTATTTGAACTCAGCTGTATTGATGGGTGGAAATTTCTCCTCAACCCCCAGAGACACAGCAACAGTGTATCAACATGCAAGCTCCCAGCTATAGATTAGAACAGACATCATTTACATTAATTTACTGTGTTAGCAACCAGACTCCAACAAAATCACAGATATTAGAAGCAATCAGGATGCATAGACAGCATGGGGAATCACCCATCGTCGGTGCATATTTTGAAAAATATGCAGAACACTCTGTCCTGCCTATTCAAGTGTACAATTGAAACATGACCACATGTTTTCTTCAAGGTTAATTAATATTTGTTATTTTCAGTTGGTTTTTTATTGTAAGCCTTGTAGAATACAAGGTGATCGTCTGGGATCGCACCCACTAAACAAGGTGAGCGCCCCGAAGGTCAAGGTCATAATATGAGGATGTTCAAAGTTATTGATACGAAGGTCACGGTCACCAAAGTCAATGTCACACAAATGACACTGGGTGGATAGCCATCAAAGTGAGGAAGAAATTGGTGACGTTTGGTAATGATCAGACGGATCATGAGATATTCAACATTTGGACGTACATCCAAAATTATTGACACAAATGTCAAGGCCACCAAGGTGATGGTCAAGTTTGGTAATGATATGACTACAGGAAATATTCAACATTTGGACGTATGTCCAATATTGTGACACCAAGGTGAAATTCAGCCGAATTACACTGGTAGTTATCCATCAATGTGAAGAAGCTATTGATTAAGTTTGGTAATGATTCGACGAATCAAAGAGATATGGGAAATTTGGTTACGTCCAAAATTTACGTCCCAAATTGTTAATGACGCCGACATCGACGCCTGAATTGTGAACGCTATGTCTCACTTTGCACTATCGTGGGTGAGACAATCAATGAAATATTCATAAATGTACAATGTATCTTCAAAGGAAAGAATTAACCTAAAAATTTACAATGTACAAATGTATGTGTACGATACAAACTAGTGTTACACTGGAGATGTGCCAGAGAGTGCAACCAGGCAGATTTAAGTTGTATAGATCTTCAGCATATATATATTGTACATGTACTTCCTGTTTCAATAATGAGCCATGTTATATAATGAACATTTATTTATACTTTTATAATCATCTGAAATCAGCTGAAAATTATCATGCCTGTTTTATTGTCCTGTTCTGTCTAAGGTTTGCTTACCCATTAATGTACATGCTGAAGATGCACGACGGAAAATTCTGAATATTTGTATTTATGTCGTGACCACTCATTTGAACCGTCTCAAATGAGACAGTTAACCCTCATTACGCTGGAGACGGGAAATTTTGTCTGCTGTTTTTCATGTTTGCCTTAATTCTTAACAAAAAACCTGTTTTGACAGCACATGAGAATCGTCTCCAGTGGGGACGATTCTCATGCGCTGTCAAAACAGGTTTTTGTTGAGAAATATTGAAAATAAAAAATTCCCGACAAAATTTAATTAAGTAAGGGTTAAAATGAGTGGACCCCAGACTTTACAATGCGCATCGAGCTTCGCGCTCGCAGAGGTCGGCTACACCGATTTGGAATTTCAGACCCCCCCCCCTGCAATTATTTCTGTATCCGCCCCTGCATAGGTATTTATAGCACCTATTAAAGGGGTTTTCCATGTGTAATGGGTTAAAACATAGACGTAATTTATCTGCCGGTACAAGCCTTTGACCCTGTAGGTAAGATTTATCATGTATGTAGGCTGGAGAGGCCTGTTGACTGTGGACATTGTGACTGCGAGATAGCCAGTATCAGGGCAGCCAGCCACCTCACTCCAGGGGCAGCTTAGTGCTTCACTAAACCGATTATGTTGCCGCCGTGCCTAAACTTGGTGGCGACATGCTGCCCCAAATTAAATTGTACAGAAAATACTTATTTTAATATTTACATTGTCCTTACATTCATAATGGAAACGCCCATGCAACGTATTGCGTTTATATCTCAGTAACTTACATTAGCCCCACGTTATAACGTCGCGCGATGTTGTCGATTTGTTAAAGTTTGTTTGATGTTATTAAAATACATAAAGTTCATGGTCGTTGTCAATAACGTCACACTCTTAACCGGTAACGTTACTGGTCCAGCAATTGCGACAAACTGATGTAAGAAGATTATTCTTAATTTTAACGCCATAATTATGTGCTTATTTACATTTTTAATCTATCAGAAAATGCAGTGTAAACATTAAGTAATAAATCCATGGGTTGTTGCGTTTACTGTGGTACAATACATTTGGTAAAATTAAAGTTTGCGAGGACGCACTTTAAACAGACCAAATGTATTATACACCCCAGTAAACAGCTCATGGTTTTATTCTTTAAATACAATTTTCTCAGAGAACAATACAGGCAGTATCATTACTCCATCAAAATTTTAAACTCAAATTATTTTTTTTTACTGTCATTCAACTATTTTTATTATAGGAATGAATGGCCTTTTTGTGGAATTTATCGGGGTATAAACTTGGAAAAGTCGCGGGAATACTGGACGAGGCCTTCCGGCCTTCGTCCAGTATTCCCGCGACTTTTTCAAGTTTATACCCCGATAAATTCCACAAAAAGGCCATTCATTCCTATAATGAATGTACATGTGAAGTATCGTGCATGTCGGATAGACCATGTTGGTGTGCTGCACACACAAACATACAATACTCAATCGATGGTGAATTCCAAGAAATCGACACCAATAGCACTTTCATTTGGAAGCCCGTTCTATAGCAATATGCCCCGGTGTGTAGGGGCAACCTGCCAACTATTGAACAGGTTTCCCACACAGCATTACAGCTACTGACGTACATGCACACACGTGCTCGTATATATAGCTAAACAAGCGCTCCACTTTACTTGATATTGCCATTGGCGCAGGCGACTATTCACACTTTCACAGGACAAGTTCTTCAAGAAAGAAAAGTCAAATACAATGCATGTATATGAATAGGTTCTGCCTGCAATCAGTAACACGTGTTGCAAGATAAGCACATGTATTGGATGAAATAAACCTAATATGGCTGAGTTAAATGGACTAGCTCTAGACTGAACTATGTGAAATGGCAAACAAACATCGACTGTTCCTACATGTCCATGTACATGGGAACAGGGCAAGAAAAATGTGTGCCCGACGTTGGGCTCGAACCCGGGCCTTTTGGTTTACAAAATCGGTGCAAACTTCAATAGACATGCAGTATGTTTTGCCTGCACATCTTACTGTATACATGTACATGTACCACTGGGGTTAAAGTATCGTATTTATTCTAATAGTAGCCTCCTCCCATATTTGCATTCTAAATATATTATGGTCATATACAAAAGCTTTTGCATGTGAAAATAACATATTTTGATCATATTTTCCGCGTTTTGATCCCCACGAATTGCATAGCCCCGGGGGCGTTTATTAGAATAAATACGGTATTACTGGGGAGGTAGATCATTGCCCATTGTCCCAGCTACATGTACATGTATGCCACATATCTGGTGGACCAGCTCAGACACCGGCCAGGATCCGAGAAAACATGGCTTATTTCATTCCTGGCCAGTCTGTGAATCCTGACCAGCCAACATGGTATATTGTGTATACAGCACAATAATACCCCATAGTGTTTAATGCATTGTGAAGGTTTCACTGACCAAATAGTGAATAGGATCGACTGCGATTAGATGACAAATGCTGGTGTAGGTCTACAGGGGTTATGAACATGATGAATGTAATGGGTTCAAATAGTACCTTTCTGTTCTCACACACAAACACACCCCAGAAAGTCCGAGAATGTCTCGTGCCACAATCCAACATGGTAGACACAAATGTGAAAATGTAATTCAGAGACGTATCCTGTGCCACAACCCAACATGGTAGACACAGTGATAAATGTAGTCAGAGACGTATCCTGTGCCACAACCCAACATGGTAGACACAAATGTGAAAATGTAATTCAGAGACGTATCCTGTGCCACAACCCAACATGGTAGACACAAATGTGAAAATGTAAGTCAGAGACGTAAATCTGTGCAGCCAAACCCAACATGGTAGACAAATGTGAAAATGTAATCAGAGACGTATCCTGTGTCACAACCCACACTGGTAGACACTAAATGTGAAAATGTAAGTCAGAGAGTATCCTGTTGCCACATACCCAACATGGTAGACACAAATGTGAAAATGTAATTCAGAGTACCGATCTGTTGCACCACAAACCCATTGGTAGACCAAAAATGTGAAAATGATCAGAAAAGAAAAAGTTATCCTGTGCCCAACACACTGGTAGAGACACAAATGTAAAATGTAAGTCAAGAAGACGTATCTGTGTCACACCCACATACTGGTAGACACAAATGTGAAAATGTAATTCAGAGAGTTACCTGTCCACAACCCAACATGGGTAGCACAAAATGTGAAAAATGTAAGTCAGAGACCGTATCCTGTTTGTCCACAACCCAACATGGTAGACACAAATGTGAAAATGTAAGTCAGAGACGTATCCTGTGCCACAACCCAACATGGTAGACACAAATGTGAAAATGTAATTCAGAGACGTATCCTGTGCCACAACCAACATGGTAGAAGGTAAGACACATAAAGTGAAAATGTAATTCAGAGACGTATCCTGTGCCACAACCCAACATGGTAGACACAAATGTGAAAATGTAATTCAGAGACGTATCCTGTGCCACAACCCAACATGGTAGACACAAATGTGAAAATGTAAGTCAGAGACGTATCCTGTGCCACAACCCAACATGGTAGACACAAATGTGAAAATGTAATTCAGAGAGACTATCCTTGCCGACAACCCAACAATGGTAGACACAAATGTGAAAATGTAGTCAGAGACGTATCCTGTGCCACAACCCAACATGGTAGACACAAATGTGAAAATGTAAGTCAGAGACGTATCCTGTGTCACAACCCAACATGGTAGACACAACTGTGAAAATGTAAGTCAGAGACGTATCCCGTGTCACAACCCAACATGGTAGACACAAATGTGAAAAAGTACATTCTGTCCACTGGAGGTACATTTGATTCAGCTGCAAACATTAGTCAACTGATAGTACATGTACATTCAACTTTAGATTAGTTTTTAAAGATTTATCATTAATTGCAGGTGTCAGTGGAAGGAGTTTGTAAGAAGTAGAAATACATGTATATTGGTTAATTAATGTAAATATACAAATGTACATGCACATCTAGGGTATAAGATTTTTATTTCCTTTTTCACACTGCCAAAAAGACACTATTTTTTTCAAAAAATTCTTCAAACACTCGTTAATTGTCATTTTAGCAATCTGGGGGCCGTTTAAGTAAACTTTATACAACTAAAATGTTTGTAAGGACAAAATTATGATAATCTGTAAGTTTCACATTAACAATGTTTTCTTGTAAATAATTATTGCATTTACATTTATTGAGCATAGGCTGCATATGCAGCCTATGCTCAATAAATGTAAATCCATCAATTGAAATTTCCAGACGATCATAAATTTGCACTTACAAACATTTTATTTGTACGAAGTTTAGTGAAACGGACCCCAGAAGTGCCAATTTAGGTAGAAGTAAATGTACATGTATGTATCAACACACACATGTAGGTAAACGGACGTACATGTAATCTACCAATAGATGGTGCAGTTAGGTTGCACTGTACAAATATTGTTGCAAATACATGCACACATATCAATAATAATAATAAAACAGTTCATTTTGAAATCCAGGAATAAAACTACCAATTGCAGGTGTGATTAAATAAAGCATTTCGTGAATATTATATTTACAGTGTGAGGGTTAAGTAAGCAACAGATATTAGTCTGGAGAATTCTGAATGTTTGTTGACTGACCTGTTAGAATACCCACCGTTGTTCAACTACACTCTTGTTTTAACATTAATTATAACCATATATTATTAGGAAATGGACATTTTGCAGGTGTAAACTTGGAAATGTCTGTGTAATTCCATTATGTTGTATAGAGTACATGTATGTACGATCAGACAAGTCAATAAAGGGCTGGGGCTTGCATGTCTGAGGCATCAGTGGGAAAAGAACGCCTGCGACAGACAGGTTTCGGATGGACACACATATATCCTGATGAAGGGACACTTAATTGTGTATCTTTTGTTCAGCATACGTTGCAAATACATATTATATATATGTATATGTACATGGCAAACTGGTCACAGATTTTAATAGTACTATTTTCTTGGTAAAAGAGGTTCCAAAAACCATTTCAACACCACATTCCTGTATAGTGGTATTGGCAAAAAGTGTAGATCCAGATGAGCCGTCTCATCAGATCTGCACTTTTTGCAAGTCATTTTCATATGTTTGAAGACAAAAACACCCCCTTTTCATAAATGGACCAGTCTGAAAATCTGAATTGGTTGCAAAATTAACATCTCTCAAAATCCATTCCAGTTACTTTGGGGTGAGAGTTAAAAGTTAATTTGCTAAATGCTCATCAACGGTGGATATTCAGACAAGATAGTTCAAGAAAAAAAGAAAACTACATGTATTACATTTGGTCACAAGGACTAAACTTCATATTTTGTTAAACTTGAAAATTCCCGCCCATGAAATTTCGGCTGAGAGGCCGAGGCTTGTGGTGTGTAACCTTCGACCGAGGCGCAGGTCCAGCCATACAGAACGTGATGGGCAGATGCACGTGGAGCGGGAGAGATGGCGATGCATGATGGCTGCATGGAACATGTGGGTCAACATTCTTGAGTACATGTACATGAAATGATCCATGATTGATGCTGCACAATGCAAAACATGTCTTCCCTAGAACACACTCCAGATAAGCAGTATATGCACAGCCTATGTTACGCAAATGGCAACAATAGTGAGATGATGGCTGCAAATTTAGGTTCCAATTATACTCGAGTTAAAGCGCTGTGCCAAAATAGGCATACTTGTTACAACTCATATATCTGTATACTGCGTATCTGTAGCTGATTTCATCAAAATTTCAAAGTATATGTATACTTATGTAGCAAAGTATACTTTGAGTAATCCCTTATTTTTCCCGAAATGCATTATGTCATATAGAACTAACGACTGCATATATTTGATGATTAAAAGTATGCAGAATTATTATACTGAATTTATTACATTATCACAGCCAAACTGGCTGTGATAATGAAATAAATTCAGTATAATAAAAATTAATAAATTTATCCTTAAATTGAAAAGTTCTCCTTCAAAGTATACTTTGCTAGGTAAGTATACTTTGCAATGTTGCCTTGGTGAAATAGGCTATTGGAGCGGGGTGGGATGAACTCCTCCAGACAAGCATATGTTGCTACCAGCTGAGATAACAGCTCACATCATGACAAACACACCCCTGTTATAGGAAACAAGCATTGCAACGCTGTGTAACTGCATGTACTTGTATCCTGCAGCTTCTTGCAAAAGATTTACAACTTTGATAAAAAAAAAGAAAACGATTTTATGAAATGCTCAACAGCTATTGTAGTGAACAAATGCAACCTAACTGTACATGTGCAGACATGATTGATGCATGATTATGACTACAAACCCTAGTTGAAGAAAATGTTTTGTTTCCAAATAAGGAAACTTTCCAGGTACACCGGTGTGAAAATTTACTTCAAATCCTATTTTTGAATAAAAAATAATCATACATGGTTGTATATCATGTACATGCTTTGTTCTAGTTCCGTAAAGTGGAAACAGCATCCAAGTGCAAAAAAAAAAGCCACAAAACACGTTTTGTGAAATTCCATGCCGACACTGTGTACAGCATCTAATAATATTTGCTAAAAACAAATGTATTTGAAACATACATAATGAAGCAGAAAAATGTATTATTTTTTATACACAGACCAACAAATGAAAATTAATTTAACACAGTGACATTTTTGTTAAAGTGAATGACTGTTTTAAAATTGGATCACCATTGCAATAAAACTGCAGACATCTAAAATAATATTGTTTAAAGAAAGCTGATAAAACATGGTACATGTATTTAAATTCCACATTGTTGTCATGAAAACATTATCAAACCAACTAATAGAATTTCAAAAATGACATTGATTGAACTAACAAACTTTTCTTCCACTGAATTTTAAATCATTATCATGTTATACAAGGGCATCATTATCACTAAGCTAATCCCCTTGTTGGCAGCCTTGATAATAATAATACCGGTAATAATAAAAAAAAAACATAGAAAAAAACTTTAACATGTTTGCCTTACAAAGAAGGTGAACATAAGTCCTCAGTGACCTTGAGTGGTCGGACTAGGGTCATATGCAAAACAAGAAACGAGGCAAAGCCACGAAGGCCAGGTTTTTTCCAAGCATACCGTAGACACTTGGATAACATAATTATACCCACTTTTTGTAGACTAGATGGCCGTGGCCTGCATGTCGCGCCTTGGGGCGAGGCATGGACACTAAAAAAATAGATATAGTAGATGGAAAAACTTTAACCAAAAAACTTTAACCGGACACACGGACAGATGCCAAAATGCCGACAATATCGCGCTTTCAATTACGTCAAAAAAGTCAATTACGTAGAAATAATAGGTGAAGGTAAAAAAATGGTCACATGTTGGATAGTTGTATGTGGTAGGAACCCCTTGGTTATGAAGCTGTGAAAGTTTGGTGGTCCTAGGTGGTACAGTACCAAAGAAATGGACTAAACACAAAAACGTAACATTGTAAATGCGAAAACTTAACATTGAAAATGGCTAAGTCGACTGCGCGGAAAAAATGGGTGAAGTTAAGTACCAAAGAAATGGACTTAAACACGAAAACTTAACATTGTAAACGCGAAAACTTAACATTGAAAATGGCTAAGTCGACTACGCGGAAAAAATGGGTCAAGTTAAAAAAAAAGTAACATGTTGGATAGTGATATGTGGTGGGCACCCCTTGATTATGAAGCTGTGAAAGTTTGGTGGTCCTAGGTGGTACAGTAACAAAGAAATGGACTCAAACACGAAAAACATAACATTGATTGTGGACGCCGCCCGCCCGCCCGCCTTTCGCCAATCCAATAGCCTGGATTTTTTTTTTTAAAAACTGGGCTAACAAAGCATCATCCATAGACACACAATGTGGCCAAATATTATCAAAATCGGTGAAGTGTTTCATAAGTTATTGAAAAATGAAACATGTTACTAACGCACGCATGTACGTACGTGGACTAATGCTATATCCCCTCTTGCCCCTTGCTAGGGGATAATAATTCCAAACATATCCTCCCTATCCATAATACATGTATATCACTTGATATGATTAAAAACACTAATTGTAATAATGAATGTGGAGTGGCATGTAACACAGGGAAAGATCTACATCATGATATTTGTGGGGAAGGAAGAAAACAATGTATGATCAGATACTTTTATTTACAACTGCAATGCATGAAGAAATGAAATATGAACGAAAAGCAGATGTAACCAAGTAATTAAACATGGTCTTTATGATATGATTAATGATAAAGGATGAAATAATGCACAATAACCAGTCCATGACTTTTCAATATGTCGCTGTGGTCGTCGGTACACTTATACTAACAATGTGGTACATGTAAATGTACATGAGGCATGCAGCCTAAATGAAAACAAATTGACACAACTCCATGTTTTAATGAAATGTTGAAAATTGTCTAAGATGTGATGCAATATGACTTGAAAGTGACTGAAAACAAAAAATGAAACCCATCAGCACAGGTCCTGGCACTTTAATACCAAAGGTCATTTAGAACACCCTGAAGGACAAACAGTTTGTTTCTGCAAAGGCGCATAAAATAACGAAGTACAATACAAAAACATATTCTTCCACAAATAACTGAACTACAGAAAAAAATACCTCGTTCCAAACATAGGTTGCTAGGATCAAGTTGTGCGAAAACACATGACAAATATCAAAGCTTCATAAACACATACAAGTTATTAAATAAAAAAAAACATACCATCTGGAACAAACGGAATTAAACCACCAGTGTATATCATTTTTACAATTTATAAAACAGTATTATTAATTTCCACAAAAGAAATCACCCAGTCAGCACAATTATCCAACACACACAGTTCAGCCATATACCTATATACATGACTACACAGGTATCACATGACTGCTCACAAATCCATATGTTTTGCATAACTAAAATATCATAGCAACCTGGGCATAGAACAGATCTTAAATTATCGAAACAGTTCCAAAATATGAAATGATACTGAAAATTCACCAAGAATGATGCCACCAAACTCCCAAACAACTGCAGATGTTCAATGAAATGACAATGTGGGTGGATCAAGCTGTGACGAAATGTCAAACCCGGCATAGACCCGATAAACAGGAATGTCAAAATTTTATTCACAAATAATTATATGGAATAATTAATTAAGAATTTAAGTACTAAATAAAAGTGCAAAGAAAGCCAGAAATACCTCTCCATATGTGAAAATTGTTGAAATCTTGTGACTCTATCATATTTCCCTCGACATTTGTGAAGCTAGAATGTAGGTCAATAAGGGTCATCTTTTCACACCAGCTGTCAGATACCAACTGAACTGGATCTGTTATCAGACCCAGGTTTTATCCCCTTGTGAAAGTCCAGGTAGCTAAGCTGGTTACTTCTGTTTCCAACCAACGTTTCTCCCAACTGAAGGTCTGTGTAGTATTGGTTCAAAGAGCAATGTTGCCGATTGGTGGGAGCTCAGCTATGTTGGCACATGTTCACCAGGCATGCCTCCACACGAAATCGATGTCGAGGGAAACACGTCATCAATCAAACGAATTTACGTCTGCAACCGAGTCCTATAGTGTGATGAAAACACCACAATTAAACGCATTAATTATATAATTACCACTTTCCAGCCAAATTGCATCACAAATTAATGAACTATATTAAATTCCAATTATTTTTTCCACACATACAAAACCGAAAACCGGCTAAAAGTCCGGTCGCCATATTGAAAAACAGGAAACGTCAGTGCACTATTTACCCTTTCTGAAACAAACGAATCTTTCATGAAATGACCTAACCTGCGCCTTGGTTAGATCGTTTAGTGACCCCATTTTCTGACTCTGTATCCAAAGGTCTTTTTCTAGATTCAGAAGAGTCCATATCAGTTCCATTCATACCGTCGTAGTTCATTGCCATATCTTACTGCGCCCAGATCTCGTGGGGATACACAACTCTCGTTCCGTACGAGACTTTGAACTGTCAAAATTTGACAGATGCCGGGAAACTTCACGTTTCTCTGCGCAGACCTGTTAAAGGTGTCAGTCAATAGATGGTAAATTTATAGAATTTCGATTTGAAACAAAATACTGTATACACACGATTTGAATCATAGTTAATGCAATAATGGTGTAAACCATGAATTTCCAATCGTTAAACGCAAATCTGATCTTGATAAACAAAATGGATGAAAACATAGGCTCTACAAGTACAACAATGCTATCCCATGCTCGGCACATGATAGCCGTCCATATATATTTGGCAGGGAACTGACATAGTTCTATGTGACAAAATCTAAGCAACTTTGTGTTTGTTGTTGGTGTGCAAATAAAGAGAATAACATATTGCAAACATAGATTTGCCGCCGTTCTATCACATATAACTAGGAACTCGCAATGCAGCGGTGACAAGTGAAATCGACTCTGCATGTAGCACACTTATGTAATTTCTCCGTATTTACGAGTTGACAGCCTCCTCCAATTGCAGTTGCAATAATTTAAAGTGTACAAATGTCGACGGCCAATGATATACACGTTGAAGACAATGCCAGTCTGACCACATGCGATCGGCATGTTGATAGGACAGTGTATTATACTTGTTTAGACATGTAGAAAAAAATCCAGTCATCCAATAGATAAACTGTTATATAAATTGAGGCACACCGAGTTGTAGGCCTTGATTATATAACAGTTTATCGCCTGTGGTCTGACCTTTAGAAATCAAGTCACGGCTGAAGGAGATATCATGACTTAAACTATTTAGCCCATTACAGTATATTATTATTAATTATTATTATTATTATTATTATTATTATTATTATTATTATTATTTGGTACCTGTTATCACTATTTGTTTTATTTGCTAGTTTATCAGGGGCGTCGGAACAGGTCCGGCAGGTACGGACACTGCCGGATCAATAATGTTGACATTTTTGTAATGCATGTATAAAATAAAACGGAAAGTAAATATTTTCATCGAACGTGTATGTTGTTACCAATCTGTTGAACCGTCTCGGCGAGACTATTTATTCTCCGTATGTTTTATGTGCAATTAATGATCATACTTTATAATAATCTGTCGAAAATAATTTTAAAAAAATCAGATGACGTATTTAATTAGTATAAATAATTTAAAAACAAAATCATATCTCATTAGCATATGAAAATAGCCTGATACCACCGCGAGTCACTATCAGTAAAATAAATATTACTAAATGATTATATCGGTATAGCGGGCACTCATACATATTATAATGTGTGCCTACCCAGTGAGCTTTAATTATGCAATCTGTTATGTTCTGTATGTTGTATATCCCGCCTGTGAAATGCGCACCAGGCTCCCGCATGTCGATTCGTAATTTTATGTTGGTAATCCTATCTAACTTTGACGAAGTAAATATATAAACGGTAGTGGATTATGTACAGTGCGCGTCCATATGTACAGTTGTAGGCAATACATAGGTATCATAATGTGTTTGTGTTTTTGTAGCCTGTTGAAATGCTGTTGAATTTATTTACCATTTTAGGCAACTGTCTGTGTTTGTAAATGATATTCAATATGTGATGGCGAGCTATATATGACAGATCGATCATGAAGTTCACCGTTCGCCATTCAATATTCAAGATGATATTGTGACAGTACCGATTGTACCATTAGGAGCTACTCTGTAACGACAAAGTGCTTTTGAATATGGTCGGAGAGGTTGTCTCCCTTGGATGGCAAAAAAAAAAACCGAGTCCAGACGCACAGACTGATTCCTTATAATGGGACTGTAATATGCTCGAAAGTGAAAACATATTTCTCGGCGTCTTCGACTGAACGAAATGCTCAGATCCGATAAAACGGACAGACAATATGGACATTAGTACCGTGACTGATCAGACCCGACAATGACATGACGGTCAGTATGGACACTAGCACAGTGACTGCACGATCAGTACCGACTATGACATGGCGGCCAGAATGGACACTAGTACCGTGACTGATTCAGACACGACAATACCATTGTGGCCAGTATGGACACTAGTACCGTGACTGACCAGACACGACAATGACATGACAGCCGGTATGGACACTAGTACCGTGGCTGATCAGACCCGACAATGGCATATGACGACCAATATGGACAGTAGTACCGTGACTAATCAGACCCGACAATGACTTGACGACCAATATGTACACTAGTACTGTGACTGATCAGACACGACAATGACATGACGACAGTATGGACACTAGTACTGTGACTGACCAGACCCGACAATGACATGACGGCCAGTATAGACACTAGTACCGTGACTGATCAGACCCGACAATGACATGCCGGTTGGTATGGACACTAGTACCGTGACTGATAGGACACGACAATCACATGACAGCCAGTATGGACACTAGTACCGTGACTGACCAGATCCGACAATGACATGACGACCAGTATGGACACTAGTACCGTGACTGATCAGACCCGACAATGACATGACCGCCAGTATGGACACTAGTACCGTGACTGATCAGACCCGACAATGACATGACGGCCAGTATGGACACTAGTACCGTGACTGACCAGACACGACAATGACATGACAGCCGGTATGGACACTAGTACCGTGGCTGATCAGACCCGACAATGGCATATGACGACCAATATGGACAGTAGTACCGTGACTAATCAGACCCGACAATGACTTGACGACCAATATGTACACTAGTACTGTGACTGATCAGGCCGGACAATGACATGACGGCCGGTATGGACACTAGTACTGTGACTGATCAGGCCGGACAATGACATGACGGCCGGTATGGACACTAGTACCGTGACTGATCAGACCCGACAATGACATGACGACCAATATGTACACTAGTACCGTGACTGATCTGGCCAGACAATGACATGCCGGCCATTATGGACACTATTACCGTGACTGATCAGACACGACAATGACATGACGGCCAACATAGACACTAGTACCGTGGATGATCAGGCCCGACAATGACATGACGGCCGGTATAGACACTAGTACCGTGGATGATCAGGCCCGACAATGACATGACGACACATATGGACACTAGTACCGTGACTGATCAGACACGACAATGACATGTCGGCCAGTATGGACATTAGTACCGTGACTGATCAGACACGACAATGACATGTCGGCCAGTATGGACACTAGTACCGTGCCTGATCGACCCGACAATGACATGACGGCCAGTATGGACACTAGCACCGTGACTGATCAGTACCGACCATGACATGGCGGCCAGAATGGACACTAGTACCGTGACTGATCAGACACGACAATGACATTGTGGCCAGTATGGACACTAGTACCGTGACTGACCAGACACGACAATGACATGACGGCCGTTATGGACACTAGTACCGTGGCTGATCAGACCCGACAATGACATTACGACCAATATGGACACTAGTACCGTGACTAATCAGACCCGACAATGACTTGACGACCAATATGTACACAAGTACTGTGATTGATCAGGCCGGACAATGACATGACGGCCGGTATGGACACTAGTACCGTGGCTGATCAGACCCGAAAATGACATGACGACCAATATGGACACTAGTACCGTGACTAATCAGACCCGACATGACATGACGACCAATATGTACACTAGTACCGTGACTGATCAGGCAGGACAATGACATGCCGGCCATTATAGACACTATTACCGTGACTGATCAGAGATGACAATGACATGACTGCCAGTATATACACTATAGTCTGTTTCACGAAAGCTGCCCAAGTGTTACGGCTATATAGACAATTCAAAAACAAAGGAAAATTTAAGAATGAGCCTTCTTTTTATTTCGTGAAATTCGGTCAAATATTGATTTTATTACGAAAAATTTATTTGTCTATGAATTTTTTTGGAAATTGACTCCGAAACCTGACTAGATAGCTTGGATATGATCTAACTAAGAAAATAAAAGTTAAATTTTAAAAATCGGTCAAGTATTTCTGAAATTCAAAAAAATTTCCCCATGTTAAATCCCCATAGAAATCTTCACTCCGTGAAGATGTCTATGGGGATTTAACATGGGGAAATTGTTTTTTTGCAATAAAATTAATATTTTACCAAATTTCACGAAATAAAAAGAAGGCTCATTCTGAATTTTTCCTTTAATTTAATATTATCAAAAGAAATATTGTTTTTGAATTGTTTATATAGCCGTAAAATTTGGGCAGCTTTCGTGAAACAGACAGTAGTACCGTGGATGATCAGGCCCGACAATGACATGACGGCCAGTATGGCCACTAGTACCGTGACTGATCAGACACAACAATGACATGACGGCCAGTATGGACACTAGTACCGTGACTGACCAGATACGACTATGACATGACGGCCAGTATTGACACTAGTACCATGACTGATAGACCAGACAATGGCATGGCGGTCAGTATGGACACGTGTACCGTGACTGATCAGACCCGACAATGACATGACGGCCAGTATGGACACACGTACCGTGACTAATCGCCCCGACAATGGCATGGAGGTCAGTATGGACACTAGTACCGTGACTGATCAGACCGGACAATGACATGACGTCCAGTATGGACACTAGTACCGTAACCGATCAGACCGGACAATGACATGACGGCCAATATGAACACTAGCACCGTGACTGATCGACCCGACAATGGCATAGCGGTCAGTATGGACACTATATTACCGTGACTGATCAGACCCAACAATGACATGACGGCCAGTATGAACACTAGCACCGTGACTGATCGACCCGACAATGGCATAGCGGTCAGTATGGACACTATAGTACCGTAACTGATCAGACCCGACAATGACATGACGGCCAGTATGGACACTAAGTACCGTGGCTTATCGACCCGATAATGACACGGCCGTCAGTATGGACACTAGTACCGTGACTGATCAGACCGGACAATTGCATGACGGCCAGTATGGACACTAGTACCGTGGCTGATCGACCCGATAATGACACGGCCGTCAGTATGGACACTAGTACCGTGACTGATCAGACCGGACAATGGCATGACGGCCAGTATGGACACTAGTACCGTGACTAATCAGACCCGACAATGACATGACGTCCAGTATGGACACTAGTACCGTGGCTGATCGACCCGATAATGACACGGCGGTCAGTATGGACACTAGTACCGTGACTGATCAGACCGGACAATGGCATGACGGCCAGTATGGACACTAGTACCGTGACTAATCAGACCCGACAATGACATGACGGCCAGTATGGACACTAGTACCGTGACTAATCAGACCCGACAATGACATGACGGCCAGTATGGACACTAGTACCGTGACTAATCAGACCCGACAATGACATGACGGCCAGTATGGACACTAGTATCGTGACTGACCAGACCCGACAATGACATGACGGCCAGTATGGACACTAGTACGGTGACTGACCAGACTCGACAAATAAATGGCGACCAGTATGGACAGTAGTACCGTGACTGATCAGACCGGACAATGGCATGACGGCCAGTATGGAAACTAGGACCGTGACTGATCAGACCCGACAATGACATGACGGCCAGTATGGCCACTAGTACCGTGACTGATCAGACCCGACAAAGACATGACGACCAGTATGTACACTAGTAACGTGGCTGATCAGGCCGGACAATGACATGACGACGAATATGGACACTAGTACCGTGACTGATCAGGCCGGATAATGACATGACGGCCGGTATGGACACTAGTACCGCGATTGATCAGGCACGAAAATGACATGACGGCTAGTATGGACACTAGTACCGTGACTAATCAGACCCGACAATGACATGACGGCCAGTATGGACACTAGTATCGTGACTGACCAGACCCGACAATGACATGACGGCCAGTATGGACACTAGTACCGTGACTGATCAGGCCGGACAATGACATGACGGCCAGTATGGACACCAGTACCGTGAATGACCAGACCTGACAATGACATGACGGCCGGTTCAGACACTAGTACCTTGACTGAATGATCAGACCCGACAAAGACATGACGACTAATATGGACACTAGTACCGTGACTGTCCAGACACGACACTGACATGACGGCCAGTATTGACACTAGTACCGTTACTGACCAGACCCGACAATGACATGACGGCCAGTATGGACACTAGTACCGTGATTTATCAGGCCGGACAATGACACGACGCCCAGTATGGACACTAGTACCGTGACTGATCAGGCACGACAATCACATGTCTGCCAGTATGGACACAAGTACCGTGACGGATCAGACTGACATGACGGCCGATATGGACACTAGTACAGTGACTTATCAGGCTGAACAATGACATGACGACCAGTATGGACATTAGTACCGTGACTGTTCAGACACGAAAATCACATGACGGCCAGTATGGACGCTAGTACCGTGACTGATCAGACACGACACTGACATGACGACCAATATGGACACTAGTACAGTGACTTATCAGGCCGGACAATGACATGACGACCAGTATGGACACTAGTACCGTGATTGATCAGACACGACAATAACATGACGGCCAGTATGGACACTACCATCGTGACTGATCAGAAATGACAATGACATGACGGCCAGTATGGATACTAGTGCCGTGACTGACCAGACCCGACAATGACATGACGGGAACGAATTGTTATATCGTGGGAACGAATGATGAATTCGAGAGAACGAATTGTTAGATCCGTATGTTAGAGACGAAAACAAATAACCTTCAATTTGGTTCCACCGTTTGAACAGCGCTGCGTAGAGACGAACATTAACTCTTTTAATTGTCGTCTCTACCTTGCGCAGTTCTAATCGTATGAAAGTACTGTAAGGCTCTCGATGTTCGTTTGGACACTAGTACCGTGACTGATCAGACCCGACAATGACATGACGACGACCAGTATGAACACTAGTAACGTGGCTGATCAGGCCGGACAATGACATGACGACCAGTATGCACACTAGTAACGTGGCTGATCAGGCCGGACAATGACATGACGACGAATATGGATACTAGTACCGTGACTGATCAGACCCAACAATGACATGACGACCAGTATGAACACTAGTAACGTGGCTGATCAGGCCGGACAAAGACATGACGACCAGTATGAACACTAGTAACGTGACTGATCAGGCCGGATAATGACATGACGGCCAGTATGGACACTAGTACCGCGATTGATCAGGCACGGCAATGACATGACGGCCAGTATGGACACTAGTACCGTGACAAAGCGCGGATCCAGGATTTCGGGTTGTTGGGGGGGGGGGGCGTAACTATTTTGCAACACTTGACTATATTATCTAACGAGCGTAGCTTAGCTCGGGATAGCGCTAAGGGGGTCCGGGGTCATTCCACCCAGAAATTTTGTGAAATCTACATCGCATTTTAGGGGGGGGGGGGGGCGGACCCCTGAATCCGCCCATGGTGACTGATCCAAGGAGAGACCATGACATGACATGGATCCGCCCGACAATGACATGACGCCAGTATGGACACTTGTACCGTGACTTATCAGGCGTACAATGACACGACGCCCAGTATGGACAATAGTACCGTGACTGATCAGACACGACAATCATATGACGGCCAGTATGGACACAAGTACCGTGCCTGATCAGACACGACAATAACATGACGGTCGATATGGACACTAGTAGAGTGACTTATCAGGCCGGACAATGACATGACGACCAGTATGGACACTAGTACTGTGACTGCTCAGAAACGAAACATCACATGACGGCCAGTATGGACACAAGTACCGTGCCTGATCAGACACGACAATGACATGACGGCCGATATGGACACTAGTAGAGTGACTTATCAGGCCGGACAATGACATGACGACCAGTATGGAGACTAGTACTGTGACTGTTCAGAAACGAAACATCACAATACGGCCAGTATGGACACTAGTACCGTGACTGACCAGACACGACAATGACATGACGACCAATATGAACACTAGTACAATGACTTATCAGGCCGGACAATGGCATGACGACAGCATGGACACTAGTACTGTGACTGACCAGACCCGACAATGACATGACGGCCAGTATAGACACTAGTACAATGACTGATCAGACCCGACAATGACATGCCGGTTGGTATGGACACTAGTACCGTGACTGATAGGACACGACAATCACATGACAGCCAGTATGGACACTAGTACCGTGACTGACCAGACTCGACAAATAAATGGCGACCAGTATGGACAGTAGTACCGTGACTGATCAGACCGGACAATGGCATGACGGCCAGTATGGAAACTAGGAACGTGACTGATGAGACCCGACAATGACATGACGGCCAGTATGGCCACTAGTACAGTGACTGATCAGACCCGACAAAGACATGACGACCAGTATGTACACTAGTAACGTGGCTGATCAGGCCGGACAATGACATGACGACGAATATGGACACTAGTATCGTGACTGATCAGGCCGGATAATGACATGACGGCCAGTATGGACACTAGTACCGCGATTGATCAGGCACGACAATGACATGACGGCCAGTATGGACACTAGTACCGTGACTGATCAGGCCGGACAATGACATGGCGGCCAGTATGGACACCAGTACCGTGAATGAACCAGACCTGACATGAAGGACATGACGGACGGCCGGTTTCTGACACTAGTACCGTGACTGAATGATCAGACCCGACAAAGACATGACGACTAGTATGGACACTAGTACCGTGACTGTCCAGACACGACACTGACATGACGGCCAGTATGGACACTACCACCGTGACTGATCAGACATGACAATGACATGACGGCCAGTATGGATACTAGTGCCGTGACTGACCAGACCCGACAATGACATGACGGGAACGAATTGTTATATCGTGGGAACGAATTGTTAATTCGAGGGAACGAATTGCTAAATTGAGGTAACGAATTGACATTTCATGGGAACGAATGATTAATTCGAGAGAACGAATTGTTAGATCCGTATGTTAGAGACGAAAACAAATAACCTTAAATTTGGTTCCACCGTTTAGAACAGCGCTGCGTAGAGACGAACATTAACTCTTTTAATTGTCGTCTCTACCTTGCGCAGTTCGTATGAAAGTACTGCAAGGCTCTCGATGTTCGTTTTTAAGCGGCATAGAAACGAAGAGACGAATATGTCCATAGCCACCATATTTATTGCGTGCTAACAATTAACAGAACTCAATGGGTGTATATATATATTTATTGCAGAACGGAACATATCATTTAATTGGCATCAGTCTCAGAGGTAGTATATGTGTGCATGCATGTACTATACTAGTACATGTACTATAGTAAATACATGGTTAGTGCCGTGGAATATAAATTATATTCGGTTGGGCCGTTAATAGACAGCTGTATTGAGGCGAGCTTTGGTGACTCCCTATACAGTTGTCGGGGCGAAACCGAATATATTTTAGATTCGACTGCACTATCCATGTATTTAGTTTATATCGCACCGTGAACTTAATTGCTTGAACAACACTATGACGGACGGCATACACGTATTTGAGGGGGTGGGGCATGTTAGATAGTGTTTGGCATCAATAGTACATTATCAGCAGTTTAAGAAGTGACGGTGGTTACAAAATAGTTATTATAGTTTACTGGAAAATGTGCATGAGGTAACTCCAGTTGGTGTATAAATATTAACTAGAATGGAGTACATCCTGGGAGAAATTTGGAACATTGGTATTACTGGAAACATTAACCCTTAGACAGGTACTCACAACAAGTGTCGTCTGCTGTTGCTTTTATATCTTGCCTTATTTCTCAATAAAAACATTGTTTGACAGCACTTCAGAATCATTTCCAAGGGAAATGATTCTGAAGTGCTGTCAAACCATGTTTTTGATGATAAAAATGGAAAATAGAAAATAAACAGCAGACGACAGACAAAAACAATAAGATAGCGGTGTAAGGGTTAATAAGGCAAAGCAGGGACTGCAAAATGGACATTTGCTCGGTGCTAGATTTTAGACTGACGCAACGGGAGAACAGCACCATGAGCACGCATGATCGCAGCTCCATGCCATACATTGCCGTTTTTTCTGTACATATCCTCATTTACATATTTATTAAACTAGTATATTATGATTTTATTACACTATGTTATATAGAGAATAGTAGGTTAGTGCCGTGAATGGGAAAACATATCTGGCAAGGCTTAGGAAACGGGATGGGCGAGGCTCTGCCGAGCACATCCCGTTTTCGTGCCGCGCCAGATATTTTCCCCATTTACGGCACTAACCTACTATTCTATTTATCCCGTCAACACCTACAAATGGCTTTAAAATGGAAAAAACAAAATAACCCCAGTCACCGCACATATTCATACGCAGTGATTAGGTCGTATTGACAGGATATCAAAAATGTTTCACGGCACCGTGTTTCACGGCACATACTACGGGGCGCCATGCAGGACAGGTTAATTATGTGTACAAAATTGAGTTTTGTAACACTAAAAATCACAAAATTCAATTCTGTGTCACAAAATTCAATTCTGTGTCACAAAATTCAATTCTGTCAATTCTGTGTCACAAAATTCAATTCTGTGTCACAAAATTCAATTTTGTGAAGACAGAATTCATTTTTGTCCACAAAAAATTAGTTGCGTATGTCATCTCTACGTTGATTGGTTGAGATCGGTCTTAGTCCATTTTACTAGATGGTGGAGTACACTTGCAGGTTTAAAATATTTCAATGCGAAAATATAACCCAATATATCAATATTATACTTCTTTATGGACAGTTATTTTGGTTATATTATGATTACAAATGAGTGGTCACACCATATAAGCATATATACTTTGAAGGAGAAATAAGAAAAATATTCAGAATTTTCCCTCAATTATGTAAACAGGGTCAAACATAAAGTAGCCGGGATATAGCTAGACCTGAGAGCATGCCCATATATAGAGAATACCAGGCTAGTGTATTTTGATATCAAGTTTATCAGGCAAGGCTAGGAAACGCGTAGGAATTCCGAGGCTTGCCGAGAGGAATTCCGTCCTACCGTTTCCGAGCCGAGCCTGATAAACTTGATATTAAAATACGCTAGCCTGGTATTCTATTTATCAGGTAACGTTTTATGCTCGAAAATGACATTAGATGACGTCGTATTCTAACAGTAGATCTAACCTTGTGAAACAAATGGTATTGGATCTGTGTCTACTAGTTGCGAAGTTACGTGTTCGCAACTACGTGTCTACATGCATTATTTACAGTATACACCATCTTAGTACATGTATCCATGGTATCTACACAAATACTACAAATGGTTTCCTCAAATGGCCCAATACACACATTCTGTTTATAAACACAGACAGCAGTCAGAACACAGGCCACACAGCGCGTGTATATTGATTTAACTGGGGCAAATGTACCTTGCAATACACATTAAATGACGTCAGTACTCGCGGGAGATCTACATGTACATGAATTATGTGTACAATTATAACGTAAATGAGTTTAAATACGAATGGGTTTGTCAACGTTTGACTGTTTGGAGATAGTTGAAGCAAAATGGCAGAATGAGAAATGAATCATCGGCAGAATGAGAAATAAATCATCGACATTGAATGTGTAGATCGGCGACCGTGACCCATTTCTCCAGTGCAGTTTCTGACCAATGGTAGTCCTTCTTACATGCGTGTGCAGAATTGACAGAATTGAATTTTGTGACACAGAATTGAATTTTTAGAATTCTGTGACACAAAAGTGAATTTTGTAACACAGAATTGAATTTTGTGGCACAAAAATGAATTTTGTTGACAAAATTGAGCCATGTCCCACTTGGCGCCCCGTACATACGCACTGTGTTGACGGGATAATACATTCTATGCATACAATACGGTACAATTATATTGTCTTGTGCGCAGCACTCAGCGTCTGGTGGTGTAATATAGCAACACATGAAGGGTGGGGTGTATGTGTACAACGCGTGACTGTTTTGATTGGTGATGTGGGAAGTGGGTAAATTCTTCGTCATATAAAAGCTTGACAAAATGATGGTATGTATGCTATAGCTGTATGCATGAAGTAATTTTGACGTGAATTCATACACATGTAAAACAATATTCGTATATACGCCATCTTACAATAGAGCAAACAGGGGCCAGTTGGCTCAAAAGAGATAAACTTCTTCATCTATGTAATCGAATACACTGGTAATATAGTTTTTTCAAACGTCTACAGAACCTAGGTTCATTCTGACATCAAATGAGTTCTCATGCCCGCCCATCACTGGATACGGCATCATCTCCACAACACGCCCAGCGGGTGGATAGCCGTCACACGTCGTCGTCGCCAGCGTCCGGTTGCCCGCTGTCGAATGCCTCCTGTCGCCTCACGTGGATCAGAAGTCCAAACGCACCGCTCACCGCCAGCGCGCTAAGATAGCAGGCGTAGTAGCCCCAGGACAGAGTCGTGTTGGCGCCCGACGCCCACATTAACGCACCAGACAACAGGAGAAACACTGTCATGGAATAAGGAAAATACACGAGTAAGTCAAGAGATCCAACGCAATCGCCAAACACGACTATATACTAAATATAGTCTGGTAGTCGTGTTTGGCGATTGCTGTGCATATTCTGGGAGCCGTTTCACTAAACTTCGTCATGCTAAAATGTTCGTAAGTGCACAATTATGATAGTCTGTAAATATCACATTAACACTGTTTTCTTGTAAACAATTATTGGATTTACATTTATTGAGCCTATGCTCAATACATTAAATGTAAATCCATCAATTGAAATTTCCAGACGATCCTAAATATGCGCTTACGAACATTTTAGTCGTACGAAGTTTGGTGAAACGGCCACCTGATAGCTACAGTAGAACCCCTCTAAACCGGACACGCAGGCAGTTTGTGTTTCCTTAAGTGTATGGGTTCGCAGGAACTATGAGCATAAAGCAAGAGATTAAAATCCCATTTTATGCTAATGGCATTATGTTTGTTATGTCCTAGTTCTTGCAGCCTGTGATACCAAGCAAAATGTTAGGAAGAGGATTTATATAAGCTTGCTTTCAATCCAATCCCACTTGTATACTTCTGTATATACTACGATTGATGCATTACTTGTAAATAATATACAAATGTACAAATAAAATATGTTTAAACCAATTGTTTTATTTGTGTATATTTATTATGATAATGCCCGTTCAAGTTCGCGAAGCACAGCTTCATACATTGACATCGTTATATTTACAGGTGAACATCTCTAAACCGGACACCCTCCCAGGGTGTCCGGTTTAGAGAGGTTCCACTGTATAAGGGAAGTAATGGATAGTAGCTAGGAACGATGAATACGAACACCACTGAACATCAATCGATGTTATGCTACTATCAAGGTGCATGATCACGTGGTTACAACAACATCAAAAATGGCTGAAAGTGTTGAAAGCTCGCCCACTCCAAAGTAAGTATTATTTTATATTTTCCTTAATATGCAACGGATTTTGATGAAATATGGCGCAGCAAACGCGTCTTCATGAGCTGTATCTGGTGGTCCCGGGAGTTCGGCACATACTTATGTCATTTTTGTGAAGAATCGATTTCCGTGTCGGTAGACACGGAAATCTATTCTTCGCAAAAACCACAGAAGTTTGGGCCAAAGTACAGAGACCACCAAATGCAGCTTAACAAGACGCGTTTGATGCGCCATATTTCATCAAAATCCGTTACATAATAAGGACAAAATAAAAGAATATATACTTTGAATCGGAGGGCTTCTGGAAGTTTCAGTACTTGTTGTTGTTATTGTAACCACGTGATCATACAACTTTATTTGTCTCCACTGATATAATATAAAAGCTAGACAGGTGTTCATGGAATTCGCATGTCCCGACAGGCATCATATGTTAACCAAATGTATACAACTACTGTCTGTTCCACGTTTTGCTGCCAACAAACTTTTGGCTATTAAACACATTAAATGTAAAGAATATTTAAATGTAAGTACTTTTTCATCAATAACAAAATTCACCCTCCCAAAAAAAAAATATTTGATAAAATTTCATAAAATATTGATTTTATTTTTATATATAGAGGAGAAGGAGCTGGGGGTGGAGTCAAAAAACGAAAATATTTTGAAATTAATTCCGAAACCTGGTGAGATAGCTTGGAAATGTAACTAAGAAAGTTTTCTTCGCAATAAAATCAATATTTGATGGAAATGCATCAAACATTTTTTTTATGGAGGGTTATTTTTTTGTTATTGATGAAAAAGATTTAGTTTGTGTAATAGCTAAAAGGAACGTGGAACAGACAGTAGTGTACCATACACAGTTGTCCTGAAATTATTCCTACTGACATACGACTTATGAAGTGCATGAAACAACACTGTGAACATCACGTCAAATGGAGATAGCTCCAAAACTATAAAATCCAGCCTCGTCTTTCTTGCACACGATGCACCGTTGGGTCATGCTGTATGATGCATCATGTGTAATGTATCCCGAATATATTCCACGAGGTATACGATTATGCTCCGACTTGTGCTCGAAATAACTTTATCCACAGCTGAATACCGGGTAGCAAATAAGAGATGAAACAATGACCCTGGTTTGCAATACAAAGTCAGAAAACTAAGAATTGTAATGACATCCAAAACCGCCACTAAATATGCATAGTAGTCGGCATTTCGTGCCCACCTTTTGGTTTCATTGCAATTATTATTTTCCATTTTCCTGACTTTGAGTTTCCAAACATCAGGAAAACTGCAACATATTTACCATCCCCGCAACGAGTTACTTATAAATTCGTGGAAGTCACCGGACAATCATGTATTCATTCCCGCTATTTCACTATACAGTGGAACCTCTCTAAACCAGACACCCCGGGAGGTCCCCGGGGTGTCTGGTTTAGAGAGGTTCCGCTGTAAAACAGGCAGATGACCACTTCAAGATATGCGTGGGCACTTTGTGACCATGAACATACATTATAACGGAGATAAGTGCAATGAACATTATCAAAATTAAGCACAACTAGCTTGTCTCTGTGACCGGTTTAGAGAGGTTTCACGATATGTATTTTATATATGCCATACACAGGTCAAAGACTCCGTCCCAGTAGCCTATTCCACCAACATTGCAAAGTATACTTTTCTAGCAAAGTATACTTTGAGGGAGAAATTTTCAATTTTAGGATAAATTTATTAATTTTTATCATACTGAATTTATTACAATTATCACAGCCATTTTGGCTGTGATAATGTAATAAATTCAGTATAATAATTCTGCATACTTGTAATCATCAAATATGTGCAGTGGTTAGTTCTATATGAAATAATGCATTTCGGGAAAAATAAATGATTACTCCCTCAAAGTATACTTTGCTAGATAAGTATACTTTGCAATTTTGATGAAATCGGCTACAGGACCCAGGAAACGGCTCGCTCAAACGGTTACCGCATCCACCCACTTCGAACGATTACTAACTAACGTGTCCTTCAACGTGGGTGGGTGCGGTAATTTTTAAAGAGTCCGAGTATTTGAAAACTCTGACCCATATACTATTATATGTGATTTACGCGTAATTCGCACGTACGTATAGAACATGACGTGAGTATCGCGGCGGTCACCAACCGGGAGTCCCGCCGCCACTTGACGAACAAGCCGGTCTGCACCACCAGCGCCATATAAGCCACCAGCGCCACCACCTGACACACCCGGCCCGCCAGCATCACATCTGTAATTACAGAGATGTATACCGGACATCATGTGAGGTCCACAGGGTGTACGGCTTAGAAACGTTCCAGTGCCATTCCGGTATATATGAGCTGTTGTATGAAAAAAACAAATCTATATAAACAAACATAATGAATTCTAGCTCTAACTAGCGAACTTCAAATATTTAGGGTTAGCTCTAAATGATTTAAAGCTAGATATAATTCATTTTGGAACTGGCTCCAATTAGTTCGATGAGTTTTCTGATTCATTTTGGAACAATTAATGATATCTCAGAACTCCCATCTAAGTATAGTTGCAGCCTGTAACTCTGTGACAATCCCATACCGTAGGTACGGGAGTGTCACAGAGTTACAGGCTGCAACTAATCTAAGTAGTGCCCTAGCTAGCTACAAAGTGAATTAGAGAGCTCCTCAAATGAATTGGAGCTAGCTCGAAATGATTTATGGATGGTATTTCAAACCAAAGGAAAACTTCGTGAATTCGGGTTTTCAGGGTGTTCCTTCTGCTACAGTGGGGTCAGCGTGTAAGTGCACACACGAACGAACACGACAGGTTGGAACCACTGTACATCACAAGGTTAAGACTCGTAAGTACATGTACAATGTATATACATGTATAATCGCCATTGGCAGTCAACAACTAGCATTATCGGTCAACAAATGTTCCTAGCAGAATTGAAAACATTGCTATACCTTTCTTAAGTACCCGTTGTACCACTGGGGCTCATTTCACTACGTAAACGTAGTACGACTACAATCATGCCACAATAATATTTGTTCTGAAAACCGATTTTGGAAAATCTTTCGTGTATGTGCTACTTTTAATGACATGAACCTGTATGTACAAACTGGTAGCATTATAGAAACGTATATGTGAGAAGCAAATCATAGAAATCTTCGTACAAACATTTTTGTCGTAAGAAGTTTAATGCAACGGGCCCCAGATCATCATTTGATACACACACAATTGCTTTGCAAATGAAATGGGATATATGTTTTACATATGTATGAAAATCCTCGTGTTACTGTATCCTATACCGCACATGTTACCACCTCGGCCATCTTAGTATGTACACGTCATCGGTCAGTTTCACCTATTGTAGCGATTGACACAGATAGCAAATACTATATAATAGATAAACTAATAAAATTATGAAAACACGTTCCAAAGATAATTACAACGTACACAAATTATCTTGTGCCAAAGTGTAAACCATGTTTTATACATGGGTTATTATTTGATAATTTCCCAAATCTTCAATGTCCATGGTACAGTGGGGTCAGCCCTGTCGTGTTCGTGCGTGTGTGCACTTACACGCTGACCCCACTGTGCAATGTGTAAATCACCAGGGGCCCGTTTCACTAAACTTCGTACGACTAAAATGTTGTTAAGTGCCAATTTAGAATCGTCTGGAAAATTCAATTCATGGATTTACATTTGTTGAGCATATGCAGCCTTTGCTCAATACATGTAAATCCAATAATTGTTTACAAGAAAACATTGTTAATGTGAAATTTACAGACAATCATAATTTTGCACTTACGAACATTTTAGTAGCACGAAATTTAGTGAAACGGTCCCCAGGTAACTCCACTAACTTAATTTTCGAACTATGAGTGTGACAACGTTATCATATATATTCTGCTAGCAACACCTTTATTATAGCAGCACACGTCCATACAAAATCAATATTCCTTATTGCACTCAATACAGTATACATGCTATATCCTCTGTGTTCAGGTAAGATAGCCTATATAACATGTACTCAGATAACCAATGTCGAGATTTATATGTCTTAAGAAATGACCACATTTAGCGTCATAAAGCAGACTTTGTATCGATTTGGGATACTTAAAACATATAGGACGTAGTAAAGAAATCATTTTAGAATATTTTACACTAAATTGAATTAGTGTATCTGTCAAATACTCGGCTGTCTGTGTCAAACGCTACAAGAGGTGAAACTGGCCGTAGCTTGTCCATGCTAAGATGTCTCAGATGGCAACTCAATGCACAGTATAGTATACACTAAGAAGAACAGGGTCTGATATATTTTATACAAATATTCAATCACATTTATGAAGATATTAAATTTGAAACAAATTATGATGTTCTATGAGGTCAGTCCTTAAATCTTATCAATACCACTACCTATGTCAAACTGGATTTTCGGAGGCTATCTTGGTTTTATATAAATGTAAAGCATATTATCCAAGGATGTTTAACACTTAGCAAAATTCTATGTTTGACACATACACTGCTTTTGAGAAGATTAAGTTTGCAAACCCGCAATATGCTAAGCTAACTTATTGTTGGCGGCCATTATGTATTTATGATTACAATATGCATACTAAAATGCAAAAGAAACCCTTAAACCTCTTAACACCAAAGGCCTGTATATATAGTGGTATCGGCAAAACACGCAGATCCAGATGAGCCGGCTCGTGACGAGCACCCCCTTTTCATAAATGGAATAGTCTGAAAATCATTATGTGACGGTTGGATTGGTTACAAAATTTACGTAACAAAATCCATTCCAGTTACTTAGGGGTGAAATGGTTAAAGAATGACCAGTGTGCTCATTCCAAATATAGCGTCGATATGCATCATGTCCATGCGTTACCACCCTATGAAACTCGATACAAGAAACACGAATTCGTGTTTCTTGTATCTGGTTGCATAGGACGGCTACGGAGTATCCGAATTTCGGTCAATGTGAATGTGCCTTGATGTGAGATAAACAAGACTGGCTACGTTACCATCATATGCACCCGATAGTAGAAACACGAATATTCGTGATTGTAGTATCGGGATGCATAAGGTGGTAACGGATGTATCCGAATTCCTGAGAGCGTGTACGCCGGCGTAAATAATCCACAACCGGTTGCGTTACAAGCAAAGTATACTTTGAGGGAGTAATCATTTAATTTTCCCAAAATGCATTATTTCATATAGAATTAACGACTGCATATATTTGATGATCAAACGTCAGAATTATTAACCTGAATGTATTACATTATCACAGCCAACATGGCTGTGATAATGTAATAAATCCAGTATAATAATAAAATTAATAAATGTATCCTTAAATTGAAAATGTATCCCTCAAGGTATACTTTGCTAGATAAGTATAATTTGCAATGTTCATGAAATTGGCTACTGTTTGCATATGGTTTATACTGAGTACCCGAATACCGGTCACCTACACGAGAGTGTGTACGCGGACGTGGGTGATCCACAACCGGTTGCGTTAATAGCCTATGTAACCAGATACTAGAAACACGAATAGTATCTGGTTGAATAGGGTTGATACTGAGTACCCGAATTCCGGTCACCTACCTGTGAGCGTGTGACTGGCAGTGAGGGATCCACAACCGGTCGGTGTACAGCGCTGCCACAGCCCCCATGTCTCCGTGTGTAGATTGTTCCACAGCGGTATTGTGAAACTCACAACGTCCAACACAAACCCTAAACCTATCAACACCATAGTCATCCATAAGGATACCGAAATCTGTCTCAGAAACATTTCGATCGGTTTTGTTAATTAATTAAATTGTTCACGCTATTACGCCAGTTATAACAATGTAATTATAATCACATTGGTTAATGTCACACTGTTTTCTCTTATACTCATGATGCCATGTACACTGTATTGAGTGTAATAAATTGAACTGAATTTAATTGAAAACAAATGGAATTGAAGCTAACTAGGAAATTGAACGATAACATATACCCAATCTGTAAAGTGTCGAACACGTACGAGAGAATAGACACCATTCGATAAGTCCTACTCAATATACGCAACGTCACAATGTTTATGTTTTTATTAACCCTTAGACCGCTCCACACAGCAATTGACGTCTACTGTTGCTTTTTTTCTTGCCTTATTTCTCAATAAAAACATGGTTTGACAGCACTTCAGAATCATTTCCAATGGAAATGATTATGAAGTGCTGTCAAAGCATGTTGGAAATTATTATAAAGTGATGTAAAAGATGATACAAATGGAAAATAGAAAATATACAGCAGACGACATTAACATTAAGATAGCGGTGTAAGGGTTAAGTATGTTATTTCCTAGGAAATGTAAACAAAACATGCACACTTTTGGAAGTGTATGTAGCCTCCAAGTATCACAGTATCGTCGGTGTCACGAGAACATCACCCGTGGCAGATTCCAGGCCCGTACGCAGAGGGGGTGCGACGGGTGAGTACGCACCCTCCTTAACTCGTTCAACACCACAGGCCTGTATAGTGGTATTGGCAAAAAGTGTAGATCCAGATGAGCCGGCTCGTGACGAGCCGTCTTATCAGGATCTGCACTTTTTGAAAGTAATTGTCATAATTTTGAGAACAAAAACAAATCATGTTCATAAATGGACTGATCTGAAAATCATTTTGTGATGATTGGAATGGGTTGCAAAATGAACATATCAAAATCCATTCCAGTTATTTAGGGGTGAAATGGTTAATCTTGCCGAGGTCTGTCCGTGGATGTGCAAAAACAATGTTTAGCCCTTCGCGCCGTCGATAACGCACCCCCTAAAATAATTCCTGCGTACGGGCCTGTCACCCGTGACAGATTCAATTATAAGAGAGAGAGTTCCATGTTCATTTACGAAACCCATTGTTCTGATAGCACTTTCACGCGTATAGTGTCGAACCCGGATAATGAAATCATGTGTTACATACACGAACATGTGGTCGATGTAGGCTGTGTTACTATTATATTACTATAGTGTTGCATGTGTATTTCTCCTGTCGGACCGGACAGTCAGTAACATCCGGCGTAAAGTGATCGCCACTCTACTCTATAGTACACGTAGAATGTTCACCGCATCCGCAACTAGTTCATGTATATTGATGGTGATAAACATTGCATAAAGAATGTCATTGTTAATCTACTTGTATCATTTCCTGGGTATAACCAAGACATGATATACATGTAATGTTACACCCTTTTTCTAGGCTATTCATTGGGCCTGTTTCACTAAACTTCGTACGACTAAAATGTTCGTAAGTGCAAATTTAGGATCTTCTGGAAATTTCAATTGATGGATTTACATTTATTGACATAGGCTGCATATGCAGCCTATGCTCAATAAATGTAAATCAAATAATTGTTTACAAGATATCCTTGTTAACGTGAAATTTACAGACTATCATAAGTTTGCACTTACGAACATTTTAGTGTAAGAAGTTTAGTGAAACGGCCCCCAGGGGGCTCATTTCACTAAACTTCGTACGACTAAAATGTTCGTACGTGTCAGTGTCCCAGGCGACCTAGTATACTTGTGATTGGTACCATTGACCAGTAGCCCATTTCACCAACATTGCAAAGTATACTTTAGTAGCAACGTATACTTTGAGGGAGAAATTTTCAAGTTTATGATAAATTTATTAATTTTTATTATACTGAATTTATTACATTATCACAGCCAATTTGGCTGTGATAATGTAATAAATTCAGTATAATAATTCTGCATACTTTTAATCATCAAATATATGCAGTAGTTAGTTCTATATGAAATAATGCATTTCAGGAAAAATAAATGACTGCTCCCTCAAAGTATACTTTGCTAGTAAAGTATACTTTGCACTGTTGATGAAATCGGCTACTGGGATTGTCGAACACTGACATGAAAACAACTGTCATATCCAAAAACAGATGCTGTTACATACTAGCGCCAGGTCACCAGGAACTTGTTTCACTAAACCTCGTACGAGTAACATGTTTGTAAGTACAACATTATGATATTCTGTAAATTTCACATTGACATTGTGTTCTTGTAAACAATTATTGGATTTACATTTATTGAGCATGGGCTCCATATGCAGCATATACTCAATACATGTAAATCCATCAATTGAACTTTGCAGACTATCTTAAATGTGCACTTACGAACATTTTAGTCGTACGACATTTAGTGAAACGGACCCCAGTAGCCGATTTCATCAAAATTGCAAAGTATACTTTTCTAGCAAAGTATACTTTGAGGGAGTAATCATTTATTTTTCCCGAATTGCATTATTTCATATAGAACTAACGACTGCATATATTTGATGATTAAAAGTATGCAGAATTATTATACTGAATTTATTACATTATCACAGCCAAAATGGCTGTGATAATGTAATACATTCAGTATAATAAAAGTTAACAAATTTATCCTAAAATTGTCCCTCAAAGTATACTTTGCTAGAAAAGTATACTTTGCAATGTTGGTGAAATAGGCTACTGGCTCGGTCGGATCCATTGTGTTGCTTCAATCATGAAAATAGGCTGCCTATTCGGAAACCGGGATACCGACTGTTCACTGGTAGTCTGTTAGACTCCTTATAATGAGTAATGCAATGTGTATGGTAACCATTGTAACGCTAAATTAAATTGTGTCGTTCGATGTTTATTTTCTATTTCCATTTTGCTCACCAAAACATGATTCGACAGCACCCTAGAATAATTTCCAACTGCACAACTAGAGTGCCATGAGCAACGGTACATTATCCTCGGCTAGCAAATACAAAGATGTCGAAACCGCAGGTGGAAGACTCGGACCTGTGACACAACAAATGCCCGTTACAAAAACATCCATTACCCCACCCACTTTTTCTCATACAGTACTATCTTCCCTATATAGAAGATAGTATTGTATGAGACCAAGTGGGTGGGGTAATGGATTTTTTTTGGAATGGGCATTTTTGTGTGTCACAGGTCCGAGTCTTCCACCTGTGGTCGAAACGTTTGCATTTTGAATATCTTTCTATATTGTTAGTGATATGCTGTATGTGTAGGATTAAGGGACACATGGTGTGTTGTTTGTTTAGTGACGTTCATGAACGGCCTGTCAACAGCTAAGGTTATTTTCGGCCTGGTCAACGGGATCGAATAATCTGAGCTGGTACCAGGGGGTCGTTTCACTAAACTTCGTACAACATTATGATAGTCGGTACATTTCTTGTAAACAATCATTGGATTTATATTTTTTGAGCATAGGCTGCATATCCTAAATTTGCACTTACGAACATTTTAGTCGTACGAAGTTTAGTGAAACGGGTCCCTGGTCATCACCACACCAGACTCACTTACAATGTGCATGATCACGTGGTTACAACAACAACAACAACCATGGCTGAAAGTTTTGAAAGCTCGCTCACTCCAAAGTAAGTATTATTTTATATTTTCCTTAATAGGCAACGGATTTTGATGACATATGACGCAGCAAACGCGTCTTCATGATCTGTATTTGGTGGTCCCGGCAGTTCGGCACATACTTATGTCGTTTTTGCGAACAATCTATTTCCGTGTCAGTAGACACGGAAATCGAATATTCGCAAAAAAAACGACAGAAATTTGTGCCAAAGTACCTAGACCACCAAATACAGCTTCACAAGACGCGCCATATTTCATTAAAATCCGTTACATAATAAGGACACACTAAAATAATACGTATTTTGAATCGGAGGGCTTCTGGAAGTTTCAGTACGTGTTGTTGCTGTTGTAACCACGTGATCATACACCTTGTCTTAATCCCATCCCATACAAATACTAGGACCAGTACTAATCTCTCTGCTCTAATAATGGGTACAACCAGGTTCAACGCTTACATCAAAATGTACATGCGGGCCAAATCCAGCCAGTTCTGTCTCTCTTGTATGTGGCATTATCGTGCGTACGTCCGTAGTCGTCCTTCTTGCACTTGACACGTCGTTATATCTTCATGTACCCACCAGGGTGAATATTACGCGACTGACGGACGGACAGATCACTCAAGGACGGACGTAGGCACGAGCATACATAATGCCTCCTCCATCATCCACCAACATTGCTGTGGCTAAATTAATTTATGATGCAGTCCCTACTGGATCGCGTATATTACGGCCAACGGCGAGAACCGAAGATTGTCGTCTGCTATTTGACTCATTCCTTAGCAAAACATATTTTGGTTGCGCATGAGAATCGTCTGTAGACAATGGAGATCATTTCCATCCGCTGTTAAAACATGTTTTCGTCGAGAGAAAAGAATAAATAAATAAATAGCAGACGACATTATATCATTGCAGTAACGTGTTCACAGTTCACAGTTCACAGTCCAAGGACCAATTATTAAGCAACGTTACGGAATGTGACGAAAACTGTCGAGTTTGGTTTGTACGGTGTTCCGTTTAGGCCACCGTAATATCTCTATCGGGTTGATACTACGATAGCACGATAGCACGATAAAGATAGTACACTATCACGATGTTACGATAACGATAGTACTATGCTACGATGATGATATTACGATGCTACGAGGACGATAGTACGATGCTACACGCTATATAGTAGTACGATGCTACGAGGACGATAATACGATGCTACACGCTAGTACGATGACAATCGTACGGTGCTATGATGACGATAGTACGATGACGATTGTACGATGCTTCGATGGGGATACTACGATCATCGTAGTATCGTACTATCGTTATCGTAGCATCGAGGTATCGCACTATCGTCATCGTAAGTTCGCACTATATTCATCGTAGTATCATGATATCGTCATCGTAATATCGTGTTATCGTAGTATGGAACCGATAGCGATAGTACAATGGCCTAAGCGGATTACCATAAGTTTGTGTTAACACTATAGCATAAACATGTCATTATTCAAAGTAGAACACGAATGGACAATTACACGTATGCTATCTCGCCTGTAGTGTACTGATAAAGCAGACCTCTATTGCCTTTCACACTAACAAAATGTCGAGTGTGGAGGTTGAAAGCGGCGTGTCGGCTGCCGCCTACCCCGAGGTATTCGACATCCGGGCGATGCGACCGCAGGATGCAGTGAAAAAGCCGGGACAACTAACTGACGAGATGTTAGAAAAGTACTACAACGAGGTACATACATACATACAATACAGGTGCATAGTTTAATTCTGTACTCTTCAGTGTGAATTCTTTTTCATATTCTCGGTGGGTAATTTTCTAACAAGTTAAATAACAAGCTTATACAATAATGATTATGAACAACTGCAGCATGTTTTCAGTCAGTGAACGACATTGTTCCAGTATAAGTGTGCTCGCGTTTCTATGGAAGTTTGGTGCTAATTTAAAGCGACTGTGTCCCAGGCTGTACCGCCGATGATACACTTAACAAAGACAGTAACTGTTGACATATCGATGGTCTAGTAACATAAGGTCGTAACTGCTATGCTTTTTTAGCATAGCAGTTTCGACCTTACGTTACTAGACCATCGATATATCAAGAATATTGTATGAACACAGTCGCAATTATTTATTGATAACCTCATTTGAAGGTGCACGCCCACACAGTAGGCACACATGTTCTTTATATCAGAGACATCATCTGAGACAATTTCTGGCAAAATAAATCATTCATTCACCATTACCCCACATATTGATTGGCATTATCATACATTTTACATTATACGTACATTTCTACATTGATATCACGGGCGATAACCGTGTTTCCTTAAATGTTAACAGAAATTACTATTTATTCTCTCTATTTATTTTTTGATGTGCAATGATCACACTTTATAATCTGTCGAAAATATTATTTTTTCAGGTGGCGCATTTAATTAGTATAAATAATTAAAGAATATCATGCCTCATTTGCATATGAAAATAGCCTGATACCACCGCGAGTCACTATCAGTAAAATAAATATTACTAAATGATTATGAAGGCAGTAAACTAGTTTAACACTTTCAACACCACAGACCTCTAGCCGTCTCATCAGGATCTCCACTGTTTGTTAATAATTTTCAGTTAAACGTCGTACAGATTACCCTTTTAGAAGAATGGGATAATTTGAATGAACAAAATTAATGAAATAGCGTGAAACATTGGCATGGAACATCCTATTAAGTTACTTGGTGTTGAAAGGGTTAATACTGTTAACCCTTTGAACCCGAAAGCCCGCTATATGCAAACAGTGCAGATCCAGATGAGCCGGCTCGTATCGAGCCGTCTCATCAGGATCTGCACTGTTTGAAAGTAATTTTCATATTTTTGAGAACAAAAAATATCCCCTTTTTATAAATGGAATAGTCTGAAACATTGGCATGGAACATCCTATTAAGTTACTTGGTGTTGAAAGGGTTAATACATATCATATTAAATCATCGCTATGTAAGATCCGATATGTGGCTCTGACTGGAGAAATTGGGCTTATGCGTTTAGCGACCAGTGTAGATACATAGTCGCACAGTCTGATCAGGCTCCGCATTGTTCGCCATTTCATCAATGAATCACCCGTCATGCTTCTAATATTATGCAAAAATCAAAAGATCGCTATCAAGCTACAATAGGGTGCTATTTGATCAGGAGCTACACTGGTAACAAATCCAATGAGCCCCATTTTCCCAGTCACCCGTCCGCATATGAGACACGCCATGTGATATTGTACCTTCGGACATCTGTAGCATATTTCATCAACATTGCAAAGTATACTTTACTAGCAAAGTATACTTTGAGGGAGTAATCATTTATTTTTCCTGAAATGCATTATTTCATATAGAACTAACAAATGCATATATTTCATGATTAAAAGTATGCAGACTTATTATACTGAATTTATTACATTATCACAGCCAATGGCTGTGATAATGTAATAAATTCAGTATAATAAAAATTAATAAATTTATCATAAAATTGAAAATTTCTCCCTCAAAGTATACTTTGGTACTAAAGTATACTTTGCAATGTTGATGAAATAGGCTACAGAGTAATTTCAAGAAATACGTTTACAAAATGTACAATATTTTTCATAAATAAAGTTAAAGTTGACACAATTGTCAGAGTACATGCAGAGTATTTCGCATGTACTCTGAACATTTTGTCAACTTTTGAAGCCATTTACGGAAAATATTGTAAATTTTGTAAACGTATTCCATGAAATTACGCAGATGTCCGAAGGTACAACAAAACATGGCGTGTCTCATATATGTGGCATCTGCTGTTACGACAGGGGTATGTGATTGTGCCGGATTTCTTCACGAAGGATGAACTGGAACCAGCAAGGGAGACAACTGCAAAACTGGTTGACGAACTGGCACAGAAACTGTATGCAGCAGGAAAGGTCAAAGGTACGTGTGCACACCTAGTCCAGAGATTCAGATAAGCTTTGTGTCTAAAGAGTATTGTACCCCATGATTTCAAATTCAATGCGTATTTTTTTGGATTATGGATTTTCTTTCTTTCTTATTTGAGCTGCAACCGTTTGCTTTTTTGTTGCAGCTCAACTAAGTACATTTGCAGCTTTATTACAGATATTAAAGGATAATAATTCCAGCACAAAAATATTTACACAATTCCCTAACATTTGATTGCAAGTCTCTGTCCAAAATTTATATTCAAGTAAACTCCCACGCCGAACTACTTTCTACAGGTGCGCTGTCAGTGCTGTCAATGTAAACAAATGGCTGCCGTCTGTCAAAATAAACACATTTTCTTGATGAATTTATTTAAAATGCTGGAATTATAAGGAATGAATGGCCTTTTTGTTGAATTTATCGGGGATATAAACTTGGAAAAGTCGCGGGAATACTGGACGAGGCCTTCCGGCCTTCGTCCAGTATTCCCGCGACTTTTCCAAGTTTATACCCCGATAAATTACACAAAAAGGCCATTCATTCCTATAGTGTTAATGTATTTTTTAAAGCTTGTTGTAAGTGCTGAATGTGCAATAGTCCCATGTGCATCCCTCTCTATACATGACCTTGTTGACCCAATACACTGCTCCAGATAAGTTTTGTATCTATAGAGTATTATACTCCCATATTTCAAACTCAATGCATATTTTACTTTTACAAATGTATTATTGAATTTTCTTCCTTATTAAATAGGTTACGAATGGTACAAAATAAAACAAACTTAAAAACTCACTTATTTGAGCTGCAAAAAGCAAAGCTTCTGCAGTTCAACTAAGTAAATTTTCAACTTTATTACAGTATTTTCACTACGCAATTTGACAAACAATGCGTATTTTCACATTGAGCACTGTGAGTATTTTGTACTCCCACGTTTGATAATCAATGCGTATTTAGCTAAATGCGTAAAATACGTCCATACACACCTTATCTGGAGACCTGCTAGTCTATATTGTATATTCTCTCATGTTTCTATTCGAATATTTACTCAAGACCAAACATAATACTAATCTAAATAATCTACCATTGTAATGCTGTATGGCGATCGTTGTGTGTTTCTCGAAAACAACTCGTTTCAAAGTTGTCGTTTTGTTTTAACTGATAGTGTATTTAGGGTAGGAATTGGCTCGAGAACCTTCCAAACCTTCATTGAGCCCAAAAAGTGTCAGGCCAATGACCGTTGGCCCGTTTGTTTTCGAATTTACTAATATCTGCCATGCAGTCGAAATATGTGCATTAAATGAAGGAGGCAATGAGGCGGTTACTTTAACCTAGCTAATTCATTCTCCTATCGCACGAAGCCGGTATGTCAGACCGTGAAAAGGGCTGTGTGTGAGTGCATGTGACATATGGAAACTCAGCCCAGTGTTAACCTATATGATGATGATATTTGAGGGTTGGTCAGGGCAAAACATATCAGGCAGGAAATTATCGATATTGGGTTATGCAACGTATGATGTAATATGTTTTTGGGCACAGCTACTGTCGTTTCCCGGCTTATCGTTATATACAAGATGCTATTATCAGGTGCGGCGTTTATCTGTTGTTATTTGGTTCGTTCAAAGTAGTGTAATAAATGTTATGGATCACATATGAACAATGCTTGTAAACACTTTAGTGGAAGCGCCTACATACCCAAAAGCCGATCAATATAATACTTTCCTTCCGTTGCAGATTTGTACGAGAATCACGACCTGTTTCATCGACTCATTAAGCTAGAGGAGGATTTTCCTGGTACCAATGTCATATTGCATAAAGTACCTAATATGCCAATGGTAAGCTGGAATTGTCGCATTTTTGTTATGATATACGATGATCGAAATACAACGATCGTTGACCACACTGCCCTATGGACAGCTATGCACATTTTATATCATTTGGTATTATCTATACCATTGCGTATTGTAATTTTGATGGTCGCATTTTGTCACCTGTCTATGTTTTATTTAACAATCAATTTTTACCTGATATGGATCATTCGCTGCTTTCATTGTATATGTTAACCTATGTCGTGATATGTGATGATCGATGCATTTACACAAGTTTGTTTATAAACTCTTAAATAGTTATATTCTGTTTGAAAGTGGCTCGTCTGTATCCTTTGAATACATACATACGGTTAATATTTTTCAAACATGAGATTGCCGGGCTGTGGCGATACTTGTCAAATCCGGAACTTGGAACATCTTGTGATGGTGGTCAGGGGCGAATCCTGGCGGGGGCGTGTTCGCCGTATGACCCATCTAAACTTTGTAGAAATTAGATTTTAACCCATTGAATACGTTGAGAAATCTGATCGATTTTCTTATTTTTCACCAAAAGTGTAAATTGTTACAACTCAGTTGAACCGTCTCGTCGCAACGGTTCAACTGAGTGGTAACAACATATACCTTTGTTGTGACACGAGGAAAATGCAGATTTCGTTTTGTATTGTAGGAAAGTTCACAATCATATGTATGTCTCATTGACAATTGAGAATCAATGCCCCGTCTAGACACAAATCCTAGACCTACCCTTTGGCTCCTATTGTGTTGTTAGGGTTACCGCGATATCTGGGCCAATGAACGCTTACTGAACCTGGTGGAGCAGCTGATTGGGCCGGACATCGCGGGCAGCCCCGTGTGGAACCTGCGCACGAAGACGCCACAGAACGAGGCGACCACCGTACCGTGGCACCAAGGTAGGCAACTCTAGCTGGACATCGCGGGCAGTCCAGTGTGGAACCTGCGCACCAAGACGCCGCAAAACGAGGCGACCACCGTACCGTGGAACCAAGGTAGGTAATTCTAGCAGTCGGACATCGCGGGCAGCCCCGTGTGTAACCTGAGCACCAAGACGCCACAGAACGGGGCGACCACCGTACCGTAGCACCAAGGTAGGTAACTCTAGCAGCCGACATCGCGAGCCGCCCCGTGTGGAACATGAGCACCAAGACGCCACAGAACGAGGCGACCAAAGTAAATAACGCCCCAATGTTGTTTACCATAATGTGCGATAGAGTTTCATGTTTCATTGCAGAGTATATTCCACCTTGACGGTGTTTGCCATCTTGTTACTAGTATTCAGTCTGTGGATTGCAGCATGTGCTGTTAGAAAATACAGATAGTTCTGGCACGGTCATTTTCACAGATCAAGTACAATGCAACCGTGCGTCTATGCATCTTTGTGTAATAACCCTGATGATGATCATAGATTGTTTTGTCTTGCAATTTCGTGGTCTAATTTAGGAATATTGCTCTCTATTTCATGAACAATTATTAAATATTTAACATGTGTTGATTTGTTTACGCATTATTAGTCAGCATGTACATTAATTGGATAATACCAATGAAGTATTTCGAACGAACACATTAACATATTTTCAGACAACGGTTATCTGGACAACAATTCATACAAGACGTTGATTCCCACGGCCTGGATACCCTTACTGGATGCAACTGAAGACAATGGATGTTTGCAGGTACATGTGGACATACATGGCCTCAGCTAACGTGTAACTTGTCACACTGGTCATACACAACTGCCAGGTCAATTTGTGCCAGATAGGATTGTATCTAGTTTATTGGATTCGACTCGGAGACGGTAGAAATTCTTCGGCAAGCCTTGGCATATCAAAGTAAGCGACCACTGGAAAAAGCTTGATATCAAATTACACAAGCATGTCATTCTTATATTGTTACGCTTAATAAATGCCTTATTCCCATTGCGTCGTGCCGGTGCAAAGGTTCGGCAATATTCATTATGTACTATATATGCTACTGTGGTGGAATGCGTTAATTCCGTTTATATGTCATACCCCCAGCGTCGTAGTCAGCGTCTGTCCGTCTTCACAAATTCGAAAACATAACGTCGGGGGTAATTTGTTATAATGTCTGTTTCCTTTCACCAAACACCTAACGATTCTCGCATACCCCAATGTCAAGGTCATAGTCTTAGCACTTTCACAAACTTAACATTGGGTGGAATTTATTATAATTTATGTTTCCTTTTACCCCACTTCTTGAAATTTCACACATGCCTCCCCAATTCCGACCATCAGACACCCGCCGATCTCAAGGTCAAGGACACAGTCTTAATGCTTTCACAAACTTAATTTCACTCCACTTCACTTCTTGATAACAACATGCCTTCATCTAATGCTTCTCTATCATGTCATGCCAAATCCACGACGCTCAGACCCACGCTTACCCCAAGTTCAATGTCACAGTATTGGCGCTTTCACATTGGGGGAAATGTTTATAATTTCTGCTACCTTTCACTCCAATTCTTGATGTTTCATACATGTCTTCCTCTAATGGTTCTCTATCATGCCATGCCAAATACATGGCCATCAGACCCTCGCTAACTCCAAGATCAATGCCACAATATTTGCGTTTCGTTGTCGTCTGACAACTGTTGTTGTTCGTATAAAGGAGCGGTGCATACTAGTCATTCATGTATATTGTCTTCTCCATTTTAAGTTTGCCGCGGGAGGACACAGGTCTGGTAAGACTGCGATCCATCAGTGTTGCTGGGGAGGCACTTGGTACGTTCTGTTGGAAGAAAAGGAAATGCAAGAAAAACTAGGTATGTCGTCAACACAACATATGCATTATAGATATTGGTCTGCCAAACTTTGCCTTCAGTTTTGTAGAAGTGGTGAAAGGTTTATTCAAATATATTTGGAATTGATCGTTGTTGTTTAGTATGAACCATTGAAACCATTTGATAAATTGTAATCGTTTTATCAGCTGTACCATACAGTATTTGCATGACACATACAGCGGCCATACTTGTGCAACGTCTTCACCGAGTTATTTATTTATCACATTTATATGTATCTAGACCTGAAACACTTTTGGAAATACAATGTAGAACCAACTGGCGCGCTTCCTTGTCTTGTAGCCGCCATTTTTGCATTATAAATAAATGCAATTTTATTTACACGAATTCAGTAAGGAGTACTTAAGGGAAGTGGGAATTGAAGAGAGCCATGATGATTGCCGTCGACTATCTGAAACCCTGTTAATGAAGGCACAGGTTGTATGATCCTGAAATATCATTGACACTCTGAGGATTCAGGCTTTGTTGATGAGGGTTGACATATTTACATATCTACTGTATATTGTATGTAGAGTTACAAAATATATAATTTGTGTAAACACGCCGCTGTCGGTGTCAACAATTTGAAGTTGTGCTTAGTGTAATGAGCTCGTCTTTTTCTCATGCAGGTGTGGATATGGAAACTGATATTAAAACGTGTCCGGTTCCGTACGGCGGTCTTGTTTTGTTCCAGAACCTCGTTCCACATAGGAGGTAAGATGTAAACCTTCTTTCTACTTGGTGACCTGCGGTTGTTGGTCGCTAGCTTCATGTGTCTCTCAGACACAATACATGTATGTGGGATATTATTGCGTTGTATGTTCCCACCATTGTGATCCATGATAACGAGGTAAGCGGGATATTTGCGATGACCCACTAACGCTTATTTTCTACTGGGAATGCTGTATGCTCCGTGATTTATTGGGCCTTGTTTGGTGTGAGGCTCTCAATCCATTTGTCTAGATACATATTCCATTCCGGACCTTGCACCGTCGCCTCGGTTGTGATAACTACGTTCAACCACCCCAATGGACGATATGGCTTTGCGCTTTTAGTTAAATTCTCTGGATGTGCATTTATGTTTCCGTAGTGGCCGGTGGTGTTACATATCAGTCACTGCGCTGCTTTTGTTAAAGCTTGTCCAATACGTCCAATGATGTTCGCTGGAGCCTGGACCTGCGATGGCAGCGTGCACAAGATCCAGATTCGCTATGGGGCCTCAAGAAACCAGTTGTGATGCGGAAGGCGGATGACAAAAACTACAAGATTGACTGGACAGAATTTGACTCTATTGATAGACATGCAAAACAGAAGGAAACCATTGCGGACACAGATTTGGTGCGTATTTTAAATATAGTTGTATAATTCCAGCACACAAGTATTTACACAATTCGCTAACATTTGATTGGCCCGTAAAAAAGCAAGTCTCTGTCCAAAATTGATATCCCAGTAAACTCCCACACCGAACTACTTTCCGTAACCGTGAGGCGCAGTTAAAATAATTCTTAAGAAAACAGAAAATAAACACATTTTCTTGATGAATTTATTTCAAGTGCTTGAATTATAAGGAATTAATTACCTTTTTGTTGAATTTATCGGGGATATAAACTTGGAAAAGTCGCGGGAATACTGGACGAGGCCTTAAACAATTACAATTTTCGAAAAAAAAAAAAAAAATTAAAAAAAAAAAAAATGTTTTTGATTTTTTTTTCGAAAATTGTAATTTTGTATCGCTTCGTCCAGTATTCCCGCGACTTTTCCCAGTTTATAACCCGATAAATTCAACAAAAAGGCCATTCATTCATATAATATTTGCAGTACGCTATTATAATGTCATACTTATTTTTTCTTCAAGATACGTCTTCAGTTGAACTGGGGAAACAATTACCGTGACAGGTACAATACGACTTTCCATGTCATTTACTGAATCACAGTTTCATAAAACATCGCCAATATTCTTATATACACATTCTCATGGCTTTCCTTATATACTTGTGGAAAGTCTAGAACAATACTAGTACGTATACCCGATAGAATGCAACAAGTTTGTTGCCCACATTACCTTGGCACACATAAAGCGGATGACCGAACGTACTGTTACCAATTCAAATAAATCAACAAATGCACGATTCCATTGACACCAAAGAGCCAATATAACGTACAACATACGCATTTTTTTCATAGAGATCCGAGGTATAGACCGATCATAAAATAGCAACAATAAAATATAATCTGTTGACATAATCATGATAAAGGCACAACAAATAAAGCATGTGCAACGGAATTCCCACAAGAAATGCTCACCATTTGCCCACAAAAACGTGATATCTGCAGAATAAATAAATATACCAAAATACAACACCAAGATACGTGACAGCACGGGTCGGTAGGTAATTATTCCATACACGTGGTGATCATTTTGCCCCATACATCTACAGTATGGCGAAGCGGTGCAAGCATTGCCAATCAAGTAAACATATAACACATGTCCAGGGAGGATTATGAATAATCGTATATTTATTTGAGTTTCAGCCATTGGAGGAAGGTACGGAGTTCGATACTACATTACCAGGTCCGTGGATGAAAAAATGGGAAGTGATTCACATGAACAAACACACAGAGAGGTTCAGAAAGGATGAGAATTGGCTAAAGCCTAAAGACACGGATTCGTTATTATGAATGTGCACACTTTACTAATTAAGACAGCTGCTGTACTGTTGGTGGTGAATATACATACATATCGAGATATTTAGCTTTCCTCAGGCAATGCTCCCAGCTCCCTTAATGCGTCTCGTATCAGAGGAAATAGCATGAAGTGTTAATATGAAAAATGACACTGGAGTTTTATATACATGGCTGTGACTGAAGAAATGGGGCTTATGGGTTTGTTCTTAACAACCAGATACAAGCGGACAATTTATGATCTAAGTTGAGATCCAGGCCACCGATATCCCGACCATTCTGGCCTTAGCACACACAAACATTCAAATACACAAAGGGTGATACACAGTGTTATACGCCAATATACGGAGCAGAAATAAAGATTGATATAGTTCAAGGAGACCAAAAGAGCAAACCACAAACCTAACGCAATTATCATACAGTACAGTGGGGTCAGCGTGTAAGTGCACACACGAACGAACACGACAGGTTGGAACCAACCTGTCGTGTTCGTTTGTGTGTGCACTTACACGCTGACCCCATTGTATCCTATAGTGGTGGCTGTTGAGCATTGAACTTGACATAGAGTTCTCGCACATCAGCGGTGTACGGTGTCCCCGAACAAAATCAGTATTACAAATACAAAGATAACACCAACGAAACATTATTATGTAAGTAGCATGACGCATTCGCGTACATGTTGATCTGAAAATACTATGCCAAGTCAAGATGACTTAGGATGATTTAAGTTGTTCTAAATCGTAGTACGCAATGTACATAAATGTAATATGGCGTACCGTATAGTGGTTTTCGTTTCCGAATATGTCACGTCCAAGCTTGTGGGGTGTGCGTAATGGCCGACAGTTTTTCATCACGCCCGTTTGCGGTCGGCATGATACAGTAGCCGCTTTTGGCGTGCGTCCGTGCGTCCGACATTTGCGTTAAAGTTTTTAAGTACACAATATCTCCACAACCGTAAGTCCATACCTCTTTATCATCATCCATATTTTCATTATATAGCCCATCCGTGCGCCCCATGCCCATGGTCACGGTCAAATTACTTTTGACATTTGATTTAACGTGTTTTTTGTCAAATCTCCGTTAAAGTTTTTTCAGTACCAAATATCTCCACAACCATAAGCCTGATTGACTTGCAATTTCACACACCTCTTCATCACCATTATATTGTATGATATAGCCCACCCATGCGGCCCCCATGCCCATGGTCATGGTGAAATTACTTTGAAATTTGAGTTAAAGTTTTGTTTGTAGAATCTGCATTAAAGTTTTTAATTACCAAATAGCTCACCGACCCTCTGTCCGATTGACTTCAAACTTGAAACATACCTCTTTATCATCGTCCATAGTTCCATTATACCATGGCATTCGAAGTATGTCGAGGGGTATATAGTTTTCGTAATTCCATCCGTCCGTCCGTTTGTACGTTCGTCCGTGTGTCCGTCCGTCCGCGTTAATGTGTTTAGGTACCCATTATCTCTGTAACTGTACGTCGGATTGACCTTAAACTGTATACACTTCCTTATCATCATCCATATTTTCATTCCATACCACACGCATGTGGCCTGTATATCCAAGGTCGAGGTCAAATTACTTAGAAATGAGCGTCCGTAAGATTTACGTTAAATGTTCGGGTACCCATTATCTCTGCAACGGTAAGTCGGATAGACTTCAAACTTCATATACGTCCTTATAGTCATCCCTATTTTAATTCCATACCACATCCATGTGGTCTTCATGTCCAAGGTCAATGTCAAATTACTTAGAAATATGCGTCCGTAAGATTTTCGAAAAGGTTTACGGGTACCCATTATCTCTGCTACGGTAAGTCGGATTCACTTCAATCTTCATATATTTCCTTTATCATCATCAATATGTTCAATCTATACCACACCCATGCGGCCTTCATGTCCTAGGTCAAGTCAAGGTCAAATTACTTATTAATTTTTTTTTTTATAAATATTTGCGTTTTTTTTGTCGGTCCATGCGGCGGCTGTGGGTACACGTGAGCCTCCGCTCACTTTCTCAAGTTCTATAGCCCATCAATGCGCCCTCATGCTTATGGTCAAGGTCAAATTACTTTGATATTTGTGTTAAAGGTTTTTAGTACCAACTATCTCCACAACCCCAAGTCTGATTGACGTGAAACTTCACATACCCCTTTATCATCATCCATATTTTCATTATATAGGCCCCTATGCCCATGGTCAATGTCAAATTACTTTGAAAGTTGCTTTAATGCTTGTTTGTACAATCGTTAAGGCTTTTAAGTACCAAATATCTCCAACACTTGAAATTTCACATACACGTACCTCTTTATCAGCATCCATATTTTCATTCTATTGCCCACACATGCGGCTCCCATGCCCATAATCAAGGTCAAATTACTTTGCAATTTTCAGTAATTTATTTTGTACAATCTGTATTTAAGTTGTTGAGTACCCAATATCTCCACAACCCCAAGTCGTATTGACTTGAAACTTCACATACCTCTTTATCATACTTTGTAATGTGCGTTAATGTTTTTTTGTGTGCAAAATCTACGTTAAAATTGTAAGTACCCAATATCTCCACAATCCGATTGATCTAACCAGATACATACATGTACATACTGGGACCATTAAATGACTCAGTGGGCGTGATATGCTGGCGGCGGCGACATAGTTAATATACGTAGCCGTTTATTATCTCGTATCACAAACTACACACTGTATGGTCATCGTCATGCTCCTTTGCACTCGCCATATAGTACTTATTGTCGTATGCAGTGTTATTTGCAGCAGGCATTTCAGGTATGTTAATTGCTTTTGTAAAATTCACACTAGTAATATTCCTTATTTCATCTGGGTAGTACGGAGCCCCGCAGGAGCAAACGTACAAATAACAATTCGTTTCCACGAATTAACCCCACGAAATAACAATTCGTTCCAACGAGTAGTATAGAGGGAGTCAAAATGATACCACCTAACGGTGGCATCATTTCTCCACCCTCTATACTACTCCACCACCCCCAAAAAATCAAAAAAATAGTTAACGATGAAATTGTCTCCCACCAACCACGAAAAATTCAAAATTGGTGTCAAAAAGGATTTATTTTTGACACCAATTTATGAATTTATTCTAATAAGTTTCTGATTTAAATGTGCCCACGAGTGATAGTTTATATTCCAACACCCCATTTTTCTCCTCCAATATAGATAATTTATTTCGCAGATCAGCAATTAATTCTACCAGCTCTAGTCTACCACGTTCACCTGTAGCCACAGGGCAGCGTAGTTGCTTATGTCTACAAAGAGTTGGGCACTAACGAATTTACAAGGGCATCTGGGGCATTGAAATTGCGGGGGGACACAAGGAAACTTTCTACGTCTCGCTAGATGCCTTCGTAGATAGTCTTTACGCGTAAAACGTTTTTACACAACAAGTCTCACACTCCATTATATATGTATAATGTTTAATTGTTATATCATGGGAACGAATTGTCAATTGGAGGGTAAAATTGTTAAATTGTGGGAACGAATTGTTATTTCGTGGGAACGAATTAATAAAAAATAATCCATGTCCCCTGCGGGGCTCCGTATCTGGGAAGTGTAACCGAACCTCAACATATTGTCAGTATACATGTTCATATGTTCAGGTACTGTGCAATCATGCGTTGATCCGTCGACCGTGTCACTGTGTCACTGCATGGTAAACACTTCACATGCATGGATTAGTAGTTATTGTCATAGTTAGCTACATTTATATATATAGGTGTAAACTTAAAACTATAGTTAACGAATATTGGCTGCAACATTTAGAACAGTTAATATGCAAATAACAGAAACAAACACACAAGACAATTCAACAGATCCGGGGTAATATCTACGGAGCCCTGCAGGGGACATGGATTTTGTGTATTAATTCGTTCCCTGAATTTAACAATTCGTTCCCACGAAATAACAATTCGTTCCCACGGAAACAAGTTATTAATTCGTGGGAACGAATTGTTATATCGTGGGAACGAATTGTTAATTCGAAGGAACGAATTGTTAAATTGAGGAAACGAATTGTCATTTCGTGGGAACGAATTGTTAAAATCGAGGGAACGAATTGTTATTTCGTGGGAACGAATTAATACAAAAAAATCCATGTCCCATGCGGGGATCCGTATCTGGAAAGTGTAATTGAACTTCAACATATTGTCAGTATACATGTTCATGTACTGTGTAATCATGCGTGTATCCGTCGATCGTGTCACTGTGTCCCTGCATGGTAAACACTTCACATGCATGGATTAGTAGTTATTGTCATAGTTAGCTACATGTATATATATAGGTGTAAACTTAAAACTATAGTTAACGAATATTGGCTGCAACATTTAGAACCGTTAATATGCAAATAACAGAAAGAAATACACAATGCAACTCAACAGATCCGGGGTGATATCCGTATACGACTATCAGAAACATATATACTGAGCAAAACTAGAAACGTCCCTCCATGTTTAAGGAAAGATTCATCAAAAACCAAAAGGGTTACTTTTAAAAATCAAAATGGAAAAACAAGTTCATTCATTTCTGTATCAAAGCCAATAAATTGCATTTGGATATCTTGTTAAATATTCGAGAGATAACCGGCCAAGGGCGGTAGGGGTCAAAATCAAAAATCACAAAAACTCAGAAATGTGTTACTTAATGTTTAGAGATGGAATTTCAATAAGTAATGTGGCAAATTCAGTAAATCTCGTTTAGTACCGAGTGTGGCCACCATTTGCATGAATGCATGCAATGATCCTACGCCGCATCGACGTGACGTAACGCAATACCAGTGCGTTGGACAAATTCCTCCATTCCCGTTGTAACGCCCGTGTAAGATCGCGAACATTGTCAATCTGATGGTTAGCTCGTGCTTTGCGGCCCAGCTCATCCCATATGTGCTCAATGGGATTGAGATCCGGGGAGACCGCGGGCCATGGCATGACGTCGACGTTGTTTTGCTGTAAGTATTGAGTGGTGACCCTGGCTACGTGAGGGCGGGCATTGTCGTGCATCAATGTCACACCAGGACCATACTGACGGATAAATGGTAAGGCATGTGCATTTAGCACATCTGCAACATAACGTTGTGCATTGATGTTGCCCTGTACAACAACCAAATCTGTCTTCCAGTTTCCCATGATCCCACCCCAGACCATTACGCTCCCTCCCCCAAACCTGTTCTTCTCAACAATGCAACAATCGGTGAATCTTTCATTTTTACGCCTGTATACCCGTAATCTTCCGTCAGCATGACTAACTGTGAACCGAGATTCATCGGTGAACAAAACTCGGTTCCAGTCAGCCCTTCTCCAGTTCAGATGACGTCGCGCCCATAACAGTCTGGCAGCACGGTGACGTTGGGTCATTATCTGACCAGTGTACGGGCGGCGTGCCCGGATTGGTTGGGCGTTACGATAACGTAACCGGTTGCGAATGGTCTGCCCTGAGACACCGTATCGCCTAGCAGTGACTGTGGCTGCCAATCGACGTTGACGTAAGTGCGTCAACGTAATGTAACGATCGGCTCTAGCCGTCGTTACACGAGGCCTACCAGGTCGCTGCCGGTCGTGAACAGCCCCAGTCTGCTGGTACCGGGCTGCAAGACGATCAATCGTCTTCCGACAGCAACCAAACCGAGGCGCGACCGCCCTGGCGGCCATCCCACCCGCAAGCATCCCAATTGCCTGATTTCGCTCGTTTTCGGAAAGCCGTGGCATATCGAAAACAGTGAAAAATTAAAAAAGTTTTTTAATTTTCCGAATAGCCCCTATCGCATGAATGGTACGACATGAACTGAATCACCTTATCGATGACAAGTATAGCGTGCACGTGCAAAAAGTGGAAATCAACGTTCCGGTCACTGGCCGCTATGTAAACCGTGTGTATCGGCTAAACTCTACACGATCTTAGACCACTGCCAAGCAATATAGTCCAATCATATTGGAGTATTTCGTCCGTATATATCCCATATACAGACGAAATGATCCTATCTATTAAACGTGCAGGCACGTGAAGCACACCTCAAGCGACCGAACCCAATTTTGACGCTGAAATTTGAGAAAGTCATCTTTATCGCCATACGTAATGTGTGTAACATAATTTTTATTCATTTTCATAATTAGAGTAAATGAGCTCGAAAGTCGTCCATTTTTTTAATTTTCATTCCAGTGAAATTACCACCAACTTTCGAGCACATTTACTCCAAATATAAAAATGAATCACATTTATTTTACACAAATAACGTATGGCGATAAACATGGTTTTCTCAAATGTCGGCGTCTGTTCTCTCGTACCGATATATGTGACGCGTCATGACAAATCGTGCCTAATTGGGGCTGCGATCAGCGTAGCCCCAGATCAGCCTGCTCATCCGCACAGTCTGATCATGGTCTACGCTGTTCGCTGTTCGTCATAGGAACATTCATAGTGCTTTTAATAATTGCGCACATGTTCTCATGACGCGCCACATATGTGAAGCGTCACGACAAAATGTGCCTAGATAGGATGCAACCAGTGTAGCCCCATCAGCCCGACCATACGCATAGTCAGATCAGGGTCTACACTGTTCGTGGACATTTCACATAATATGTCAGTGACGCGCTTTTGCGACGTTAAAATGGGCGGGACAGAATAAGATGAAAATAGAAAAATAAGTCAATTAACAGTTTTATTGAAGTATGTCTTCCATGCCGCCAATTCAATTTTTACCTTCCAATTTGTATCAACGTATTTGGCCCAACGTATCCATAGCATACTATATAGAAGTACACAGTAAACTGTGGCGCACATGTGTAATGAATGATTGTGGAGAGTGTACAATGTACATGTAGCATTGAGTTGCACGGGGAAGTCTGACGTATGGAGTACTCGGGTGCGTAGCTGGTGCATTTTGGCATGTCGAGACCGGGTCATTTTCACTATGCGGTGTATGACTAAAACGTCCAATTTCAATGAACGTGTGCTGACCAATTCGACTACATTACTTCCATTTGCTTCAAATGAAAAATATTACGTTCATACATGTATGTATTATCTGAGACGCTTCCAATTGTCGTGAAATGGAATACATTTCCGTTTTGTATACCCAAAATAAAATAGTTAGATACGCACCTGAAAGTCACGTGGTCTAAGTCAGATAGACACTTCGTGGAGTTGGACACGAGATATATCACTCGACCTAACGGTCTCGTGATATATCTCGTATCCAACTCCACTCAGTGTCTATCCTATACGTATTCTGAACATCGCCACGGTTTAAAATACATGTACTTTGAACATGTGGTACATACATAGACAGAGCTACACCGGCTATAAAACAGGGACGTTTCTAGTTTTGTTGAGTATACATTACAAGTGCTGTTTTATAACACTTTTTCATTTGTGTCATCTCACGGACAGTGCCAATATTGTCACAGCCCATTTCACACATGCCTCCTAGCACGGGCTTTTAAAGGTGAACCTCATTGTAAGTAGGACACAATTATTATATTACCAACATAGACAAAACGTGCAAACCAGTCAAAATCACCGTCGTGTTCAACGTCCACCGAGGATCGGGAATTAATAACGTCACTGGAACACTCCACTGAAGTCGGCTGACATGAGTTTAACATTACACTAACTGTGCAAGTATTGTCGTAATCCATGACACAAACGCCTGCTAGCACGCATTTACAATGCAGCACAGTTCGTGACACACATGTACTAGTGCAATAAAACCGCATACTTTTTCTTTCTTTTAGTCGATTATCGAGGCTCGCTTGAGTCACATCAGCGAAGTTCCGTGCAGTGTGGTGGTATGGCTGTAGACATCTAGGGAGCCGCGCAGGGGAAATGGATTTGTTTGTATTAATAACGTCACTGGAAGAACGCAGAGGGAGATTTCCTGCAGATACCACACTCTACTGAAGTCGGCTGACATGAGTTTAAAATTACACTAACTGTGCAAGTATTGTCGTAATCCATGACACAAACGCCTGCTAGCACGCAGCACAGTTCATGACACAAATGTACTAGTGCAATAAAACCGAATACTTTTTTTTCTTTTAGTCGATTATCGTGGCTCGCTTGACCATGTCTTGTAATTTTAAACTCACATCAGCGAAGTTCCGTGCAGTGTGATGGTATGGCTGTAGAACTCTACGGAGCCCCGCAGGGGAATTGGATTTTTTGTTATTAATTCGTTCCCACGAAATAACAATTTGTTCACTCAATTTAAAAATTCTTTCCTTCGAAATAACAATTCGTTCCCACGAAATGACAATTCGTTCCCTCAATTTAATAATTCGTTCCCACGATATAACAATTTGTTCCCACGAATTAGCAATGGGGGAACGAATTGTTATTTAGTTGGAACGAATTGTTAAATTGAGGGAACGAATTGTTAATTCATGGTAATGAATTGTTAATTCGTGGGAACGAATTGTTAAATTGAGGGAACGAATTGTTATTTTGTGGAACGAGTTAATAAAAAATAAAAAAATCTACGTCCCTGCGGGGCTCCGTATAAAGTCTCCCCGTGCGTTCTTTAAGTGATATTATTATTTTCCCGATGCCTGGTGGTCGTTTTATAACGACTGTCGTTTCGACAATTATGTACATTTTGCCCATTTGTACGGAGCACCGCAGGGAACGAATAGTTAATTCGTGGGAACGAATTGTTATATCGTGGGAACGAATTGTTAATTGGAGGGAACAAATTACTAAAAAAAAATCCATGTCACCTGCTGGGCTCCGTACAAGTGTGGTATAGTTTTTGTCATGATTACATTGAGCTTCGCACATGCTGGTGCTAGGATGCGTTTGTGACATTGATTGTGACAATACAGCACAGTTCATCACACAAATGAAAAAGTGTTTACTTTGTCTGGTACATGTAGTAATGTTCGGCGATTATCATGGATTGTTTGACTATGTATAATTTTAGTGAAATGCACTGCAACTAGGACAGTCATTACAAAACTAACTTAAGCAAAATGCGCACATCTGTCGAAATGCTTGTCGTACTAAACGACCATCAACGATCGGGAAAATAAACCAGCATTCAGGAGTCGTTTCATCTGGAGAGGTGTATACGCACCCGCACACGAACACGCACACACACTGTAGTCAGCTTGTCCGTCCGTCCGTCCGTCCGTCCGAGTTTCTGTGTTTCCGTGTTTCCGTCCGTCACAAAACTTAACAATTGTAAATTTCCTTTTAACTTCTCTTTCCCTTTGCGGAAATCTTTCTTTTACCCGCCTGACACATCATTCTGCAACAAACCACGACCCCCATTTAGCCGGGGAAGGTCCGGACTTAAAATTAGAAAAAAACGAAAACTTAACAATTGTAAATTTTTTTAATTCTCTTTCCCTTTGCGGAAATCTTTTTATTCTCTACTATATCATTCTGCAACAAACCTCGACCCCCATTTATCCAGGGGTCAAGTCGGACTTTAGAAACTTGAAAAAAAGAAAACTTAACAATTGTCAAATTTCCTTTTAACCTTTCCCTTTGCGGAAATCTTTCATATTTTACCCACCCCTTCTCTGACACTCATACATCATTCTGCAACAAACCTACGACCCCCATTTATGCTAGGGCTCAAGGTCACGGACTTATAAACTTAGAAAAAAAAATAAAACGTAACAAATGTAAATTTCCTTATAACTTCTCTTTCCCTTTGCGGAATGCAGTGATATTTTACCCGGCCCTTCTCTGCCACTCATACATCATTCTGCAACAAACATACGACCCCCATTTATGCCAGGGGTCAAGGTCACGGACTTAGAATGTCTAGTTTGCTTTTTTCAACTGGAACCACCATCGCACTCTCCATATATGTGCTGACATAGTCTTTTATCTGAAAATGATAGTATACGAGCTGGAATTCATTCTAGGTCAGGGCTGACGCGTGGGGGTATTCCGTAAGCCCCAGCTTATTGACAAATCTAGTTGCACTTATTTTGCGATTCAATTGATACAAACGACAACTATGCCAACACATATCTGACTGTGACTGGAGAAATGGTACTTGTGGGATTTGTGACCAATGTAGCTCGTTATCAAATAGTATATACTCATGTAGCCTGATAACGATCTATTGTTCTTGTTAGAAGCATGATTTTTGGCGAACAGTGCAGTTTCTGATCAGACTGTGGGGATGCACACGTTGATCTGGATCTACACTGGTAGCATATAACTCCAAAACCCCAGTCACATCCACATATATCATTGACCAATGATCGGTATTTGACCAACAAAGCCGCTTGAATAGAAATAAAATACACGTTACATTATTGGTGTCGACGCCGCGATGTCAACATCGCTATATTTTAAAGTATGAAATTGATTTTGCCGTCATTGAACACAACAGTCGAACTTCCTGCATTCGATTAAGTGACAACTAGAAGTGTGTATATGCTCAGAAATATTATAAACATAACAGAACATCAAAGGCTTAGAAATGGTCACAATTCCTTTAGAATCGTGGTAAATTCGAGCAAGTTCTCTCCCTCGCTAACACCGCAGGGAGTTTCACGCGAGTGCACCAATAGGAAGATGGTTCTACCTTTGCAATATAAACGCCCAACGAGGATATAGTCAGAGACCCCAATTGATCAGCCGCCAGGGGACGATACAAGTGGTACACCATGGTCTACGTTAATATTGCCAAGATGTCAATGTTTCTGAACACCTATTGGCAATATGTATCTACTCGCAATCAATCAGTTTGATTGGCTGTGCCTTAGCTGTAGCGCACACCAGGCTCAGCCAATCAAGCTGCTTGCATTCAATCACAATATTCAAGTGTTTTGAAATACATGTAGATACATTAACAAATATTTGAAATATCAGCTCAGGCAGTGGCGTAAAAGACACTTCGAACAACAATGGTTGAAACAAATGTTCCACTGGCGGACCTAACGGAGGATGGCTCTCTTATATCAGTCGAAAAGTAGAAACCAACGGGTCCACATTCAATTCCTGACCCGACCTACAGAGGATGAAGACATACATATGCAGCGTGAAGATGATCTGCGTATTTTTAATATCAACCTCTATAATGATAACACATTAACCATTTCCACATAACCAGATAAAATGACGGGCATAGATCTACATGCTGAGCCGAGAAGTTAGCGGCTGAAAAACTCCGCAATAACAACAACAACAACAATCGTGTAAACAATTCAAACAAGAACAAGGTAATACACGTGTATGTCATGCATTCGTATCTTATCCACCAGCATATTTGATATGCTGGTTTCATAACTGAGAAATAGCATTCCATAAGCATTCATTTTTCATTGGAAAAAATTAAGCTTTTTCGGAGGCCGGAGAGCATGGCCCAAAATCCGCACCTTTGCACAACAGTGTCCATTTGTAACCGATACTATAGAAAAGTAAATAATACTTGATAAAAGTCCGATAATGAAAAATATTTAAACATGATATAGAGACATGGCATGTTAGTCTAGAGTGTCCCCACCCACAATCACGGGCATTTTGGCGTGTTTCGGCTTTCGTCGGTACGGCTATAATTGAATGGCACTGGAAATACGGAATTATGAATACATTACAATGATTACTTCCCTTGAGATTAAATAACGCAATTTGCTTTGGTATTTATTATAAGTTGTACAACTTCTGGTCGGACACAAGCTTGTATTGTAACAAAATAACATGTTTAAAATTGTAATTTTCTATGTATTTCTGCAGGATAACGATAATTCTCAAATGAACGTATGAACTTGCCACTACAATATTGACGTTAGAGCCTTAAACACACTATTTCATATGTTAACCTGTCAAGGTACATGCCCATTCAGTAGGCACAAAATGTTCTTTTTATCAGAGACATCATCTGAGACATTTTCTGGCAAAATAATATTCATTCACCATTACCCCATGTATTGATTTGCTTTATTATACATTTTATATCAGACGTAAATTTCCACACTGATATCGGGGGCGATAACCATGTTTCCTTAAAATTTTAACGGACCTTACTATTTAATTCTCTGTATTTTTTGTTGTGCAATGACCATTCTGTCGAAAATATTATTTTTTCACGTAACGCATTTAATAAGTATAAATATTTAAAAAAAAATCATGCCTCATTTGCATATGAAAATAGCCTGATACCACCGCGAGTCACTATCAGTAAAATATATATTACTAAATGATTATATATGTATAGTGGGCACACGTAATTTTTAGAACTGGTGGAATAGTGACACAATTATACACTTATTTAATTCCTATGAAGAACAGGCCTACTGAGTGGGCATGTACCTTTACTATGAACTTGCCATTTTGACCATCACAAGTCTTGTTATGAATACTTATCACTTTTGGTTGGTTAACTCTGCCACAGTTTCTCCAAGCTGCCACCGAGGGCATTCATGTGCCGACAGGCCACATTTTCTTGTTACAGTATATTTTCTATAAAATCTTTCTAACAGACAGACAGATGTTGATGATATATCGATGGTCTAGTAACATAAGGTCGTAACTGCTATGCTAAAGCATAGCACTTACGACCTTATGTTACTAGACCATCGGTATACTATAGCACACCAAAACAATGACTTGTAAATGTGTTTTTATAGGTGATCTTAAAGTTCTTTACAATAACTTATAATAACTTTCTCGAAGAATGGAGTACTGTAATTTCGGCTAATTATGGTCATTGGCTAATGCATCATTCACGTCAAATTTAGCCTTGCATACGTCATTATAAAATATGTGGATTTTTGTATAAACAAGCTGATTAATTGCTACAGTGTGGCACAATTTTATCTAATTCCGATGTGAATGGAAATTCAGAATATATAGTCACAAGAATTCCGCGAATCAAATGTCTCGCCTTGTTCTGTCTTGACCTTGACCCTGGGGCCTTGACCCTGGGGCCCAGAGAATAGTCCTATATTCATCTACATATCATAGTAAAGGTATGTATAAAGTTTGATGAATGTAGCTGATAAGGTGTTGAAGTAATGACCGTAACACGAAAACTTAACATTGAATGATGACGACGACGACGACTCCGGAAAAGCAAAACCTTAGTCTCGCTTTCCGCTTTCGCGGGCGAGACAAAAATGTGTAAAATCCTTAGACCCAGCTGATGGAATAGCTGTCTTATTTACTAAATTAACAGTTCAACTAAGAAACTAACCTGTCAAGATGCCACTGGATAGTTCTGCTTCAAGTTTGATACCAATTTTGCCATGCTGGGCCAGTATGCTGTTTGCCATTTTTGGTTACACTATCAGATGTGCAGCATTAGCAGTACAAAATGTGACGTTGCAAACATGCATGTGATGTCATACATCGCACAATTTACATCACTGATGTCAGAACGTTATGACATTTTACCTCCACAGGCTTCTTTGAGCTGTATTGAATATTCATGGAATTTTTACTGAATATGGGGATGTTAATGCCACTTAAATTTGTTTGGAAAACCTTAGGTGCACAGAATTAGCCATACACCATTGTACCGTTTCTTTCTGACATTCACATGCTCTAGATTTTCATTTATGTGAACGATAACCGATTTATCGTCAAAAAGACAGAATTACGAGTTTAAAGCAAGCCCCACAATAAAAGGCAAATAGTTCCGCATTGGCTGTGCTATGTTTCATAAAACCTGTCTTTCTGTTAAATGAAATCTACTGTAAACACATCTAAAAATGTGACATCATGTTGTTCGGAAACCACATGATCCTACACCCTGATACATCATACAGGGATGCAGAAAAGAAGAAAATCACAGGAACTGCCGTTATGAGTCTCCACGACAAAACTGGCCTTATTGATGATGCAGCCAGTTTACCCCCAGATCAGCATGCACATCCGTCCAGTATCACCGGCCCTACACTGTTGGCTTCACTCATTGAAGGATTATTATCAAAATTGATATCTGAATCAGGCAACTAAACTTAGCAATGTTACATCAAACTGATAAATTCCGTACCGGAAGTAATTACTCCTGATATTCCATGTTCGTTAATCTATAACACTGGGGGCCGTTTCACTAAACTTTGTATGACTAAAATGTTCGTAAGTGCAAATTTAGGATCGTCTGAAAATTTCAATTGATGGATATTCATTTATTGAGCATAGGCTGCATAGACTATCATACTTTTGCACTTACAAACATTTTAGTTGTAAAAAGTTTAGTGAAATGGCCTTCTGGACTATAGACAACCGCCATTGACGATGGAGACAGAGAGCCCAGCCGAGCCTCAGCCCGAGCCCGAGGCCCAGCCCCAGCCCCAGCTATACCTGCTCCAGTTGAGGATCCATGAGCCGAGTGAGCCGGGAGCTGACCTGCCCCTCTTCATCACCAAGGTCGCCAACGTCCTCACCGGCTACACGAATGCCTCCAAATGTCTTTACAAGTTTAAGGTGCAGTTACATCAATATTAACACTTTCTGGAATGTATTTTGATATGTTAATTTTGTAACCAATCCAACCGTCACAAATAGATTTTCAGACTACAGTCGAGAAACGGTATCTCGAACATCAGTATCTCGATGATATCCCCTATCTCGATGATTCAATACAGTCCAGAATTATATCCTTATTTGTTTAATATAAATTTCCTTGGCTATTTCGACCATGCCCTATCTCGTATATGTTCTCTATCTCGACTGTTCATCCTGTCCCCTCCGTATAAAAATACGTAAAAAATCTCTTCGCTATCTCGATCACATAAACGCTTGGATAAATGGCTTAAGTGCCTGGCTGCCAAGATCGATTTGGTTGACACTAATTTTCCAAACATATTATCAAACAAAACAAAATAAATTCACACCTACTTCAGTTTGTTTGCTTAATTAGTCTACCTGGATATATTTGAGCTTGTCACGATTCATTAAGCATGGTCATTTACACAAGTCACTGAGAGTCATTACGCGAGCTTGTAATGTCGATTATCTTACTACCTTTGGTCATTAGTTAATTTGTGAGTTTACTCGTGGTGTAATGGGTAAAATGATTTCATATTTTTCGCGAAAATATTCGACCATGTCACTTCATCGCTCTCTCGAACCTAGTCCTATCTCGACTATATGGACGAGCTCTCTTCGACTTCGAGATACTGGTGCTCGACTGTACTAGTAGTCCATTTATGAACAAGGGTTATATTGTTCTAAAAAAAATATTAAAATTACATGCAAAAAGTGCAGAGCCTGATGAGACGGTTCGTCAAGAGCCGGCTCATCTGGATCTACACTATTTGCCAATATCACTGTACAGGCCTGTGATATTGAAAGGGTTAACACGTTATTACATCAAACTATTAACACTATAATACAGCAGTGGCTGTGATCTTCCTGACTGCATTTAATACCGAGTCATGAGTGTTACTGATTTCTTTACTAGTATTGTAAGATTACCCGTTTGCATGTACATGTACTTTTATGAACACTTTCAGCGGTTGGGGGGGGGGTCTTGTTCACAAAAATATGAACATTACTTGCAAAAAGTGCAGACCCGGCTCATCTGGAGCTACGCCGTTTGCCAATTCCACTATACAGGTCTGTGGTGTTGAAAGGGTTAAATACATATTCAGATTTACAAATAATATGAACATTACTTGCAAAAAGTGCAGATCCTGATGAGACGGCTTGTCACGAGCCAGCTCATCTGGATCTACGCTGTTTGCCAATTCCACTATACAGGTCTGTGGTGTTGAAATGGTTAAATACATATTCAGATTTGTGGCCAAATTTTGGTGTGCACTGGTGCTTTAATACACCTTAATGCTTATACAGTGCTAGATCTACCTGGTCACCTTCGTTTAACAGATGTTAACCAACCATTTGGACACATCAATGACAAACCATTTTCAGACATTCAGTCGGTCTGTGAACTGTTGCTATCGTTACCTTGCAGGTTACGGGAGAGCCGCGACTTATTGCAGGTATGACATGGAGGCTGAGGTCATAGAGAATACCAGGGGCCTATTTCACCAACATTGCAAAGTATACTTATCTAGCAAAGTATACTTTGAGGGAGTAATCATTAATTTTCCCAAAATCTATTATTTCATTTAGAACTAACGACTGCATATATTTGATGATTAAAAGTATGCAGAAATTATACTGAATTTATTACATTATCACAGCAAAAATGGCTTGATAATGTAATAAATTCAGTATAATAAAAATTAATTAATTTGTCCTAAAATTGAAAATTTCTCCATCAAAGTATACTTTGCTAGATAAGTATACTTTGCAATGTTGGTGAAATAGGCAACAGGTTAATGATTTTGATAGTGTTTATCAGGCAAGGCTAGCCAGCACGTAGCAAGTTCTAGTGTTTCTGAGCATAGCCTGATAAACCTTATGTCAACATATGCTCAGGGATTCCGCTGGCGATCGCCACTTTCGCAATTGGCGATAAAAATAAACAATTGGCGATAAAAAATTGCAATTTTCGAAAAAATAAAAAAAATTTTTTTTTTTTTTTTTGGAAGTGCCAATTTTTTTATTTTCCCCAGCGGAATCCCTCCCTGTATACTAGCAAGGTATTCTCTATCAGGTAACCAGATAAGGTGCGTATTGGCATATTTTACTCGCAAATTTTAGCAGAATACGCATTGATTATCAAAAGTGGGAATACAAAATTATCACAGCGATGTGAAAATACGCATTGATTTTTAAATTGAGTAGTGAAAATACTGTAATAAAGTTGAAAATTTACTTAGGTAAGCTGCATTTTTGCAGCTCAAACAACTGAATTTTTTGTTATCATTTGTTCCCTGTTTAAAGGTACATGCCCACTCAGTAGGCACAAACTGTTCTGTATAAGAATTTAATAAGTGTATAATTATGTCGCTATCAACCAGTTCTAAAAAATTAAGAGTGCCCGCTATACAGATATAATCATGTAGTAATATTTATTTTATTGATAGTTACTCGTGGTGGTATCATGATATTTTCATATGCAAAGAAGGCATGATATTTTTATGCCCCCAGTCTCGGTAGAGACGGAGGCATATATTGTTTGGACTGTGTGTCCGTCCGTCCATCCGTATGTCCGGTACATTAAGAAGTTCGGCGGAGTTTCGAAATTCTGTTATAACTTCTATATCCCTTGAAGGATTACTTAAATATTTAACACAGTATACCTGTGGACAAATGCCACACATCCATGCTGCCGTTAATATGACCTTGACAACTGGGAACTTTTTCCGACGTTAAGTTCGCGGGAGTTTCTCAATTCTATCATAACTTCTATATTCCTTGAAGGATTACTTAAATATTTCAACACATCATACTTGTGGACAAATGCCACACATCCATGCTGCCCTTAATATGGCATTGACCTTTTGACCTTGACAACTGAATTTTTTCCCACATTACGAAGTTCGCCGGAGTTTCTCAATTCTGTTATAACTTCTATATTCCTTGAAGGATTAATTAAATACTTCAACACATCATGCGTGTGGACAAATGCCACACATACATGCTGCCCTTAATATGACATTGACCTTGACTTGGACAACTTTTTCACACATTAATTAAGCTTCAATTCCTGCCCTAGTGGATAGAGGGTGGGATTCAATACCTTGCGTTCTGGCTTCAATCCATGCCCTAGTGGATAGAGCGTGGGTCATGCATGGGATTCAATACCATGGGTTCTGGCTTCAGTCCCCGCCCTAGTGGATAGATGGTGGGATTCAATACCTTGCATTCTGGCTTCAGTCCCCGCCCTAGTGGATATATGTATCATGGTGGGATTCAATACCTTGCATTCTGGCTTCAATTCCCGCCCTAGTATTCCTTGGGTTCTGGCTTCAATCCTTGCCCTAGTGGATAGAGCGTGGGATTCAATACCTTCTGGCTTCAATCCATGCCTTAGTAGATACAGCGTGGTATTCAATACCTTCTGGCTTCAATCTCTGCCCTAATGGATAGAGTGTGGGATTCAAATCCTTGGATACTGGCTTCAATCCTCACCCTAGTGGATAGAGCATGTGATTCAGTACCTTGGGTTCTGGCTTCAATCCCCACCCTAGTGGATTGAATGGGATTCAAGGGATTCAGTACCTCGAGTTCTGGCTTCAATCCCCACCCTAGTGGATAGAGCATGGGATTCAATACCTTGGGTTCTGGCTTCAATCCCTGTCCTAGTGGATAGAGCATGGGATTCAATACCTTGGGTTCTGGCTTCAATCCCTGTCCTAGTGGATAGAGCGTGGGATTCAATACCTTGGGTTCTGGCTTCAATCCCCACCCTAGTGGATAGAGCATGGGATTCAATACCTTGGGTTCTGGCTTCAATCCCTGTCCTAGTGGATAGAGCGTTGGATTCAATACCTTGGTTTCTGGCTTCAATCCCCGTCCTAGTGGATAGAGCGTGGGATTCAATACCATGAGTTCTGGCTTCAATCCCTGCCCTAGTGGATAGAGTGTGGGATTCAATACCTTGGGTTCTGGCTTCAATCCCTGCCCTAGTGGATAGAGCGTGGGATTCAATACCTTGGGTTCTGGCTTCAATCCCTGCCCTAGTGGATAGAGTGTGGGATTCAATACCTTGGGTTCTGGCTTCAATCCCTGCCCTAGTGGATAGAGTGTGGGATTCAATACCTTGGGTTCTGGCTTCAAGCTCTGCCCTAGTGGATATAACGGGATTCAATACCCTGGGTTCATTCAATCCCCACCCTAGTGGATAGAGCATGGCATTTAATACCTTAGGTTCTGGCTTCAATCCCTGTCCATTCTACTTGTCTTTCAGATGAGACTTGAAATTGTGACCTCGTCTCTGTATGAGCTGTTTCTGGCACGTTTCACCTTTTCCAGTGTATGAGGTGACCAATGTGATTGGCTTCGAGAGAACGATATCGGCTATCACCCGGCTCGGTATTTACGACATCACGTGCACACCCATGAATTCGTACGAATGGTTCTCCAAGTTCCTGGGCGTGGAGGAGAGCCTGACAAAGCCTTCCCCGCACAACGTCACCGACGCCCAGGCCCTCTGGGTCGAGTTCACCATCGGGTATCCAGGTACGCAATCGTCTCTGTCACATAGAATAATCATTACAGAGTGTATAACAAATCATAGTACACTAGCGTAATACACATGTATGTATTGTCAGATTTCCGTAAACTGGGTCGAGTACACTGTCGAGTATACCTGTACACCTTAGGGCCGTTTCACTAAACTCGTAAGACTAAAATGTTCGTAAGTGCAAAATTATGTTAGTCTGTAAATATCACATTAACAATGTTTTCTTGTTAACAATTATTTGATTTACATTTATTGAGCATAGGCTGCATATGCAGCCTATGCTCAATAAATGTAAATCCATCAATTGAAATTTCTAGACGATCCTAAATTTGCGCTTGCAAACATTTTAGTCGTACGAAGTTTAGTGAAACGGGCCCCAGGGGTCTCGAAACAGCTCTGGTACGTCCGGGTGCAATTGCCTGTATTGTTTGACTTGAACTTGCATTTTCAGTTGTAGTTGTTATACCCCAGCCACCCAATGGCGAGGGGGAATATAGTGTTACCGGCGTCATACGTCACACACAATTTTGCCTTGTAAAATATAAAACTTTCTAACCGTAATAGGTAGGGACAGTATCTACCCAGGGCTCCAGATAAGCTGAATATTTGCTTAAATACCCAATTAAAATTGACAAAAACCCAATTGAAATCAGAAGTAGAGAGTATCAAAAAGCAATACAAAATTTGTGATACCTTTTCATGATGTAGAAAACAATAAACAGACCACAAATATAGCATATGTTTCTTATTTTCCATGAAAACACATCTTGGTATTCCAAGGAGACAATTCTCATGAAATGCCAAGACATGTTTTCATTTCGAAGCAATCTATTCAATAATTGCTGTCTGTTGATGTGTAAACAGTACTGTGATTTTATTTTACCCAATTAAAATTTTAAAATACCCAATTGCTTCAGAAATGACGGAGTGGCAATACTCAATTACTAAATCCTTCTGGAGCCCTGTCTACCCCTTTTCAATTTAGCATTTGGGAAAAGTGGATATATTACGATTGCACGCCATCGAAAGTGCTCTAGGTTACATGTATAACGATATAAATTGCAACTACAGCCCTGACCGAACAACAATAATTTACAACATAAAACTATTTAATGTGTCCATAGTACACGGATTCCCCACTTACTGCATTGACAGTATAAAATGGCATTTGTTAGAAAAGTTTAATCGGAAATGGTGAGATCATTTAAATGTTGATTTGTCACAGGGCGGTAGAGAACCATTAGAGAGCACTGCGTGTATGAAATATAGGCAGATCCGTGCAAGGAAACAGAAATTATGGGACATTTGAGCTTTACAGCATTTGACGTACCAAGTATGTGACCTTGACCCTAGACTTCGTGGGGGGGGTGGGGGGGGGGCAATGAACGTGGATTTGTCAAAGGCGGTAGAGGACCATTAGAGCAATGTGTGTGTGAAGTAGCAAGCAAATTTACGGTAAGGTATTGAATGCAATTGAAATGGGAGAGATAATCTATGACCAGGGAACGGATCAATAATCGAAATTCACTTTGCGCATCTACACATCATAAGGAAGGCACACATCAAGTTTCAAGTCCTACCTATTACGGTAAAAATGTTTTACTTCTTACAAGGCAAACTTGGGAATTTACAAGTCGAAAATGGGGAGATAATCCATGTATGTGGGTCAAATCAAAACTCAAAATTCACTTTTACTTTTTACAAGAAACGTGACATACATACGGACAGACGGACAGACACCCGTGATGAAAACAATATATCCATTGTTTTGTCGCGCCCGCTTGCGGACAGCGCGATATAGTTTTTATGCCACCGGATTTCGAAGAAACGGGTGGCATATAGTGTTTGGACCGTCCGTCTGTCTGTCCGCACTAACGTTTGGCAGTTATGAGCAAACGGGGTTTAGGAGCTTAGGGTAAGGGTTAGTAGGATTCCTTTGTTCTTTTCCGTAAGCTCCTAATATCTTTGATCGTTACGAGCTTATCCTTTGATCTTTTAAAGAACAAAAAGCCCATAACTGCCAAACGTTAGAGCGTCCGTCCGTCCGTCTGTCCGTCCGTCCGTCCGTCACACTTTTCGGTTAACCACTTTGTCACAGTTTCTCAAATATGCTGCAGGTGGCATCCGCGTTCGACAGACGCATTTTTTGTTAGGTAACTATCAAAGGAGCGACATACCATCTAGTTTTCAAAAAGTGGGTATAAAAAGTCAATAAAGCATGATTACACCTATCTCCGGCTATGGCGCCATTGTTCAGGTAAGGCGCTGGAGGACCTGGTGGGTACGTGGAAGCGGGAGGCGACCGTGGCACTGGGGGCCCGCAAACACAAGGACCTCCATGTAGACCTCTTCAAATGTGTCTCTCAGAGAAAGGTACGCCACAGTCCGCTTCAACTGTAGCCTATTTCACCAAAATTGCAAAGTATATTTTTCTTGCTAAGTAGAACTTTGAGGGATAAATTTTCCTTTTAAGGATTAATTTTTATTATACTGGATTTATTACATTATCACACAGGTGGAAGACTCGGACCTATGAAACCAAAAAAATGCCTAAAAATCCCATTACCCCACCCACTTGGTCTCGTACATTACCATCTTATATAAAGAAAGGTGGATAACATTGTGGCCATTATAGAAAGAGCCCTCTCGTTTCCGACTCGCACAAACACAATACACATCGATTAAATGTATGATTTCTGTCGCTGGCAATCGATAAAGGTATTAGGTGTGTGAATATATTCACTTCAAATCGCTCTTTCCAGCATTTATTCAGTTATTCGCATTTTGTATACCCCATCCAAAGCGAAATTTGCGTGTACGAAAGAATCTACACCTTTTTTCTACTTTCATTCATGATTCGCGTACTACCAGATTATGTCTTCTGGAATCCCGAAATCGGTGAACGATCACAATTGGACGAACTTTGTATGGTTGGAGTTTCTAATGTATATGGTCATGGTGCACTACTTTAGTTTGAGCTGGCGATGAGCTATCGGCCAAATATGACCGATAATCCACGCTGGACGGCCTCCGATTCTGTGTGAGATTCTTTCGTACACGCAACTTTCGCTTTGGATGGGGTAATCAAAACACGAATAACTCAATAAATACTTGAAACAGCGATTTGAAGTGAGTATATTCACACACGTAATACCTTTATCGATTGCCAGAGACATATTTCATACATTTAATCAATGTTTATTGTGTTTGTGCGAATCGGAAAAGAGAGGGCTCTTTCTATTATAGCCATATTTATACCCACCTTCTATAAATAGAAGATGGTAATGTACAAGACCAAGTGGGTGGGGTAATGGGATTTTTTTAATAGGCATTTTTTTGGTATCATAGGTCCGAGTCTTCCACCTGTGCATTATCACAGCCAAAAATGGCTGCGATAATGTAATAAATTCAGTATAATTATTCTGCATACTTTTAATCATCAAATATATGCAGTCGTTAGTTCTAAATGAAATAATGCATTTCGGGGGAAAATAAATGATTTCTCCCGCAATGTTGGTGAAATAGTCTATTGGTTTCACAGATTGTTGCAAAATTCTCATAATCATTGACAGTTACCTGTGACATTTTCCAAGCATCAAACTGCCTCCTGGTTCAAAATGCAACACACTCATGCCGCCATTAACAGGGATTCCGCTGGGGAAAATAAAAAAAAATATAAAAAATCGCCACTTCAAAAAAAAAAAAAAATCACAAAAAAAGGAATAACCAATAGGATCAAAATAAATAATTGGCGATAAAAAATTACAATTTTCGAAAAAAAAAAAACAATCCTTTTTTTTTTTTTTTTTTTTAAATTGTATTTCGTTATCACCAATTGATTATTTTTATCGCCAATTGCGAAAATGGCGATCGCCAGCGGAATCCGTGCATTAACATTTACCTTCACATTTTTGCAGAAACACTTTTTTTTCGTCAAAAAGTTTTTTCAAGTTTCTTCATCATGCTATACCTTTAATATTACATGACATTGACATTTTGTATCTTCACATTTTTTCGGAAACACGTAGCCATATGTTGTGTCAAAATGTTTGTAGAAGTTTTTTCATCATCGTATAACATTTACATTACTTGATGGATTGCTTCAATATTTGGACACTTGATACATGTAAGCATTTGGAATACACTCATGCAGCCATTAACATGACCTTGGCAATTTTTGACCTTCACATGGTTGTGGCAATACTTTTTTTATGTCAAAAGTTTTTTTTGTGTTTTAAGCATGTTTTTGTGATGCTTACTTTAGCACATGCCCATGATCATGTTACGGTTAATAGACTCCGGCAGATGCTACACTGCTTCCGTGGCGGAATTCTTGTAGTAATATACATATATGTGCGTTATAAAATTTACAGACGGATTTAAAGGACAGTTACCTACTGTTTCAAAGGGTTTGCACAGTCACCTCAGTCGCACATCTGGACTTGACAACTTTATACGATTGACGTTTTACATTTGCAGGTACATGTATTTGTGGCCACTAGTCCAGAGAGCTGGGACGAGCTGACTTTCAATCTTCCACTCATGAAGGAGAACGGGGAAAACGTGTCCGTTGTCTGCCATGCCATCCAGAACCTCGATGACTATGTGACGCGCATTAATTCAGATACTATGTGAAGGTGTTCACCTATAATTCCAGCACAAAAATATTTACACAATTCCCTAACATTTGATTGGCCCATAGCAAGTCTCTGTCCAAAATTTATATCCCAGTAAACTCCCGTGCCTAACTACTTTCCGTAACCGTGAGGCGCAGTTAAAATAATTCTTAAGAAACGGAAAATAAACACATTTTCTTGATGAATTTATTTCAAATGCTGGAATTATAAGGAATGAATGGCCTTTTTGTTGAATGTATCGGGGATATAAACTTGGAAAAGTCGCGGGAATACTGGACGAGTCCTTCCGGCCTTCGTCCAGTATTCCCGCGACTTTTCCAAGTTTATACCCCGATAAATTCAACAAAAATGCCATTCATTCCTATAGTAATGTACCGTGGCACCTGTCTAAACCGAACACACAGAAAACCCATGTAGGTTTTATTTTCAGCATCCTTATCATAAACCTTTCACCCCTAAGTAACTGGAATGGAATTTGATATATTATTTTTGCAACCGATCAAAATAATTTTCAGACTAGTCCATTTATGAAAAGGGGGTGGTTTTATTATAAAAAGATATGAAAATTACTTGCAAAAAGTGCAGATCCTGATGAGACGGCTCGTGGTGAGCCGGCTCACACGTTTTGCCAATACCACTATAATACAGGCCTGTGGTGTTGCAAGGGTTAAATCCTTTGATAATGTATGTTCATAATCACGACGCATGCACACATTGCTCATATAATTAAATTACAGTGGACCATCTCTAAACTGAACACCCTGGGTTGCTCCCAGTGTGTTCAGTTTAGAGAGGTTCCAATGTACATTGGTCGTGTCTGAATTTCCATGTATTTGGGCAAGTCCATAACAATTACTTCATCTCATTAATATGAGAAATTTCTAACATTGATGTTGAAGATCTAGGGAAGCTTGTGTAAATAATGTAGAACGTTGACAAAAATGTCTAAGTACATATAAACTTGTATTCTCAATTCGATGGTCTAGTAACAGAAGGTCGTAACTGCTATGCTAAAGCATAGCAGTTACGACCTTATGTTACTAGACCATCGAATTGTTCACTAACTTTCTACAGTAGTTGTGAAAACCATTATAAAATACATATAGAACTCCACTGGTGTGCTGTGATAATGTGGAATTGCTCATGGGCTGGTCCATATCCTGGTAGACATTCAGGGTTCTATTCACGTTAAGGTGCACAGAGGTATATTTTAGGACATGTAGGAATAAATGTCCATTATACAATGTACATGTACATGTGTATGTGCATACAATAATGTATACCAATATATTCGTGAACAAACAATATTTTCGGGCAGCATAGCATATATGTAGCCCACAAGTTGGATCAAATATACAACACTTATTATGCTGCATGGTGAGATTTGCTCGGTTGTATTTATGTTTTCATCCCATAATAACAGAAATGTATCTGGCTAAACCGTACTGGTAGGGAGCTAGAAGACGGTGTGCTAGACACCAGTAGTGAATATATGGTCATCACCATTGCACTCACTGCTATCAGTGCCCTGCATATGTGACTACATTTCTAAGACAGCCCATGTGGCTCATTGCTTAGGTATTGGACTTCGGCTCTGGGGGACCATGTCCAATTTCACTAGAACCACTGGTCATTTCTGTGTGTTCATGGACATGGACAAGACACATTCATCATAGTCTAGTCCTATCAAAGGTTGACTTGAAGTGGAGAATCGTGCGGCACGTTTATTAACCCTTTCACCCCGAAGTAACTGTAATGTTTTTTTATATGTTAATTTCCCGATCAATTCAACCGTCACAAAATGATTATCAGACTAGTCCATTTATGAAAAAGGGTTTATTTACTCTTAAAAATATGAAAATTACTTGCAAAAAGTGCAGATCCTGATAAGACGGCTCATCACGTATGTGTGTGCGTTAGTAACACCTTTCATTTTTCAATAACGGACGAACCGCTTCATCGATTTTGATGATATTTAGCCATAATGTGTGTCATGGGATGGTGCTTTGTTTTGCATAAAGCCCACATCCAACCACCCAATGTCAAGGTCACTAAGGACTTATGTTCACCTTGCTTGTAAGGCAAATGGGTTAACTTATTTGTTATTAATATTATCAATGCTGCCAGTGAGGGGATTAGCTTAGTGATAACGATGCCCTTGTTTTCATATGGGTGCCTGCCTGCGGAGAATATTGATAGATATAGTACAACATCATGCATGCCTTGGGCATTACCAATTCGGCAGCTAGTCAGGAACATGTAAAGGGTGAAGAATTTAACGATGGGATTCATTCTTAACAGAATCCTGATGTTCCTGCTTTGGTTGAAGCTGGTTATACCCATTGTAAAAGTAGTAAGATTAATACTAATCCTGTTACTTTTAGGGGGTGGGGCTAAATAATTGGTGTGTTAGCACCAGATCAGGTTATTATCATTTCAGGGCTGCATATATATTGTTTATGTCACCCACGGTAGTGGAAAGTGAGACATAGTGGTCACAATTCCGGCAGGGTCGTCGTCGTATGTACAAGTTGGGACGTAAATTTTGGATGTAGCCAAATTTCCCGGATCATTACCAAACTTCATCAATAGCTTCCTCAAATTGATAGCTATCCATCCAGTGTCATTCGGGTGACCTTGACCTTCACATTGATAACCTTAACCTTTGTGGGACGTACATTTTGGACATAGTCCAAATATCGCATATCTCTGGATCTGTTAGTTGGATCATTACCAAATTCCATCAGTAGCTTTCTCACATTTATGACTATCCAACCACTGTCATTCAGTGACCTTCACCTTCACCTTGGTGACCTTAACCTTTGTGTCAATAAGTTTGTACATACGTCCCAATGTTGAATACCTCAAATACCCAAATTTCATCAATAGCTTCCTGACATTGATTGTATCAACCCAGTGTCATTCGAGTGAGCGTGACCACTGTGACATTGACGTCAATAATTGTTGACGTCATCCATTGAATAATTCTTGATCTGTTAGTCGGATCATCTCCAAACATCATCAATTGGTTCTTCACATTGATGGATATATACCAGTGATTTTGGCTGACCTTGATCTCGGTGACCTTCACCTTGGTGTCAACTAGTTTGTACATACGTCCAAATGTTGAATATCTCCTGATCCGTTAATCATATCATTACCAAACTTAAGAAATAGCTTCCTCACATTAATTGCTATCCATTCAGTGTAATTCCGGTGACCTTCACTGACACCTTGGTAACATCGACTTTCCTGTCAATAATTTTGTATGTACACCCAAATGTTGAATATCTCCTGATCTGTTAATCGGATCATTACCAAACATCACCAATAGCTTCCCCACTTTGATGGCTATCCACCCAGCGTCAATTGTGTGTCCTTGATCTTGGTGACCGTGACCTTCGTATCAATAATTTTGACTTCCTCATATTTTGACCTTGGTGTCATTGACCTTCGTGGCGATGGTCTATGGTGAGGCCTTGTTTCTGTAAATTATTATATAAGAGATAAAATATTCAGTTCTGATTTTATTGGGTGGTGGTCGGGCGAATGAGACGGCGTAAATTAACGGCATGGGTTCCTCCTTATAGGAATCACGATTTTCCTGGTTTGGCCCTCAGGTACGTTTTTATCTTTGGCTCTTTAGTTACCTGGGAGTTGAATTGGGTTATTGCCCATTATAAAAGTAGTAAGATTATTACTGATCCTACTGCTTTTGGGAGGGGCCAAGTGATTCTTGTGTGGCGAGGACCTGGCATCAGATCAGGATTATTCTGATTTCAGGACTGAATATATAGTTTTGTTATTGTAAATATTCAGTTCTGATTTTGGGATTTTCCCCCCATTTGTACATGTACTTGGACATGTACTTGTACAGGTAATATATGGGATTTATTACTAAACCCATTGACCCGGCCTTAAATGACCTTAGCTGTTGATAGGCCGTTAAACCCCAACAAATAAACAAACAAACAGTTCTGGTTTTGGAATTTTCCTCCCATCCATACAGGTGAAATATGAGATTCAACCTTGATCTTAGCAGTTGACAGGCTGTTAAACACCATTAAATAAATTATATATGAATTGAAGCATAATATTCACTTTGACTGTTTTAGAGATATTTATGTTCAGCTTGCATACTTAACCCCCACTACGCGGGAGACACAAATTGTTGTCTGCTGTTTTTAATTTTTGCCTTGATTCTTAACAAAAAACATGTTTTGACAGCACATGAGAATCGTCTCCATTGGAGACGATTCTCATGCGCTGCCAAAACAGGTTTTTATCGAGAAATATTGAGCAAAAAAGAATTTCCAGGAGAGGACAACATTTAATTCAGCGTAGTAAGGGTTAAAGCCAGCAATATTGGTCACAACGATGCATGTACGTGTATAAATGCAGTTGCATCTCAATCAGTTGTGATAAAAATGCCAACAAGTGTTTGTATTGGCAAGCTGTTATTGGTAAGTTTCTCCGGTGTATGACTCATTTACATTAGCAAGCGTTGACTTGTTACCAGAGACGATCATTTGCAGAACAATTTTTTTTTCACTCCTGTTCATGTGACTGTAGTTGTGCATTATATGTTTATGAACATAAATTGGATTCGTGACTTACAAAGCAATTCATGTTTCTAAACAGAAATCAATTGTTATAAAATGCAGGTTATAACGGACCCCCTATGACCCATTGTATAATGATCTGTAGGAAGATATATAACTGACGGCCGTTTGTTGGAGGTCCAGTGTAGCTTCTATGATGATTATATTGTCGACTTGCACTATGCATGTGGCTCAGTCCCTTCCTAAATATATAACATTGACTATTACATGCTCTCTTATTGAGTCGGTAATTACTAGGAGTTCATACCTGTAGCCGATTGCATCAACATTGCAAAGTATGCTTATCTAGCAAAGTATACTTTGAGGGAGTAATCATTTATTTTCCCAAAAATGCATTATTTCATACAGAACTAACCACCATATATTTGATGAATGAAAGTATGAAGAATTATTATACTGAATTTATTACATTATCACAGCCAAAATGGCTGTGATAATGTAATAAATTCAGTATTATAAAAATTAATAAATTTATCCTTAAATTTAAAATTTCTCCCTCAAAGTATACTTTGCTAGATAAGTATACTTTGCATTTGGTGAAATAGGCTACAGGCTTTTGTCACTACTGAAGAGCCAGGTCGTGCACACCCACGCAGTTTTCCAATTTGTACAGTACTGTCAGCAACATAATTTCTTGCCAGGGTGATAGGGGAGTGTCAGCCGCATGAAAGATGATAATTTTCAGAGCTATATCTTGACTACTTACGGCTCTATTCGATGTCAAAGATGAACGTATTTTTTCAAGTTTTCAAAATAGAGCAAACGGACGTGTGACGTCAGCTTCGTTATTTATCATTCGATTTCAATTGTTTTTGCTGTAGTCGATATTTCAGTCCTTTAGCTAAAACTTTGGCTGAGGATCGAACCCGGTATCCCTCGCTCCGAGTCCATCGCTCTACCTCTAAGCTAACCGGCCCCACATCGGTGTGATGATGCGAACACAATAATGTTGGACTGTTCATTCTAAAACTTCAGAAATTCTTTTTGCAACCGATAGTTTACACCTTGGGCTAAAGCTTAGTTACACATGAAATCAATGTTTGAGGCTCAAACCGTTGATGCAGCTCAAGCTGCTCTAGTTTTTCGATAGTTATCGCCCTTAAATTACAGTTTGCGCCATTTGTAAACACACCTAATAAAATTAAATATGTGCAATATTCCGCCAGTGAAGTTTTCGTTTGTTTTTCACCATAGGCCTGGCACAAAGCGGGAAAGTTTTAGCTGAAGGACTGAAATATCGACCGCAGCAAGAAATTTTGAAATCTATTGATAAATAACGAAGCTGACGTCACATCCGTTTGCTCTATTTTGAAAACTTAAAAAAAGGCGTTCATGTTTGACATCCAATAGAACCGGAAGTAGTCAAGATAGAGCTCTGAAAATTATCATCTTTTATGCGCCTGACACTCCCCTATCACACTGGCAAGAAATTATGTTGCTGACAATACTGTACAAATTGGAAAACGTTTGTAAAGACCACCCGTTATCAGCCGAAATTCAGCAAAAAATCGGCAAAATCGTTGAAAAGTATGTACATTTTTCAACTTCAAATGCCTATAGCTCTCTTATTTGACGAGAACTGTCAGGAGTCCGAGATAGAGAATTTTGTCAGCTTTCCAATGCAAAAAGAATTTTTGAAATCGGTTGGAACAAAATAAGGAAGTTATAGAAAGTATGACGTCAATTCCGGTTTCGTGGAAAGTGGCATTAAGAGATTTCTGAAAATCTCTGAGTCTCTGCTCACACTTGATCCGAATCGGCATGCAAAATTTGAAGTCGATCCGACCAGCGGTTTGGGCTGTAGACTGAACGGCTGAATAAAAAAAAAACCAACGAATACAATAGGTTTTCGGCGCAGCTGAAAGCCGCCTCAAACCTAATTAGCTATCATTTGAGTTACCGGTCATGGAATACTTTCACATATGGCATAATGGTTTTGTAACATTGTCCCACATCTCCAGCCCCCACATAACGTTAGGTGAACGTCTCGAACCTGTGCAGCGAGGATGGCAATGTACGCATGTCGTAATGAATCCTGTTTTATGGATTTATATATTACCGGTGAATCGCACTGGGATTCTCACTTGGAGCTCCGTGATATAGAGAATAGTTGGTTAGTGCCGTGAATGGGAAAATAGCTGGCAATGCTCAGGAAACGGGATGGGCGAGGCTCTGCCGTTTCCGTGCCGCGCAAGATAGTTTTCCCATTCACGGCACTAACCTACTATTCTATTTATTCCGTTAACACCTACAAATAGCTTTAAAATGAAAAAATAAATAACCCCAGCCCCAGCGTCAAAATCGGAGAATCGACTAGTATGGCAGCCGCACATATTCATACGCTGTGATTAGGTCGTATTGACAGGATATCAAAACTGTTTCATGGCACATACACTGTGTTGGCGGGATAAAATGCTGCCTTCCACCGACCGGATAAGGATTTCAGTGCTTTTCCAGTTCAACAGCAGATACCTTCAGTTGTTCAGGTAGAATGGGATCACATGTGTATGTGCTGCTGCATATTCACGTCTTGGATAATTCGGTATAGTGTATTTTAGTCAATGTTTCTGCTATGTAAAAGTTTCAAGTCAACAAAAATCATGGTCCAAAAACTAAAATGCCGGAGTTAATTTAATGAGGTTTACTCAAAACATGACAGGGCAGTTCTATACATAATTGTGTTAGTTGCAGTTTGGACTCATTGTAGGAACATGCAATCACTTTTATATGCAACAATTTTCTGCAGTAGTTTGTGAGAAATGTAGCATTAAAGTAGTATAGTGGTCAAAATTACATTATCCGCCAATACTGATCGATCTACCTGAAAAATATGCAGCAATAATAACCTGCAGAAAACACACATTATTAATTGACAGTTCCAAATGTGAATGAGACAGTGCATGCCAGTCCAATAATAATAATATCTTTATTTCCTCCCCATAGGAGAGCATAAACACCAAACGTATACATGTACGGTTGTGAACAAGAAACAAAGCAATTCACCTTACCATAATTCCAGCACAAAAATATTTAGACAATTCCCTAACATTTGATTGGCCTGTAGCAAGTCACTGTCCAAAATATATATCCCAGTAAACTCCCACGCCGAACTACTTTCCGTAACCGTGAGGCGCAGTTAAAATAATTCTTAAGAAAACGGAAAATAAACACATTTTCTTGATGAATTTATTTCAAATACTGGAATTATAAGGAATGAATGACCTTTTTGTTGAATTTATCGGGGATATAAACTTGGAAAAGTCGCGGGAATACTGGACGAGGCCTTCCGGTCTTCGTCCAGTATTCCCGCGACTTTTCCAAGTTTATACCCCGATAAATTCCACAAAAATGTCATTCATTCCTATAATAAGTGATGGTCATAGACTGGAACCTATCGGAGTACCAGCGATCTCAGTTACGGGGCAGGAATTATGGCAACATTGTACGAAATAGAACAAAAACGGTATTGTATACATATTTAGAAACCACAACAAAATATGTGACGCACCATAAGGAATCGAATGATCAACAAGCGACGCGTGTATGCCCAACTCAAACCACGCAACATCATCGTCGGATTAGGAACTAAAATGTATTAATCCATTCAATTGTGACATTTACCATGGGCTTTGTAGCACATCAACTTGGTCTCGTACGTACTGACATTGTGTGTCACATATAGTGATCAATCGCCTAGAAATATCTAGTCGTGGTGCCTTCCGACGAACAATGCATTGGCAGCTGCGTTAAATCCAATCCGCGGACTGTGGTCATATGACGGTAGGGATAACCGTTCATAACACGTATCCGACACAGAATGAGCAGAAATTGTGTGTGTTGTTTGCATGTGTGCTGAGATTGGAACGTTAACGGCCGAACAGCGAAAACAAATTACAATTATGAAACAATTGGTTAACGTGTCAACATATTGAACGCGACTGAAAATAGTGACAACTGATCATGCCGATATATTTCCGTACTTATCGCAGTGGCAATGCTATGACACATGTTTCCATGGCGTGTTACATTATTTAAACGGTATTTTGTCATATCGGACACGCACACTACAAGTGATCGGATACTATCTGAGACAGTTGGTTGTCTTTATCCCGTTACAATCTAATTCATTGATTTACGAGCAAATTTCAGATAGTATTACGACCAACCTTGTAACACCTTGCATTGGTAGGAATAGCATCCTATATGATCTACAACATGGGTTCAAGTCCAAACTCTCCTGTGAGACACAACTGATTTTTTTTTGTCGAGGACATGGCTCGTAGTGCTATATATGGACACCAGACTGATATTGTCCTGTTATACTTTAGCAAAGCATTTGACAAGGTATGCGTAAGTCATAAAAAAATTCTTTACAAGCTCCATCAATATAACATTAGGGGTGATGTCCTCAGATGGATCAAGGCATTTCTCTCGAACAGAACACAAGGGTTGTACTTGACAACGAAGCATCATCTGAGGTATCCGTTTCATCTGGTGTTCCTCCAGGGATCAGTCTTGGGACCCATATTGTTTCTCATATACATCAACGACCTCCCTGAGAACATCAGATCAAAGGTAAGTCTGTTTGCGGATAATACCGCTGTTTACTTGGCAGTCTCGTGCCTCCGGGATGCCGAGATACTACAAGCAGACCTGGCTACATTAGAACTATGGGAGAACACGTATGATATGGAATTTAACCCAAGTATAATTAAGTCTACAGTTATAAATGTTACAAGATCAAGGTCTCCAATCCCATCAACTATGTTCTACATGGCCAGACACTCGGGGTCTGCAGGTAGTTCACGGAATCTGGGGGTCGACATCAGCTCAAACCTTACGTGGAATAGTCACATCCAAAGGACCTCATCAACAGCATACAAGTGACTTGGTTTTGTAAACAGAAACATTCACACTAAAAATGTGAGTATTCGCGAAACTGTTTACACAACCCTTGTCCGACCACTTGTGGAATACACCTCCCCAGTATGGAGCCCGCACACAGCGGTAATCATAAACAACTTGAATATGGTGCAACGAAGAGCGGCTCGCTGGGTTCTAATTATAAGTGACTACTCCCCTCATTCAAGCGTAACGAGTGCTGATTATTATAAATACTCGTGCTTCTCCCTCGCCACAGTACAGTGGAATAGACTGCCTGCAAGCACTGCAATGCTGCCAATTCTGGACTCGTTAAAGTTGGCGGTCCGCAGTGCCTCCCACTTCATAGGAAACACGGATTTTAATATTTTACTGTCACCTTGTCCTTATCAGACATTTAACAACACTAATTGACCCTCTGTCTCTTTCCAAACTTTACTACTTTTCACTAATTCACTGACAGCGCACCTGCACATAATCCTTGCGAGAGGGTGTTGCAGTATCCAACGATACTATTGTTTACGAGTACATGCACACCGTGTTTGTACAGAAATTGCATTGAAACATTACAACGAGACTACTATTTTTAAAATATTAGGGTTAGTCGCGTTTTGAGAGAGATGTATTTTACAATTTATGGTATATTTTGAATAAATTACTTCTTTTTGCAATTACGTGTTTCAAACGCATATTTGATCCGTTACCCACGATGATTCGTTACTACCTGAGAAACTGTACGAGCTGTGTGCGCAAATATTTATTTAACAATCTTCTGCTCAAAATCACGTTCGCTGTCGCTATTTATTGCGTGAACGTCTCTTTTATTACCATGATTGCGTGGTGGCGTGAAAAATAAGCGCGGGGACGATGGCAACAACAACAACAACAACAATACAACAATAACTGAAATGACAAAGTTCATTCAGCTCTCTCGCCACCGGTTTCTGCCGTTGTTCAGCTCTGTCAGCAAATTTCCTTCTGTTATAAGCATCCAACATTCCCTGCGGAACAAGAGTTATGACGTGCTGTCATCAGACAAGACTGTTCGAATTGGCTGTGCATCCTCTTTTTGGGGTGACACTTCAGTATCGGGTAAATCTTAAAATCATCAGGTCTAAAGTCCAGTCTGCCTGCAACCGTCTGTCAAACAGTCATTAGACACTTCATAATGCAAGCATTGAATAATGATCCACCCCACCTCCATCACCCTTCCGTCGACCCCACTGACCCAGCCTAAATTTACCATTACTGTTGGTAGGCCATATATAGTTGTGAATGGTATTACCATTGGTAACTTGCAACCTACTCGCGTACCGTCCTTCGGCAGAGTTACGATTCCACTCATCATGCTCATCAGCCTTCTCTGCAGAATAGCGAATCAGATCTGTTTCGCACTTTAGTAATTAATTGTGATATATTTGAGATCTTTTCCATCTGAAAAAATATTAGTATTGTAAAAGTAATACAAACTAATAATTCTGCAACAAATTTTGCCATTGTAGAATGATAGGTTGTTAAACCCCAACAAACATAACCATTGTAGAAAGTTTAGAAAGTTTTTTTTTCCTTTATAGAAAATGGACCCCATCTTAACGTTTGCATGTTGAACTTGGCTGCCACTGACTAGATCACTTGTTGATTCTAGATTAAATTTACTTTATCAGGTCATCTACATATGTAAATGTATGTCATAATTATCTATCTATCTTCCATTAATCTCAAACCCCTGGTAGATTATACTTTATTTCATATATACATGTACATACAATTTCAAATACAATCGAGGTTCCCAGTAATTAGCCGGTACCCATTAACAGCTGGGTGGACTGAAGAAGTGTGGATAAAGTGTCTTGCTCAAGGACACAACGCACGCCTCCGGTGAGGCTTGAACCCACGACCATTGGATCAGCAGTCTGATGCGCCCACCTCTTGGCTATTGCGGTCCACATTACTTGAATATGTTATTTTGATAATATGAACTCTCATTTCAGTTCAATAAGAATGTGTAATAAGTGGTTATTTCTGTGCTCTCTGTCTTGTAGGACCCCAGTTGATCAAGGGCGGGAATTTGAATTTCCTTGTGTATGACTACCTGTCGGAGATCACCATGTCGCTACTCTCAGCTGCAGGGAAGAGAGGCAACGTATGGACAGCAGATTGCCCGGCCTTACATGACCTTAGCTGTTGATAGGCCGTTAAACACCAATAAACAAACAAACAAACACTTCCATTTTTGCAGGAATTAGTTTTCAAGTTATTTGGTTTGCAGAGAGGGATGCTTTGTGGCCTAGGGGTTACAACACCTGACTTCCAATCTGGAGGGTTCAAACCTCGCCTTAGGCATCAATATGTTTTCATAGTATTTTCATCCAACTGGTATGTCGCTTGAGACTTTAAACTGTGGTCTCTATATGAACTTGGCTGCTGCTGTGACGTTAGACCCATTCACTTTCATTTTTTGGTTTGCATTGTTGCATTTGCAGCGATTGTCAAGGAAATGCACAGCCTGGTACAAGTTAGAAAAGAGTATATGCATGTATGTATTACATGTGCGATTCATTGCACTTGTTCATTTGTGTCGAAGAATGCCTGTATGACACAAGCACCTCATAGCACCAGTCTGAGAAAACCTGATGAAGATGGAGGTGTCAGAAGGATTCCTCTCACTAAGCTATCACTGTCGCCACTCGGCTAGCCAGACAGTGGATACATACTTCCACCACATCGAGAATCCAGAAGATTTCAATTCAAAATGTCTTTCAGTTAGCGGTACTTGTTATACAGGGTATCAAACATGTGGACATAATTATATATATATAAAGCTAAATATATAAATTATGTGTGACTGACATGCAGTCCTATTTTGCTAACTAGTACTTTCATGACTAGGTGGCGCAATTGTGACGTTACATCAATGTCCCCCAAGTGATGTCCCGTCCATGTAACAGAGCATGAATATTAGTCGTTTAAAAAAGGCAACATCTACAACATCACATTCTGTCTCCATGACTTACATTATATTTAATTTAATGACTTTGTAGCACATTTGATTCAGCCTGTGCAGCTTGCTGTGGATCGTGGTTACTAGTCCATGCCTTGATTATAATTGTATCCCCCGGACTCCGTCGGGGGATACTATGGATTTGACAGCGCGCCGCATCTGCGTCCGCGTCCGCCGCAGACACTTCTTGTCCGGAGCATAACTCGAACACCCTTTGGAATATTTTCATGAAACTTCACACATGCATAGACCACGACCCGAAGGTGTGTCGCGCACAAGAATGACAACTCTTGCATAGCTAATTTTTTAGTTATCTCCCTTTTTTGTTTCTCGCACTGATTTCGTGTCCGGAGCATAACTCCACCACCCTTTCGAATATTTTCATGAAACTTCACACATGCATAGACCACGACCCGAAGGTGTGTCGCGCACAAGAATGACAACTCTTGCATAGCTAATTTTTTAGTTATCTCCCTTTTTTGTTTCGCGCACTGATTGACCATAACTCGACCACCCTTTGGAATATTTTTATGAAACTTAACACATTCAATTAGACCACGAACCGAAGGTGTGTCGTGCACAAGAATGACAACTCTTGCATAGCTAATTTTTGAGTTATCTCCCTTTTTTGTTTTCGCTCACTGATTTCCTGTCCGGAGCATAACTCGACCACCCTTTGGAATATTTTCATGAAACTTCACACATGCATAGACCACGACCCGGAGGTGTGTCGCGCACAAGAATGACAACTCTTGCGTAGCTAATTTTTAGTTATCTCCCTTTTTTGTTTTGCGCACTCTACAAACTGGACAATAATGCATGAAGACCTGTTTTCTTGTCTGCTCTGTACACCTTACCTGTAGAGAGAACAATAGAAACTGGGAGAACCATGTGCTAAGCATGGGCTAGCATGTGCAATGTCCAGTGCTTGACCACTGCTGACCAGGTAATTTATACAGGTAAATCACTACATTGGGTACTGTGTTGAAAATATTGTGGCATTATGTGGATCTCTGCAGATATATGTAGATAAATATAGGACTATTAAAAAAAAATCTGGTCTCCAATAGCAAGCATTATTATTTTTAAACTTTTTTTTGTCATTTTTATTTATTTTTTTTTCATTATTTTTTTTTTCAAATTATTTTTCAATTTTTGTCCAGTAGCATAAGGTCGTAAGTGCTATATACAGACTATTCACCTGTGCATGTGCTAGCATGTGCAACTGACCACTGACCACTTACAGGTAATTTATACAGGTAAATGATTATATTACATTTCCGTAAACTGTGTTGAAAATATTGTGGCATTATGTGGACCTGTGCAGATATATGTAGATAAATATAGGACTATTAAAAAAAATTCTGGGCTCCAGTAGCAAGCATTATTATTTTTAATTTTTAAACTTTTTTTCCATTTTTTTTTTTCATTTTTTTTTTTCAAATTCTTTTTCAATTTTTGTCTAGTAGCATAAGGTCGTAAGTGCTATATACAGACTATTATCATATAATAAAACAATTATTGACTAGTGAGCCATAGAATATAATCTGATATTCTATGGTTCACTAGTCAATAATTGTATAATATGTTCGGGCCAGTGAAAATTGCTTTCGGGCCCAGGCTCGAGGTCAAGGCGGGACAAGGCGAGGCGTCTGATTCCGCTGAATTCTTGTTTACTTATCTCCCTTTGTTGTTTCGTGCTCTGATTTTGTATCCAGAGCATAACTCGAACACGCATATACGCATTGCTCTCTAATGGTCCTCTACCGCCCTGTGCCAAATCCACGTTCGTTCTGCTCCCGTCAAGCCCAGGGTCAAGGTCACATACTTAGTGCTTCAAAAACATTAACGCTTGGGTAAATATCTTATACTTTCTGTTTTCTTTCATGGATCATGGATCATCTTCATATTTCATATACGCATTGCTCTAATGGTCCTCTACCGCCCTGTGCCAAATCCACGTTCGTCCTGCCCCACCAATCCCAGGGTCAAGGTCACATACTTGGTGCTTCAAAAACTTTAACGCTCAGGTAAATATCTTATAATTTTTATTTCCATTCACGGATCAACTTCATATTTCATATACGCATTGCTCTAATGGTCGTCTACCGCCCTGTGCCAAATCCACGTTCGTCCTGCCCCCGCCAAGCCCAGGGTCAAGGTCACATACTTAGTGCTTCAAAAACTTTAACGCTCACGTAAATATCTTATAATTTTTATTTCCATTCACGGATCAACTTCATATTTCATATACGCGTTGCTCTAATGGTCGTCTACCGCCCTGTGCCAAATCCACGTTCGTCCTGCCCCCGCCAAGCCCAGGGTCAAGGTCACATACTTAGTGCTTCAAAAACTTTAACGCTCGGGTAAATATCTTATAATTTCTGTTTTCTTTCATGGATCATCTTCATATTTCATATACGCATTGCTCTAATGGTCCTCTACCGCCCTGTGCCAAATCCACGTTCGTCCTGCCCCCGCCAATCCCAGGGTCAAGGTCACATACTTGGTGCTTCAAAAACTTTAATGCTCAGGTAAATATCTTATAATTTTTCTTTCCATTCACGGATCAACTTCATATTTCATATATGCGTTGCTCTAATGGTCCTCTACCGCCCTGTGCCAAATCCACGTTCGTCCCGCCCCCGCCAAGCCCAGGGTTAACATCATATACTTAGTGCTTCAAAAACTTTAACGCTCGGGTAAATATCTTATAATTTCTGTTTTCTCTCACGGATCAGCTTCATATTTCATATATGCATTGCTCTAATGGTCCTCTACCGCCCTGTGCCAAATCCACGTTTGTCCTGCCCCCGCCAAGCCCAGGGTCAAGGTCACATACTTGGTGCTTCAAAAACTTTAACGCTCAGGTAAAAGAAAATTTTGACTTGCAATTTGGCCTCATTTATTATCAAAGCGATATGTGGGACATCCGTGTTCTATGAACACATTTTCTAGTTTATTAAACTTCACACATGCATAGAAGACGACCCAAAGGTGTGTCGCACGTAAGAATGACAACTCTTGCGTCGTTAATTTCTTAGTTATCTCCCTTTGTTGTTTCGTGCACTGATTTCGTGTCTGGAGCATAACTCGAACACCCTTTGGAATATTTTCATGAAACTTCACACATGCATAGACCACGACCCTAAAGGTGTGTCCCGCAAGAATGACAACTCTTGCATCACTAATTCTTTAGTTATCTCCCTTTGTTTTTCCGTCACTGATTTTGTCTCCGGAGCATAACTCGAACACCCTTTTTTCAAACTACTTGTGTATCTGGGGAGGGGGATACACATGCGCTTGTCGACAAGCGTCCATTTCTAGTTTTATTAAAATTCCTGTGTGATGTCGATATGCCAGACTGCATTGCCTTTATCCATTCAACAAAACTGCCAAACTAGTCTTCGTTACATATTGTTTTGGTAGGCAACCATACGCATGTACCTCTTGATGTCAAAAATGTGACATAATTTAATATTGCCTGCCACTACACTGTATTATGTGTTGTCGATCGGCTCTGTAATACAATATCAAATGATAATCTATTTTCTGATACAACGTACAGAACATATACCAATTATGAATGCTTGTGTCACAATCATTCACATACTTTAGTATCCAACCTTCTTAGCTTGTATATATAACTGTCAGAACAGCTAAAGAACATTTAAAATATTCGGTTACATGCACAGTATAATTGGTGAACATGTATTGCTTTATGTAAATAAAACGTATTGCAGTTATTTCAGTCGGATACACATTACCAGACTTTCTGTATGTGAGTCTTATTGCTTGACCTTGAACTATCTGTCGATACATATTCTTCTTTTGCAGAAAATCAGTTATGCTCCCGACTTTGTGAAGTTTGCTATAGAACCCAATATCAAATCTATCATGAAGCAAGGTAAGAGTAGCTGTGCACAAACCTGCAGCGTATATATAGTAATGATGTATATTGCATGACGCATCCGAACTGGTTCATGGACTAAATATGAAGTGCTGACGCTCAAGAGATGCATATGATACATGTAATTTGATTTACACTGATCGCACAATATTTGGGCTAATTTTGTAAATGCTAATTTCATTTTTATCACGCCTGCTTTAGCAGAAGGTGCGACTATAGTCGCCGCTTTTTCCATCGTCGTTGTCGTCATCTGCGTCGTCAGTGCAAAAGGTTTGTACACGTTTCTTTATCATAATATAAAGCTAAATATATAAATTATGTGTGACTGACATGCAGTCATATTTTGCTAACTAGTACTTTCATGACTAGGTGGCGCAGTAATGCATAGTTTGGCAGTAATGCATATTTCTTTACGGATTGCTTCAATGTTTGAACACGTGATACTTGTGAGCATATGGAACACACTCATACCGCCATTAACATGACCGTGACCTTTTTTACCTTCACATGTTTGTGGAAACACATAGCCATTTTTTTGCATCAAAATGTTTGTACCCGTAACAAGTTTCGTCATCATCATATAACTTTAATATTATTTGATGGATTCCTTCAATATTTGGAAACTTGATACATGTGAATATTTGTAACACACTTATATCCCCATTATCATGACCTTGACCTTTTTACAAATTTCTTCATCATCATATAACTTTAATAATACTTGAAGGATTGCTTCAATATTTGGACACTTGATACATGTAAGCATTTGGAACACACTCACACTGCCCTTAATTCTTGTTTATACACATTAGTATATACATGTACATGAATATAGCTGCACAATCTGATCAGGGCCGTATACACTGTTCGCCACACAATGAAGAAATCACAATAGTTTTAACACGTGAACTATTATCCAGTTATATATTATGTAGTACAGTGGATCAAGTTCTTATAGTAGATAATACTGTGTTCATGTAGACTATGCAGTGACATTGTATCTCCAAATACAATGCACATACTAAGGGTATATCCTCCTGTTAAATAGAAGCTAAATTCAGTTGCACAGCCAAACAATGTTGGCAACATACAATAAATGATCCTAAAACGTTCAGTCCGATTCGGGATTATGTGTCACATTTAATGGAATTTCGACTAGTCTCGCTATTGTATTGTTAACTTGTAGGTATACCATTGTTGCCTTGCAGGTATACGTGTGGTGAGCAATGCCGGTGGAATCGACCCTGCTGGTTGTGCGGAGGCCATTCGGTCAGTATGTGAGGCCCAGGGTCTGCATCCCAAGATTGCCGTGGTTACCGGGGATGACCTCATGTCACAGGTACATATAGGCAGGCAGTAGATTAGCAAATGTGTAGTCTGAATTTTGTTTAGGGTATTGTCTGTTCATCTTTGCATGTTGTAAACTGTTTAATTGTAATGCATACATTGTTTAAAGGTACTCTATCTGCTATGAGCATATCTTGTATCTTGTCTGGACATGCTTGCATATATGAGTAATATTGCTCTTCAACTTTCAATTGTAAAATATGTCCCTTACTCCTTTTTGAAAATAATAAACAAAGAGTCTCTGTGTACACTCCTGTATAGGGTACATCTATACACACTTGGTGTAATCAACTCCTTCCACATAGTTTATCCAGTCTGATGGCATAAAACTGACATGTTTTGTGCACTACAAGTGTGCATATTTACGGTGTGTGACGAAACTCAATTTTCACAAAAAGTACACAGTTTCACAATATCAGTTATATTGTGCCATGATGCACCCATCCCTGCTGCTGGTCACAGGTGAAATACTAGGACCTAGGACCAGGAAAGTGTTAAATGTACATGAACAAACTTTAACCCACCCACATACTTCTATAGAATATACATCATAATACGATGCATATTCTATAGAAGTGGATGGGTGAGGGCACAGGTTGAAGTAACGGACCGAGGTCTATAAATACAGTCGAACCTCCCCGAACGGCCACCTCTCTACAACAGCCACCTCTCTGTAACAGCCGCTATTTTATATCCCAAATGGATGATTTCTTCTATATCTAACCCTTACACTGCTGAGCATGAACATTGTCGTTCAAGAAAATAAATAAACATCAGACGATAAAATTGTATTCAGCATTAACCTCCCTACAACAGCCACCTCTCTATAACAGCCAATTTTGCCTCTTCCCATGGGTGGCTGTTGTAGAGAGGTTGCACTGTACATTAAATATGCCTAAAAGCATCAATAAATGAAGAAAGAAAATAAGCTAACATTTTTTTTTTACTCCTTTTAGAGGGAGTAAAAAAAGAAAATTAGCTTATTTTTTTTCTTCATTTATTGATGCTTTTAGGCATATTTAATGTATTTATAGACCTCGGTCCATTACTTCAACCTGTGGATGAGGGTGAGTTAACCTTTTTGAATGGATCAATTCTGGGTCCAAATGTCTGAGTATCATATATGTTTGGTAGTAAGTTATGTTGCTCGTGTTCTACTTGCAGGTTGGGCAGCTGAAGGAAATGGGCATCACAGAAATGCAGAGTGGAGCCGCTTTCCCCGCAAACATTGAAAGCATGAATGCTTATCTCGGGTAGGTACATGCATAGCTTTGCCTGTGAACATTTAATAAAACAGAGATAGCTTTGCCAAACTAAAGACACCGAGAAGAGTGACTTCCTTACTGTCATATGTATCGGGACTCCGCTGTCTGCACAATCTTGTAACCATATTAACTAGGGATGGCAACAAATGGTCAAAATGGTATTCGAATATTCGATTGGCTATTCGAATATATATTCGAATATTCGGAACTACCCAACCTCTAAATCTCCTCACTATTACGGAATTGACACCGGTAACACGTCTCGGATAAATTGAGTTCCCACATGCTTCAAATAATAATCAATTAACTATTTTTTCAAGCGAGTGGAAAATTAATGTCCTGGGGATACATGTTAACAACGTATCTGTTCTTTTATAATTTAATAATCCAACGAACAACATGATACTTTAAAACACGAAAACGCTTTGTAAACGAGTACACGTGTAATGCCCGATTAAAATATGTGTCAATAATACGCTGTGTCAAACTTCCGTTGTGTGTTGTGTGTATTGAAAATCTTAAATGACGTCACGCATTACACAGCGGAATGATGAAATATGTATACCGACACGAGAATAATGGGTGTATTGAGTTTGGGAAAAGTGGTGCTCCAGACCAGCATGCGCCTCCGCGCAGTCTGATCAGGAATTACAGATTTCTAAGGACATTTCAGACGCATATCGGGATTAAAGTTTACCACCACGAAACACACTGACAAAGCAGCTGGAGTTCTTTACCAACGACCAACAATTACGCTATTTAATGCAATTAAACTTTATTAAGGTACGGATTAAACACCTGCAAGCCTTCAGGCTGTCAAAACAATACCGTTTTATTAATTGTCGATATTAGGGACAAGCAAACTTTGACGCGATACCATATTAATCGTCGATAACGGACAATACAAACTTTGACACGTGCCAGGATCAATTGCTGTATGTGCGACGGTGATAAATAAGTAAACCAAACAATACCTTGAAATAAGTTTTCCATTCGAATACCAAACTGATATTCGAATATTCGGTCAATAAACGAATATTCGTTGCCATCCCTAATGTTAAAGGTACATGCCCACGCAGTAGGCACAAAATGTTCTTTATAGGAATTAAATAAGTGTATAATTATGTCACTATCCCACCAGTTCTAAAAATTACGAGTGCCCGCTATACAAATATAATCATTTATTAATTATCAATTTACTGTTTAATAGCGACGCGCGGCGGTAACAGTCTATTTTGATAATGTGCGGGGACGACGACTTTCACATCACGGCTTGCGGTGCGCATGCGCAGTATACTACGCGCGCCAGTAGGCTTCCCAATATGTAAACAAGAATATCAACCTGTCGAAACGTCCAGGACAGAAATTGTATGAAACGGCGTCGGCCAAAAAAAAGGTGAAATGTCTGAGGGACAGGCAGTACAGAGAGAGAGTGGTTAATATTGGCGACCAGATCACCAAATGGAAAGAGTTACATGGAGATTTAGATTTGGACTCCAACTCAACTTCCGATACTTCACTGCGCATGTCAAATATGTGATATGATTGACCGTGTCACGTGACGCGTGTTGGTAAAAATAGCACGAGGTCGGAAAATACCCTTTCTGGTCGCGGCATATAAAATGCGATTTAACACCAATTAACACGCGCCGTAATTAAAAATAACTCGTTAGTGGGTAGACAAATGGCTCATATAAGGCATGATAGAAAATGAAAAGTAGTAGTACAGTGTAACCTGCTGCGTGGGCATGTACCTTTAACTGAAAACCGTTATGCATGTACATGAGTTAAGTAGACCAGTAGCCTATTTCACCAACATTGCAAAGTATACTTATCTAATCTAGCAAAGTATACTTTGAGGGAGACATTTTCAATTGAAGGATAAATTTATTATGTTTTAATATACTGAATTTAATACATTATCACAGCCATTTTGGCTGTGATAATGTAATAAATTCAGTATAATAATTCTGCAAACTTTTAATCATCAAATATATGCAGTCGTTAGTTCTATATGAAATAATGTATTTCAGGAAAAATAAATGATTACTCCCTCAAAGTATACTTTGCAATGTTGGTGAAATTGACTCAAGATATTAATGTGGACCAATACAGCTTACCATGCGTACCCATCATTTTTCACTTGCTCATTTGGTTTAAACATATTTTATGTGTATATAATTTACAAGTAAGGCATCGATAGTAGTATATACAGAATTACACAAATGGGATTGAATTGAAAGCAAGCTTATATAAATTCTCTCCTTAACATGTGACACATGTATCACAAGCTACAGAAACCAGGACATAACAAACATAATTAGTACTGTCATTAGCATAAAATGGGATTTATTCTTGTTTTGTGTTCCTAGTTTTTGCTTCCTGCGATACCTGGTAGATGTATTATAGATGACAATATGTAAATATACATGCATGAACAAAAAGAGGAAAAACAACTATTTTAGTTTGTTTTAATACAAATCAAAATACTTGTACCAAATCTAATCTAGAAGGATACACTATTAATAGTATAATATGAACTACTAATAAACATAGCAGTAGAAATAGAAAAAGGTTAGCCATTACGCAAACATTGTATTAGCGAGCATACCTCACTATACCCCCAGTTACCTATGTAAACAGGGGTATGATGAGGTGCCCGCGCAATAGGTAATGCAGTCAAATAGGTCACGATGCAGTGACTATTTTCGATCAATAACTTATGTTGTAAGCGATTGTAATGTGTATTTTCAATATTTATATTATTAAAATGTATCATATCGATACCCCTTTAAGTAATATTTGTATATTTTAAATGTATTGATGTTCTCATGAAGCGCATGAATATAAGTATTAATTAATCCAGCTTATATTGAGGCAAATCACACAGCCTTAAAACATAGTGCTGGAGTATAAACCATAGTATCGTATATTATTCATAAGTATATCACTATTAAACATTAATTACAATATGTATGCATATTATTAAAACAGTAGATGCTACCGCTATATGTGATATTTATAACAAATTTTTTTTTTTTATTCGTCCGCGTACGGATTTCTGTCACACAAAGTGCCATTTTCAGTTCATATTTTGACATGTGCATATGAACAGGACTAAGTTTAAACAACGCTCGATTCCGTCCTATTCAAATTTCTCTGCAGAATGTTCAGACTAACTACATATTAAGTAATGTTGCTAAATAAGTTTTAACGGCTGGAACATGGTCATCACTAAAAGGAAGAAACCACAGTCGTATTATTTAAAAATAAGATTTACCCGAGACCTCATGAGGGCCGCCATTAATCCAGTGTAAACAATAGACCGTGTGATCCCATTCCCTGAGTAGCCGCTGCTTAGTGAAACGGTGTGCTAATCATGATATTATTTTCCCCAATAATTGGAAACGGTTTGAATTTCTCGGTAAAAACCACGAAAGTCATACAAAATAATGATGTATATTTAACATTGGATACGCGTAAACGGTATTACTCTCTCATCGGATCATCAGTTGTCGTCGATAGCGATTAAACGTACTGATCTTGTCTTAATTTATTGTCAACTTTCAAGCCATTTACAGAATATATGGCTAATTTTGGAAATAAATAACGGCAAATTACGATGACGTCTGCTCTGAAATATCTGTCAACTTGCGGACGTAATTTAAGGAAATCGATTATATTTTAAGGCTACATATGTGACTAATTACGAATTTATGTATGGTCTTTGGCTACACCCGACACATTACACAGATCTAGTTGTAAATACACGTCGCTTTGTGTGGGGAAAAAAATCGATAATGCGTAGTTATGTGTGACGAGGTGTTGATCTGATGACACCACACAGCTGTGACTCTTAGGCAATGTTTTGAAATTGACGTGTCGTTTTGATGTGTGCCGCAACACCTCACTGTCGGAGACAACATGACAATTAACGATTATACTCTCGATTATACACAGATCTATTAGACGGCTGGTTATTTAAAATAAAGAGTAGTTCAGTACACCTTCGCCGATATTGTTTTTAGAAAATCAGTAATATTTTCCGTAAATGGTGTTGAAAAGTTGACAAAAATTCTATCACCGTATTTAGTTGTGCCGATATTGTTTTAAAAAAATCAGTAATTTTTTTCCGTAAATGGTGTTGAAAATTGATTCAAAATATATAGCCTCATTTCTCCGATATTCGTTTAGAAAATCACCAATATTTTCTGTAAATGGTGTTGACACAAAATGCAGCGTTCACGCGGAATTCAAATAAAAAATAATAATTTAATAAATAGACGCCGATGGCTACTGTGTTTGCGGCCAGTGAATTCTGGTCGTGGTAGGCGCAGTTCGAACAGTGTTGTGAGCAGATGGAGGACAATAATTATTTCAAATTCATAAAAAAATGTTTGCTGTCCGAAAATTAATTAATTGTGACAGCCAAAAAAATAGATTTTGGGACAGTAAAACATTATATGGTATAGACAGTACCTCAAACTTAAAAAAACAGTAACAAACTGTCTGTGTATATATTACTTAAACTTAAAAAAACAGTAACAAACTGTCTGTGTGTATATTACTTAAAGACAGACACTTTCATTGTTGGTAAGTTTCTATCAATTTATAGGTATTTTTAATAAAACCATAAAATTGTGAAAATATTAAAATCACAAAAATAATATATATGGAGAAAAAAAAAATACCACGTCGAGGTTTGAAACCCCGACCCTTTCGGGAATCTGTTATTAAATCATTGAAGTCGGCGACCTTAACCACACGACTATTGCGCCATTTACGACAATCACAGTTATACAGAAGTGCCATCAGTATTACGCAACCATTTGAACGTAATAATTATTAAATTATTTGCAACTCCATCTACAACGATACCGCTACAGAGATACGCTATTGAAACAACATGTATTAGTACCCATAACATAACAAAGTAATGTATCATTATATATTACATGAGATAGCTTAAAACTATATACTAATCATAAACAGAACAATCCGCTTGGCTCGTATGAAAATAGTTCGCGTGATATTGATTATCTCCCTTGCCGAAAGTAGTTCAGTGATTTATTAATTCCAAATAAGACGTGTTTGCGTAATGCCCCACAGCAGTTCGAAAAAAAAATGTTTGTACACCAAGCCACCCCATGCAACCCCACGCCAACTTTAAGTCTTGGTTGTCGTGACGATGTACAAAAGCAGACACAGTGGAACACCTCCAAACCGGACATCAATGGACGTCCCCAGGGCATCCGATATAGAGATGTTCCACTGTAAATCAGCCATAGTCGTAGTTTTGCCAAAATAAAGACACTGAGAAGAGTAGCATCCTTACTATTATATGTATCTTGGTCTTGTTGTCAAACCACTTTCAATAATCAATCGGGTAATTCAATGAACACCTAAAGCTGAAGATTATTATGCTCCCAGAAACAGTTGGCGAGGAGGGGACCATGCACTTATTGCTTTGTCCGCCTGGCATCAGTAGCCGATTTCATCAAAATTGCAAAGTATACTTTTCTACCAAAGTATACTTTGAGGGAGACATTTTCAATTTAAGGATAAATTTATTAATGTTTATTATACTGAATTTATTACATTATCACAGCTGTGATAATGTAATACATTCAGTATAATAATTCTGCATACTCTTAATCATCAAATATATGCAACGGTTAGTTGTATATGAAATATTGCATTTCAGGAAAAATAAATGATTATTCCCTCAAAGTATACTTTGGTAGATACGGTAAGTATGCTTTGCAATTTTGATGAAATCGGCTACTGGAGTTGGGAGTACGCTGTCTGCACAATCTTGTAGCCATGCTTACTCAAAACCATTAACAAGATTTAAGTAGACCAGATATTAATATTGACCAATACAGCTTACCATGCGTACCCGTCATTTTTCACTTGCTCATTTGTATATTCTGCTTGTGTGTGCACGGTTGCCCCACTGTTTCAGTGCTGGCCCGATAGCGAAAGCCCTGGATATGGGAGCTGATATTGTTGTCACAGGTCGGTGTGTGGACAGTGCGCTGGTTCTGGGGCCGTTGTTACACCAGGTTAGTGTCACCTTCCCTTCTGATGTCAGCTGGGTCTCACTGCAGGCATGTGACCATATGGCCGCAGGAGAGTCGTTGCGGTCAGTATAATTAACATTTTAGGAAGGAGATAATTAAGGTCGGTGCCAGGGTGGAATTAGAAGTCCGCCCATGCAACAGCGAGGTGATTTGCAATATGTAACAGTGCCATAATTTTGCAATGATTGTACAATTTGTTGACCCATTGTGACAACAGTCTATGTTTAGACCTGCTGTAACGTGTTTCATAGTGCATGCCCCACATATCACCATGCCCAATATAAAATATGTTAAATATGTTGTTTTTATGCCCCACCACGATAGTGGAGGGGGCATTTAGTGTTACCATTGTCCGTCTGTCCCGTCCGTCCATCCCGTCCGTGCGTCCCGTCCGTCCGTCCGTCTGTCCGAGCTTACAAGTGGATACATATGTGGCTAGGAGAACAATAGGTTATGTAATATTCTATTGTTCCGTGATTTTATGTGGCCAAAAATGGGTTTATGTGGCTACAGAACAATAGGGATGAACAAAGGAAAAGGTTAGGGTTAGCCACATAAGTATCCATTTAGTATCCACAAAGGCCAATGAATGTCAAGGTAACCCTCTATGCTCACTATATGACTGCTATGTTGCTGTTGAGAGGATTTGTTTGTGTATGATGCAATTTCTTGTTCATTATATTTCTCATCCAAATATGTCCGTTATGAGTTGGTTGCATGCACTCCGAATGGCCTGCTGCTTCTTTTACAATCTGTATATAATTCCAGCACAATAATATTTACACAATTCCCTAACATTAGATTGGCCTGTAGCAAGTCTCTGTCCAAAATTTATATCCCAGTAAACTCCCACGCCGAACTACTTTCCGTAACCGTGAGGCGCAGTTAAAATAATTCTTAAGAAAACGGAAAATAAACACATTTTCTTGATGAATTTATTTAAAATGCTGGAATTATAAGGAATGAATGGCCTTTTTGTGGAATTTATCGGGGATATAAACTTGGGAAAGTCGCGGGAATACTGGACGAGGCCTTAAAAAATTACAATTTTTTTTTTTGAAAATTGTAATTTTTTATCGCTTCGTCCAGTATTCCCGCGACTTTTCCAAGTTTATACCCCAATAAATTCCACAAAAAGGCCATTCATTCCTATAATAAATTATGATGTTGATAGACAAACATAACTCACATTCCCTTAATCTGTTTCAGTTCCAATGGGCCGAAAATGACTTTGACAGACTCTCAATGGGCAGGTACATATGGTATTCCTAAGATGTCTTCCAATCACCAGCCAAACATATTAGTTGTTAGTTATTGTCCCGGACTCCGTCGGGGGATACTATGGATTTGACAGCGCGCCGCGTCCGCCGCAGACACTTCTTGTCCGGAGCATAACTCGAACACCCTTTGGAATATTTTAATGAAACTTCACACATGCATAGACCACGACCCGAAGGTGTGTCGCGCGCAAGAATGACAACTCTTGCATAGCAGCTAATTTTTGAGTTATCTCCCTTTTTTGTTTCTCGCACTGATTTCGTGTCCGGAGCATAACTCCACCACCCTTTGGAATATTTTCATGAAACTTTACACATGCATAGACCACGACCCGAAGGTGTGTCGCGCACAAGAATGACAACTCTTGCATAGCTAATTTTTGAGTTATCTCCCTTTTTTGTTTTGCGCACTGATTGACCATAACTCGACCACCCTTTGGAATATTTTTATGAAACTTAACACATTCAATTAGACCACGAACAGAAGGTGTGTCGTGCACAAGAATGACAACTCTTGCATAGCTAATTTTTGAGTTATCTCCCTTTTTTGTTTTCGCTCACTGATTTCCTGTCCGGAGCATAACTCGACCACCCTTTGGAATATTTTCATGAAACTTCACACATGCATAGACCACGACCCGGAGGTGTGTCGTGCACAAGAATGACAACTCTTGCGTAGCTAATTTTTGAGTTATCTCCCTTTTTTGTTTTGCGCACTCTACAAACTGGACAATAATGCATGAAGACCTGTTTTCTCGTCTGCTCTGTACACCTTTTCTTGTGTGCTCTGTACACCTTACCTGTAGAGAGAACAAAAGAAACTGGGAGAACCATGTGCTAGCATGGGCTAGCATGTGCAGATGTCCAGTGCTTGACCACTGCTGACCAGGTAATTTATACAGGTAAATCACTACATTGGGTACTGTGTTGAAAATATTGTGGCATTATGTGGACCTGTGCAGATTTTTGTAGATAAATATAGGACTATTAAAAAAAAATCTGGTCTCCAATAGCAAGCATTATTATTTTTAAACTTTTTTCTTTAATTTTTTTTTTTATTTTTTTTTTTCATTTTTTTTTTCATTTTTTTTTTTTTTTTTTCATTTTTTTTTTCAAATTATTTTTCAATTTTTGTCTAGTAGCATAAGGTCGTAAGTGCTTTATACAGACTATTTCACCTGTGCATGTGCTAGCATGTGCAACTGACCACTGACCACTTACAGGTAATTTATACAGGTAAATGATTATATTACATTTCCGTAAACTGTGTTGAAAATATTGTGGCATTATGTGGACCTGTGCAGATATATGTAGATAAATATAGGACTAAAAAAATTCTGTGCTCCAGTAGCAAGCATTATTATTTTTAAACTTTTTTTTTCCATTTTTTTTTTCATTTTTTTTTTCAAATTATTTTTCAATTTTTGTCTAGTAGCATAAGGTGGTAAGTGCTATATACAGACTATTCACCTGTGCATGTGCTAGCATGTGCAACTGACCACTGACAACTTACAGGTAATTTATACAGGTAAATGATTATATTACATTTCCGTAAACTGTGTTGAAAATATTGTGGGAATATGTGGACCTGTGTATATATGATATGTAGATAAATATAGGACTATTAAAAAACATTCTGGGTTCCAGTAGGGAGCATTATTCTTTTTCTTTTTTTTAATTTAATTTTTTTTTCCATTTTTTTTTTTTACATTCTTTTTCAATTTTTTAACTGACCACTAACTTATTACAGGTAATTTATACAGGTACATTATTACATTTCGTAAACTGTGTTGACAATATTGTGGCAGTATGTGGACCTGTGCAGATATATGCAGATAAATATAGGACTATTAACAAAAATTCTGGGCTCCAGTAGCGAGCATTATTTAAAAAAAAAAAATTTGTATATTACATTTCCGTAAACTGTGTTAAAAATATTGTGGCATTATGTGGACCTGTGCAGATATATGTAGATAACTATAGGACTATTAAAAAAAAATTCTGGGCTCCAGTAGCAAGTATTATTATTTTTTATTTTTCAACTTTTTTTTTCAAATTTTTCTTTTTTACATTCTTTTTAATTTTTTTAACTGACCACTAACTTATTACAGGTAATTTATACAGCTAAATTATTACATTTACCTAAACTGTGTTGACAATATTGTGGCAGTATGTGGACCTGTGCAGATATATGTAGATAAATATAGGACTATTAAAAAAAATTCTCGGCTCCAGTAGCGAGCATTATTTTTTTTATTTACATTCTATATTACATTTCCGTCAACTGTGTTGAAAATATTGTGGCATTATGTGCACCTGTGCAGATATATGTACATAAATATAGGACTATTAACAAATAATTCTGCACTCCAGTAGCTTCACACATGCATAGACCCTAAAGGTGTGTCGCGCAAGATTGACAACTCTTGCATCACTAATTGTTTAGTTATCTCCCTTTGTCCGTCACCGATTTTGTCTCCGGAGCATAACTCGATCACCATTTTTTCAAACTACTTGTGTATCTGGGGAGGGGGATACACATGCGCTTGTCGACAAGCGTCCATTTCTAGTTTTATTTTAGATACATGTAGTATCTTCTCAGACAATTGCTGTTGCTTAACTTTATATATATAATGGAAACAGACGTTGTTGTAGTGAATAAACGGACATAAACATCAATTAACTACTTTTTATGCCCCCCGTTTCGGTAGAGCGGGAGGCATATAGTGTTTGGACTGTGTGTCCATGTTTCCATGTGTCTGGCACATTAAGAAGTTCGCCGGAGTTTTTGGACACATGCTACACATCCATGCTGCACTTAATTTGACCTTCATAACTTTGAGCTTTTAATTCACAGTAATAAGTTCGCCGAAGTTTCTCAACTCTGGCATAACTTCTGGCATATCCCTGGGTGGATTACCTTAATATTTCAATACATCATACTTGAGGACAAATGCCACACACTCATGCTGCCCTTAGTATGACCATGACCTTTTGGCCTTCACAACTTTGAACTTTTTCACACATTATTAAGTTGGCCAGAGTTTCTCAATTCTGTCATAACTTCAATGTCCCTTGATAGATTACTTCAATATTTCAATCTATCATACTTCTGGACAAATGCCACACATCCATGTTGCCCTTAGTATGACCTTGACCTTTTGACCTTCACAACTTTTAACTTTTAATTCACGTTAAAAACTCGCCAGAGTTTCTCAATTCTGCCGTGTCATAACTTATATATCCTTTGGTGGATTATTTCAATACATCATACTTGAGGACGAATGCTGCACACACATGCTGCCCTTAATATGACCTTGAACTTTTGACCTTCACAACTTCAATCTTTTTCACACATTAAGAAGTTCTCTTTTCCTGTCATAACTTCTATATCCCTTGATGGATTACTTTAATATTTCATACGTGTGGACAAATGCCACACATACACCATGCCCTTAATATGATCTTGACATTTTGACCTTCATAAATGTGTTTGTGAATACTTGTCACTTTGGTTAATTAACTTTACCACAGTTTCTCCAATCTGCCACTGGTGGCATTCGTGTGCCGACAGTCCACATTTCTTGTTTTTAAAAATCCCCATCAATCTAGCTTCGAGCATTTTGTGCAAGTATTGAAATATTTCGTTGATCAAATCATCACTACTGAATTTATACACATACCCTGACCATACTGATATAAAACTTTGATAACACAACAAATAAGTTCCTTTATATTTTCAAATATTCATACTTTCATTCCAAGTCTTCTGTTTTATCTCATTTACTACAAGTATTGACAATTCGACGTTTCATCTCTGGTAAATCAATCATGACCAGAAACAAATTTAATTCTTGTAGCTTTATCATGAATATTTGAGTTAGTGTCAATATTGAAATTTGTATCTTGTGTTTAAATGTGCATTTATCTGAACAATTAATTATATTAGCACTATAAATGTTTTGAATGGTCTATTGCAGCCTGGCGGGCCACCTGGTTGAGTGTGGTGCCCAGTCTACAGGCGGGATATTCACGGACTGGCACACAGTTCCCGACTGGTAAATATACGTCCTCGTAGTCCAGTCAGCCTATATTATCACCTCAACATAATTGCAACAGAATTGTTTTCTTTACACATGTGTTGAAGATAGCTCCACAAACAACATATTAAAAGTCTAGAAAAATCTAAATGGGGGAAACCCTTTAAAAATAATTTTAAAAAATGCGCTGTTTAGAAATATTATGTATGTCCACTGCAGCCCACCATAGTTGAATGCTGAATGGACCATGTGATGCTGGGTGCTTTTTTATTTACATTCTTTGTTTCATGAATCATCCTATGGATTTCTAAAGGTGAGTGTGTTTTGTGTATTCTTTAAAAGTTAATTATGTGCTAATATTGTATGGCTGATGCCTTTTAATAGATTGTGTGTTGTCATGATTTTCCAGGAATTCCAGCATATTCCCAAAGTCTGACAATAATAGAAAATGAAAATAATTTGTATTATTATGTATTTAATGATTAATATGTTTTATACATGCTGAGAAACATTATGAATGACACATGATGTAGTAAATATATCACGGCAGTTGCTTAGGTGCAATCCTACAGTCCCGTGCCAAATTAAAGTTAAGAAGATTAAATTTTGTATTAAAAAAATTGAATTACAGAAATAAATACGCAATGTTTCTCCCTCTGTTTTCACTTGGATTAGACCATTATAATTTATATCATAGATTTTCAGTAATCTTAACTGACTTGCTTATATTTACTAAGTTTTTTTTATTCAAAATGGACATCTTGTGAACTTGGCATGGGCTTGTATGACTGTCGGAATGGTGTATTGTCTTAATTGAAAACAGAAGCAGATAGTGATATATATCACTAACCGTTGTCAAACCGCCATTATATGTCATCCTTAACGACAATGGAGATTTCCGACCATTGTCTCACCAGATCAGTTTACACATCTGCATATCGGCCTTAAATGATCTTAGCTGTTGATTTGTTAAGCACAAATAAACAAACAAACACATCTTCACACCCAGCATACGAAGTATGTCAAAGACTTTTTTGTTTTCGCCTTTTCGTCCGGTCGTCCATAGCATAAATTTAACGTTTTGTTATAATTTCTGTTTCCCTTCATGGTCTTACTACTATTATCCTACACCATTTTGCGCAAACGGCTCCACCTATAAGGCCTGCATGCCCAAGATCAAGGTCAAATGACTTGGGAAATATTTGCTGGTTGGATCAGGTAGCGGATGGGGGTATCCATCCGTGAGACCCTGCTCACTTGCTTTAGTTGCTTATGAAGTAACCATTATGTATGTAGTTAAGAAAATATTTTAACTAAATGAGTGCACAGATTAAATATTTTCTTGAACGAAAACAGAGATGGCTTGGTACTTCAGAGTTCATGGTGAATGTAGACACATTTTGCACACTTGACATACACACGTTCGTTTTATCCAGTCAATCACATCCCTACTTTTTGATTTCAGGTCCAACATTGGTTTCCCCATCGTGGAATGTTCAGCTGAGGGGGATTTCGTTGTCACCAAGGCACCCAATACAGGTGGCCTCGTTACCAAGGGGACGGTGGGTGAGCAGCTGCTGTATGAGATAGGGGACCCGCGGCAGTATGTATTGCCCGATGTCGTCTGTGACTTCACCCATGTCCAGCTACATAACATACAAGGTAACAGCTTCCACATCTACTGTGTTAAATGACCTCTGCCATGTGAGTACGGGATGCAATAGAAAAGTACATCTCACCCTTATCACATCTCCATATGCTCCCCTCCCCACCCACCACACCCACATATCCAATATTAAGGTCAAACAACTCTAATGTTTTGTGTGCATTAAAGATTTTGCATGCTTTATGTCTGAGCATGCCTCAGTCCAATTGAGTTGAAACTCATTATGCTTCATCATCATCATCATGTATATTCTCATTCTATAACTCACCAATGATATTATTAAGTTTATTAAGTACCATACCATATATCAGTGCAACCATAAGTCAGATTGGCTAGAAACCTCGTTTACTGCTTTATCAGCATCCATAATTTTATTCTATAGACAACCCATGCTCATCGCCAATGATCTCTGAAATTTGCGCTAAAATTTATTTTGTTATTTTTGGTATTTTATTTTGTTACTTTGTTTCATATCAAAACTTATTTAGACCTAAGTGTACACATGCACTTTATAGGTCATGAGAATGAGGCAGTATATGTGACCGGAGCGAAGGGCCTTCCCCCACCCCATCACTACAAGGTACGCTGCCCTTATATACATGTCAAACGTTCAAGAATAGAGGAATTGCAATTTATTTCAACAAATAAGAAAGTTTTGCCTTGTGTTAAATTATTTGTGCAATACTACATTTTCATCATGTGATGCCATAGCTTATGTCGACGTTTCATCTCATAATTCATGTTTGTTCTCAAACATGTCAGAATGCTACTTCTATGATTAAATATATGACAATTTGATAGCTGTAGTGTACAACAGGGGTACAACTACTTACGACTAAAATGTTCGTAAGTGCAAATTTAAGATCGTCTGTAAATTTCAATTGATGGATTTACATTTATTGAGCATAGGCTGCATATGCAGCCTATGCTCAATAAATGTAACAACTACTTACGACTAAAATGTTCGTAAGTGCAAATTTAAGATCGTCTGTAAATTTCAATTGATGGATTTACATTTATTGAGCATAGGCTGCATATGCAGCCTATGCTCAATAAATGTAAATCCATTAATTGTTTACAAGAAAACATTGTTAATGTGCAATTTACAGACTATCATAATTTTGCACTTACAAACATTTTAGTCGTACAAAGTTTAGTGAAACGGCCCCCTGATTGTTAACTATCGGATTATGCATTGATTAATGTTATAGCCCAGTGCAAAATTCATGGGGAAGATAAGCCAGGAATGACTGTAAGTGTATTCGTTCATCCATTCGAGACTTGGAATAAATTCAATAATTGATACATCTGCAAGAGTAAGTCAGATGTTCTTGAAACTAATATGCATTTTAATCAACATTCATCTTACTATTCTATATCTCAACAATGCGGCGCCCATGTCCCAGGTCAAGATCAAATCACTTTGTAACTTATGTTCAAGCTTAAAGTTACTAAATTTACATTATCTGGTATTTAATGTACTGAAACCAGAGTCGGATTTACAGCAAGCGTAAATTAGATTTACTTTAACAGTTATATGGCAGTTTATTGTCATCTATATTTACATTTGTTGGCACACACAAATGGCCCATACGTCGATGGTCAAGGTAAAAATACTCAATATGCGAGTCGTAGCACTCTGGTTAGTCTATTTTGATCGCGGAAACTGCGGTCGTCTCATTACTAATTGAATACCACTTTTATCTGAATAGAAGCCGATACTGTTCAACATCGTATATTGTAAAGTAGCCAACCTGTCTGTCTCCCAAACTTAATTTGTAGCATTAATAATTTCTTGTCTCTGTATGCCTGACTTATGTTAGGGCTGCATATACCTTTACTCTACTGTCTGTTGTAGGTGAGTGCCACATATCCCGACGGCTGGGGTCTGCAGGTGGCCGTTTGTATTATCGGCCCTCGTGCTAACGACAAGGCACTACGCACTGCTGATGAACTGCTTAAAAGGTTTCTAAAGTGCTCACTTTAACTACCAAGCCATGTTTACATCATGCGTAATCAATGAGGAACACGGTCCACATGCACTCGTGCAGCTGCATTGACTGAATTGTTTATATGAAGACATTATAGGAATGAATGGCCTTTTTGTGGAATTTATCGGGGTATAAACTTGGAAAAGTCGCGGGAATACTGGACGAAGGCCGGAAGGCCTCGTCCAGTATTCCCGCGACTTTTCCAAGTTTATATCCCCGATAAATTCCACAAAAAAGGCCATTCATTCCTTATAATTCCAGCATTTGAAATAAATTCATCAAGAAAATGTGTTTATTTTCCGTTTTCTTAAGAATTATTTTAACTGCGCCTCACAGTTACGGAAAGTAGTTCGGCATGGGAGTTTACTGAGATATAAATTTTGGACAGAGACTTGCTACGGGCCAATCAAATGTTAGGGAATTGTGTAAATATTTTTGTGCTGGAATTATTGACCAAACTGTGAAGATGCTCGGGCAATAAGCACAATTGTGTACACTAGTATTCTATGAGTTAGCAACCATTCTATCCCCAATATTGACCATATTCAATAACCTAAATAAATAAACGATAAATCTGGCCAACCCAAGTCTACTGATATACATTGATTGGAAAGCCCCATGTTGCGGCTTCATTTGCTTTATACATGTTATCGGGCCTCATCATAAAACAGATTGTCTACATATTCTGCCCTCCCAAGTCAAACTGCAGTATCTGTTAAACTGCAGTATCTGCACTATGATGCTATGCTGACCCTGTGCAATCATCCCAAGTCAAACTGCAGTATATGTTAAACTGCAGTATCTGCACTATGATGCTATGCTGACCCTGTGCAATCATCCAAAGTCAAACTGCAGTACATGTTAAACTGCAGTATCTGCACTATGATGCTATGCTGACCCTGTGCAATCATCCCAAGTCAAACTGCAGTATCTGTTAAACCGCAGTATCTGCACTATGATGCTATGCTGACCCTGTGCAATCATCCCAAGTCAAACTGCAGTATATGTTAAACTGCAGTATCTGCACTATGATGATATGCTGACCCTGTGCAATCATCCCCACCTGGGGATGATTGCACAGGGTGGGCATAGCATCATAGTGCAGATACTGCAGTTTAACAGATACTGCAGTTTGACTTGGGAGGGCAGTATTGGTCTACTGTTGTGTGAATCTACTAATTGTTCTTGGATCTAGAACTAAGTACCGTTCTAATGCAGGATCAGACGGATCTTCCGCATGGTGAAGTTTGAAGACTTTACCAAGGTCAACATAGAGGTACTGGGAACAGAGACTAGCTATGGGGCGATGTCAAACACGCCCAAGGCAAGTACAGAATCATCGTTCCCACTTATTTAATGAATGTCAGCTTAAATTCCTGACGGATAGTCACTGGATAGCAATAGGTTTATGTGTTTTCAATACTAAATCGTCTTATTCTGTAACAACATTTACCTGTAAAGATTATTGATTTTATATCGTAAACATATAGTATTTGAGGATACAAATGGAGGCTGTATGACAATATAAGTGAAATCCTGTACAGTATCATCTCTAATTCAGACACTCATTTTCTTTGTCTCTGAATAACGTCTATTCATGATTGAAAGACATACAAACGTGTGATATCTCTAATCTAGACACCCTGGGGACCTCCTAGGATGTCCAGTTTAGTGAAATTCCACTGTACTGTAACACATGTATTTTGTATTCGAGAAAAGATTACCCCTAAATTCCTCCGAACCTTGAAATTGGCTTTGAATCATATTTACAGGCAGTGAGAGAGGTTGTGTTACGAATGGGTGTCCAGCATAACAACCGCCGGGCACTCCAGTTGTTTTCCACGGAGATAGCTGCAGCAGGCACGGGCATGGCCCCTGGGTTGACGGGAATGGTGGGTGGGGGCCGACCCCGTGTCTCCTCTCTACAGAAACTCTTCTCACACCTGTATCCCAAGGATAAAATCCAGGTATCTGTCTCAGTGGATGGTCAGTGTGAGGCGTACAGTCCGGCGAATGTAGAGAGCCACGACTACCCCATGACTTTCGGGGATGGGAGCAGTGACCTACCGGCGCCCAAACTCCGCGGCAGCCACACATACAGAGTCGAGGATCTCGCCTTCACACGCAGTGGTGACAAGGGCAATACCGCCAACATCGGTGGGTATACACTAGTCGTATATATAGGCCACTCAACATAGAAAATCGTAGCCACATACAGTATAGACCAGTTTCATTTACTGAACTTGGAAAATCACTAGTAACATACCTTATAATTACTTCTGGGACACAATAATTTTGGTGGCTGTCGGTTCGATGTCGTGTAGCTGTAGCTTTAATAGTGTATTAAACATGCCTCTGACTTTAAGGAAGTTAATTATGACTTTCGAAGTGTGTTAACCTATTTATAAGACTTTTCTGGCTCTGACTGGAGAAATTTGGCTTCTGGCATTTGTGACCAGTGCACATAATTGCCTACTGAAAAACTCCTGCAGCCTGATAATGATAAATACTGTTTGTTTCGAGCATAACAAGTAGAAGGAATTGTGTGGATGTGCTCACTGCTCTGTGTCTACCCTGATGATAAAGGCCATTATCCCCATTTCTTCATTCACGGTGACGTAAACTGGTCATGCGATTACAATACCTTTTTCAAATATGCTTAAGATCAGACACGGATAGTTATTTGTTTTAATCAATGAATCTGTTTATTTTGCTGTGTGTGAGCTTGGTTACTAAATTTCTTGCTAAAATGCTATGTTCATACACAGAATGTTTTCTGAGCCCGATGCGTGCACTTGTTCTATCTTTAATGTATTAATATTGCAATTTATGAATATGCTATGACAGAGGTTCTTGAACCAATAGGTCATAAATATACTGAATCAACTTGTCAATCATTGTATTTATGTCATGTTATCAAAATATTATTTCAAACTCAAATGTTAGGTTCATACGCGAAACATTTTGTGAGGTCCTGGTAGGCTCTTGTTCTATATATGTTTATTAAATGTATGATTATGCTATGAATTAGGGTTCTTAAGCAGACACAACTGTACATCAACTCAATCAATCAATGCTTTATGCTCAAGTAAAATGTAACATTACTAGTGTGCAAGGAAGTGCTTTGTTTCATGGTGTATCTTCATACCTAGTTTATATATTCATATCTATATATAACCACGTAAATCAGCATTGACCAATCAATATATGTAATAAGTATTTTATCTTTCCCCGCTGTCTATTCTCAAGCAGGAATGATTTACCTCGAAAGATAAATCCCAATGCTATTGTCAAGTAGATGTATGTAGACAGCATTATTGGTGTAGGTGTGATTGCCCGCCACCCGGCCTTCCTGCCATATCTACGGGAGGCCCTCACAGAGTCGACAGTCGCCGCGTACTTCTCGCACCTGCTGGACACTGACGTGGGGGCACACGGCAAACAGGTGCAAAGGTACTACAGACAATTTAATCGCACAGACATTTCTATCATTTCTCGGGAAGCCATGACACTCTATGTTCATCCGGAATTCCGTGTGACGTCATCTCACCAGATGGCGACTTTCCTTCCACGGTTATCAGCCAATGATATGTAGTGTAACAATGACTGTACTTTAGTGATGACGTCATCGGTGAAGCCCACGGTGATTGGAAAACATGGCTTCCCGAGAAATGATAGAAATGTCTGTGCGATTAAATTGTCTGTCGTGACGCTGAGGACGGGTATAAATGTAGGTTTGATCAAATGTTCGATTGGAAACAATGTTTTCTCTATGCAAAATATTTCTTTACGGGCCGGGACGACGTAAAAGTGTATTTTGAACCCGATGTTTACTCCTTTATATAGCAGTATCGGCCTCGGAAATGTGTCCGTTCTTTCCCGACCTACCAATGATGATAACTTTTTTAAAACAAAACAATCGATAGCTCGAAAATGCGTTGACAGCCCATCGGTGAATATATAACATTGTCCCAACTTCTGCAATAGGCGACAATGATATAACTCGGTTGACGTTTCGTGAGAGTCCGTTGTCTTGAGCCCGTCCGGGTTCGGCCTATTAAAAAGTAAGCAACCTTGTATAATGGAGTAAATGGAGGGGGTAAAAAAAAAATGTTAGCTTATTTTTTTCTTCATTTATTGATGCTTTTAGGCATATTTAATGTATTTATAGACCTCGGTCCGTTACTTCAACCTGTGGTAATGAATGGTTCAAACCAGCAATTTGGAATTTTCATGTGTGTGTTGCAGGTATGATGTTCCTGGGATTCATGGATTGAACTTTATGCTGTACAACTCACTTGGTGGCGGGGGTATTGCTTCTCTCAGAACGGATCCTCAAGTAAGTGTAATAATGGCAGGTGTATTTTATCAGGTAACTCTATCCATTAACCGGATATCTGTTTAATGATGACAAAGTTTTGTATCACAAACATCCACTCTGATTTAAAACAACTTCTACCATGTCATGGGTTGAATGACGTCACTTGACTTATCGAGTGACAATGATGGTTTGGTGAGGCAGCATGAACAACATAACACGTGCACTTTTCATAGTGTAATGTGTTACCTATTACTTCTTTCGATTCATACCATTTATGTCTCAGAACGAAGTTGTGGTCTCATAAAAATCGGTTTATAATTTGTTTTCATGTTGGTCTATTCCTTCACTCATACAAGAGATAATAGCATTTTATCAGACCATGGTTTATACTTTGCTGCATGACATATTACTAATAATTTCAATGATTTAAATTAATATATCTAATTAATATTTAGCATGTCTGATGATTCTGCTAATTTACTTGGCCTGAGCCCCTTCGGCCGACTTTCAATTCTCATGGACTATAGGTTTTCGCGTTATACCAATATTCGTGTGGAAAAACTATTACAGACTTGCCTTTCACGTTTATCTGTTCATTGTGAACTATCAGTGTAATGACGTGTTTTGTTTGTAACCAGAAAACAATTACGGGGTACATATGTCGCCACCCTGCCTGTCTGTTCACCTGTTTGTCCGTCTGTCCTAGATTTGCATAAATGTTCGGCTACTTACTATTTCTGTTGCCGTATGTTGGATTGGCTTGAAATAGCATATACATGTACTTATTTGGCAGCATACAAATTTTCATTATATACCCCCCCCCCAACCATGCGGCCCATGTGCTCAAGGTTAAATGCATTATAAATCTGTTCAAGTTGCATTCATCAGTGTTACTGATTTCTTGTGTTGTAGGGTAAAGCTTATGGACAGATGCTACTGGATTTTGCAATAGAAGGCATGCCTGCTATTGACGAGTTAATAGATTGCTGAAGTGAACTCGGTCCCGGGAGTATTCTACACATGACCAGAGGGAGACGACTGTGATACAGCACTTGCACATCAATGTGTACATGTGTACAGGACTGGAAATGCATATCTGGAGCACTAACGGACTGGCAGTGTCTTGAATAGATTATTTATTACAATGTGAAGTACATATGAAAATGGCACAGAATGTCTACAAAGTTTTGCTGGGGGAACGGTACGCAACATTGACTCATATGTGTTCCTTGAAATACTCATCAAGGGAGGCACATCTCTGTATCCAATCAAAATTTCCGTGAGTGTTTCCCAGCACAACTTTGTACCCCATACCTGTCAATTGGGAGATGATGCAGAGTTATCACTCTTTGAGTTCATGACATGCGAGGTATGAGTGACTTCTTGTCTGAAACTGGTGTGTAACACGGGTTCTTAAATTGTGTCAAAACATTATACCTATTTCACCTCTGAGTACAATCATGTAACTGTAATTATACCCGGCACTGAGGTCCGGGCATACGCAGGATGTCAAGGGGTATACAGTTTTCGTATTTCCGTTCGTTCGTAAGATTTGCATTAAAGCGTTCGGGTACCGATTATCTCTGCAAGCATCAGTCGGATTGACTTGAAACGTCATATATCATCATCCATATATTCAGTCCATAGTCCACCTATGCAGTTTGCATGCCCAATGTCAAGGCCAAATGACTTGGAACATATTTGGTGGTCAGACCAGGCGGCGGCTGGGCAATCCGTGAGCTCTAGTTTACTTTTCCATTTACGTTTTAGACTATTTCATTACATTTACTCAGAAAAATGATAAATGATAATTTATTCAAATATCAGAAACTATATTCGCGAGCTGGCTCATCTCTCGAGACATTATTTGCAAACATCATGATTATGGTGTTAATCATTTCAACCCTTCATACCATAATGCCAACATTTTAATTATTTGCATTGCAAACACTTCAAGATGAGCGGTCGTTTAATGAAACATTTCGTCCAGATCGACTGTGTTTGTCATCATTTTAAAGATTTTGAAACACGGCCGTCTTTTAATTAATGGAATAGTCCAAAATTAACATGGAGCAGACCGTGTTATATATTTAGAAGCAAAATGGTTAATTGATCATTTGGATGCCAATGCCATTGAAACATGTAGTGTATCAAGCCCAGCAACTTGGTCAATGGGTTATGAGTTTAGTTTCTATAGTGAGTGCCGATCACCTATGTCAACTAAAGCCCTGTGTTAGTATTACAGGCTCTGTGGTGATAACAGTTGAATGAAAGGGATAACTCCATGAGAGTTTCACTGAACCTGTCAATATATGAGGATGTTTTCAAACAATGTACATGTCTAAGTTGAGTAAATACTCAGCAATGTTACACCCAATGCAGCAGGTTGAATACGGGATCGAACCCGTTGGCCCGGCCTTAAATGACCTTAGCTGTTGATAGGCCGATAAACACCAAGAAACAAACAAACGGAAATGTTACACGCTCGCCCAGATCACACCAAATTACCAATCACACATATTGCGACTACTTCATCATCCATCAATGGCCCTGCACATAATCAATTGTGGTTATCAGATATTATAATATATGCGCACATTACAATGCACTTAATAAATACATAAAATTATACACTTTTGCATTAGTATTCTAATCACCTATTGCAGCTCACCGGCGTCACTTTATCGGCTTGATATTGGTAGACCTATGTAACTTCCTTGTATCCATGATACAGCTGCTTCAGTAGTATAGTGTGAATTCACCGGAGCACCAAAATGAGGCTTGACCTACTTTTTTTTCCCGCCCAAATTCATTTTTTTCCCTGCCCAAATTAATTTATTTTCTTCACCAAAATTAAAATTTGCCGCCAAAAATACTCCTTGTAATTGGTAGCATTTGGTGTTTTCCTATATTTTAATAAAAGCGAAGCATGCCATTGTGGCATGATGCAACATGCCACACGCGGAAAAGGACCGTATGGGCAACATAATGAGACATCTATAGAACTACTTAGACGATATCTTACCTGCTTTGCTGGTCCCCATGTTTTAAGTCAAGGAGAAGAATTCACATAAGCTTTTACGAAGCTTGTTTTCTAATCCTTTTATCACTTGTCTTGTATATATGTAACCTGCTATATATGAAATAAAATATTGTTTAAACTAAGTCCGTGTTGTACGACCTCGTTTCGCATATTCTTGCTGTTCAGCTATAGTATGGGCGACATGCCTAACCGCAGAATAGGCATGTGGCCACTTATAATAGAATAGTAGTTGTTTTCATAATTCATTCATTTTGAATTGTCATACCATGACGGATGACGGATGACATCATAGCAACGGACCACATTCCCTGTCTAACAGACCACATTCCCTGGCTAGCCACAAACATGAACAGTGTATACACTGGATATACCTGTAGGTGTGTTGTAAAAGTCATTAATTTGCCGAGCGCTGTAAAGTAATTATTATAATTTTTCACTTACGAACATTTTAGTCGTAAGAAGTTTAGTCAAACGGCCCCCTGGTGCATAAATTGTGTTTGATACAGCTTGTATCAACTGGAAACCCGTTTATGATCATCTAGTTCTTGGTGTGCCTATACTGTCAATCGCAAAAATAGGTATACATGGCTATAATGGTAAATCATTTGAGTTTGGCTGATCGAAAACCTTACAAATTTGGCGCGTATGTAAAATTATGTACGACTGACAAACTGAGTGGGTGGCAGGTGGGAGCATGCGATGGGTAATTTAACGATCTGGGTTCATCCTTACCGGAATCCCGACTGGAGACCTGGTTTGGCCCTCACATACGTCTTTGGCATTTTGTATGTGACAGTTGAATCTGGTTATACCCCTTATAAGAGTAATCCTACCGGTATTACTTTTAAATAGGGGAAGGGGCCAAGTGACTTTGGTGCGGTATGGACCTGGCACCAGGTCGGGTTATTCTAATTCCAGGGCTGAATATGTTGTATCTGATGTAAATATTCCGTTCTGATTTTGGGATTTTCCCCCCAATGTAGCAGGTTAAAACGGGATCGAACCTGTTTGCCCGGCCTTACATGACCTTCGCTGTTGATAGGCCGTTAGACACCAATAAACAAACAAACAAACTGACAAACTGACCCAAAGTTCATTTAATTCGGTCAACGAATATGCAATAAGCTAATCAATTTGTAAACTCAGTAAAAAATTAGTCTAAATAGTGCGTACGACCTCCATTCGCCGCCAGACATGCCATGCATCGCCGGCGCATGGAGTGGCTGATGGTCTGAACAGTCGAGTGTGGCATGGTGTTCCATTCTTGGACCAGGGCGTCACGTAGATGTGGAATGGCAGTTGGTGGACGAGGTCTACTTCGCAATGCATCCCACACATGTTCGACTGTGTTAAGGTCAGGTGAAAGGGCTGACCAATACAGAACAGCAATGCCATTGTCACGTACAAACTGTGTAGTGGGTCTAGCTCGATGTGAGGGCGCGTTGTTGTAATGAAAACTGCCGCGTCCGAGTTGACGTTTCATGAATGGGAGAGCGACGGTCGCAATAACCTGGTATCGATATCGATGATAATTCACGTTCCCATACAGTCGATACAAACCTGCATCGCATCGACATAATGTAATAAAAACATAATGGAACTTATCAATGAAATCCTCTCATGGTCTTAGCAATCTCTGTGTCCGGTTGGAAGCGACGTCTCAAATGTGACGTCCTGACGTGTTGACGTCATGTCGACAGGTGCAGTTAAAATGTGATGCAACGTTTCTTTGCGGCCGTCTGGCACGCAGTATCCCGTTAGTCTCGGAACGTTGATTTTCAGTTAAGCGTTCTATTTATTCAGCGTGACATATTGTGGGTTTTAGATTGCACTTTTGTAAGCAATGTTTCAGAGGTCAGAAGCAGACAGAAATTGATCTCGTAGTGTGTATTGATAATGCACAATACACGGAAACTAGATAACGGGATACCCGTGCATTTAGTCGATATACGGTTCAGCAGATATCGTCCAATATTTGTGAACAGGAGCCTACGGATGTGTACAACTTACTCCAGTTGACTGATTGTTGAAATATTTAAAGATACCAACAAAAATATTAATATTTCAAACATGTTTACTTTTGCGACTGACTGTAGAATGGCAGCTAATACGGCCTACAGACATAAGAATAATCATGAAGCACCATACAATATAACAGAACCAACTGGTATAGATACAGCATATATATGTGAATGGTAGTAAATGAATAAATAAATTAACATATGTTTTAACCTCGTTAACTAAAGTGGTTTATGTGAACTAATAGGCAGCATTCATGAGCATTGGATTTGTCAAAACCGTTTTGTTATTTTTTTTCTCATTGCCGGTAATGAGCAAACACAACGCCCATGAAAAATCTCGAATGCAGTAATGATCAGCCGACGCCTTTGGTGGGAATGAAAGCTGGCGAGAGAACTGACGAACAAACAACATCCTATCAACTTAAAGAGAAAACGTTCCAAACAAAATCTCCATCAAGGTGTAATAACCGTGCTAATAATGCATTGTGCTAATATCCTCGTTCTTGGATATTGTGTCCTAGTGCTCAACGTTGTCGATGACTAACAGTCGGACAAGATAATATCAAGTCCAGTTTGTAGTTTTTGTCGAGTCCGCTTGCGGAAAGCGAGACATAGTGATCACAATGACGTCCGTCCGTGCGTGCGTCCGTCCGAAATCTGCGGTTTTTAAATACCTTTTATCTCCGCAGTCCTAAGTCACATTGACTTGAAACTTCATATGCGTATTAGTCATCATCCACATATTCATGCTGTATCCCACTCATGTGGCCCCTGTGCCCAAGGTCAAGGTCAAATGACTTAGAAGTTTGCGTTAAATTTTGTCAAAATTTGAGTTAAAGTTTTCACATACCTACTATCTCTGTAACCGTAAGTCAGATTTGCTTGAACCTTCGTATGCTTATTGGGCATCATCCATATCATAATTATGTGTCCCACTCATGCGGCCCCTGTGCCCCAAGGTCAAGGCCAAATGACTTAGAAGTTTGCTTATTAAAAATCTGCGTTAATGTTTTCGCATACCTTATATCTCCACAACACTTGCTCCGATTTACTTCCAACATCCAATACTTCTTATTCATCATCCCTATTTTCATTATATAGCCTGCCCATGTGGTTCACATGCCCAATGTCAAGGTCAAATGACTTTGAAATTTCTGTTAAAGCTTTTACATACCTTATATCTCCACAACACTTGCTCTGATTTACTTCAAACTTCAAATAATTATTTATTATCATCCATAGTTTCATTCTATAGCCCACCCAGGCGGCCCACATGCCTACGATCAAGGTCAAATAACTTTATAAAATTTTCGTTAAAGCTTTTACATACCTTATATCTCCACAACCCTTAATTCAAACTTCAAATAAATACACTCTCAGACCATCAAATGCCTCGGCGGGCTCGACATGCGGGCCGCGGCCATCTGGTATTTCCTACTAGCTCCGTAAATGGACATGAAATTGGGACGGTAGCATGGACATTACACCTATTTTTATTGGAGCATTTCAGTGCGGCGACGTGTGCTGTTTTCGGTGCCGAATAGCGATCCTTTTGTTTCGAGAAAACTGTAAAATAATAGCTATCAGACAATAGGAGAGCTCTACCAGTTCACACCCACTGCTGCGACATGGCCACATTCACAGAGTGCACATTTAATGTAAAAGGATGGATTAAATCGAGCATATAAAGTAGGTCGATGTCAGTTCAAGGTCACATGTACATTGGCCTCATATGAGTACCACAAATTGATGAAGTTGCACAAGCATGGTCGGCTTAGTTGCTGTATTTGATGCAAAACAGACCGAAATACGTAAAATGATTCGTCCAACTAGCAGAAAATGTAGGTCAAGGTCGAATGAAGGTCACCGGAGAGAATGGTTTAAGGTGGATCACAGCAGGGCAGAAGCATTCAAGGCTTTCAGAGTATAATAGGGAGAGTAGCTGGTCAGCAAAATGGAATAAGTAACTCTGAAACAAGTGTGCATACATACAGGTCATTGTTTACGACTCCGCGGGCCAACTAGTTTCAGCCCATTGTGAAAATATACTAACCGAGATGCTATTTCTTTTTCTTCTACTGGTCTGGTTATTCTTGCCAGGTGGCTACCATCCAGGTACAGGCTAGCAGCAGCTTAAATGGAATAAGTGATACATACCGCCGAGTCTGGTAAACTAGAGACCTTCAGTGAAAGATGCGGTCCTAACTGTGCGGACTAAGGCGCTCAATCTACACAAAATAGACATTTCTGTTATTCAATAGATCTACATTTAACACAAATTCAGAGAAATGTCCTTCAATGACACTCTCCAGACTAATCTTTGTGCTACACAGTCAAATCCGTGCAGAAAATCATCAAGATATCAAACATCAGAATTGCATCAAGGGTGGTGGTACAGCTTCGGAAAGTGATCAAATTTGGGTACATTATAGATCTACATTTTGACACAAATTCCGAGAAATGTCCTTCAACTACACTCTCCAAGCTAATAGTTACACAGTCAAATACGTCCAGAAAATCATCAAGATATCAAACATCAGAATTGCATCATTTAGTTGTTGCTGGAGAGGCTCCCCTGCTAAAATGACTCAAAACATTCATCAGACACATGTCAGCTGTCATGAAATGGTATTTTCAATGTCGATACATGTTTACGCCAACATTGAAATGCAACAAATGACAAAATGGCAAATTCAGGAAATCATGTAACATTGTCAGCTCCAATTTGTGTGATTTTTGCGCCATGCCTCCAGAAACAAATAAGCACCTTTTTTTTGGGAATGTACTATAAGCCAAAATTGTTGGTCACAGCTGAATACCTTTTTAAACAATAATAATATTGTATGTAATTTTGATTGGCACACTGTTTGCTTCGAGCAATATGAGCAAGACAAGTTTTTCAACTTTTGTATCATTCTAGGAAAATACTTTATATAAACATGTAAATTACGAAATTGGAACCTAAATTTCCAGAGTTTATGTCTTACCAAAAGGCAAAGCAAAATATTGAAAAAGAAATTGCAATTAATAGAAATAAGCTCATAGTTCATGAACGAAAATGGAATGTTATCCAATTAGACTAACACTCATTTAGATATACACGTAGCTTCTGATCATACATACAAATATTACAGTTAGGTATAACAGCATATACCGTAATAGTATTGTATCGTGTTGTGTTGCTCAATTATTATTCACTAAACCTTCTTCGCCATATCTCCATTTCAACTCTATTCTCTCATCTACATAACATTCTTAAATCCAACCTAACCATGTATGAACAATACGTTATATTATATAATTAGTTACAATACATATACTCGTAGTTGATTGTAAACAAGGATTGTAACCTATGAATGCATGTTGTTAAACTGCTTGTAACTCGTCTATTGTTTGTATATGACTATGTATGGAAATAAAAACTGAAAAAAAAGAACCCTGTGTTCACAGTGGACGCTGTAAGTCCATTGCATTGGATGGCTAGGATGTGCATGGTCAGAGTTGTATTCATGGAAGTAATCCAGACTTCGCACCGATCGGTCTGGAGCAAGCTATTCGTTTTGATATACCTATATATATATACATTGTTTTAAAGTCACTCTTTTTAATAAAAAGAGTGACTTTAAAACAATGTGTATTAAATTGTATGCTTCCCTCGTATGATTACTATAAATATATATAGTAATTTCCAATAACCTCCGAAGGGAAGCACATTTAATACACATTATTTTAAAGTCACTCTTTTTGACTTTAAAAGAATGTATATATATATTTGACTAACAGTTATTTCTATCTTTTGTCAGAATGGCTGAATCCGATTTCATACAACTTTGTATCGACGAGGAGTCCGTCTTCCTGGCCCAGGAATTGTTAACGGTCTGGCAGGAGGGCGGGATGCCATGCCATGTTATCGGCTGCTCGCGGGTGGAGGCACTGCCAACTGTCAGAGCGTTCCTACGCCACTGGTGAAAGACCCACACGGCGGTTACTTGACTGCATCCATGTACTTCTTGTGCAAAGATGTTTACAAAACAAGGCGAGTTGAAGAAACATTTAACCATGAAACACCGTGTTCATGAGGACATATACAGTGTATTGGCACGTTCAGGCCCTCGTATGAACGAAATCTTTGGTGGTGGTGGACCTGAACACTATCGTCGACTACCATGTGACGTGACTACATTTGGCTTTTGACTTTGGCATTCTATCAGCTTGTACTTCCGATCCGGAAACGTTCACATCCATACGTATTGATTATATTTCATTACCAATACTAGATTTGTAGTTTGATATTCTATATTAAAGGTACATGCCCACTCAGTAGGCACAAACTGCTATTTATATCAGATACATCATCCGAGACATTTTCTGGCAAAATAAACATTCCATCCCATTACTCCGCATATTTATTGGCATTATTATACATTTTATATCAGAGGTAACTTTCCACACTGATATCAAGGGCGATAACAGTTTTTCCTTAAAATGTTAACGGACATTACTATTTATTCTCTGTATTTATTTTCTGATGTGCAATGATCATACTTTATAATCTGTCGAAAATATTTATTTTTCCAGTGACGCATTTAAGTAGTATATATACATAATTTAAAAAAATAGCATGCCTCATGTGCATATGAACATAGCATGATACTACCGCGCGTCACTATCAGTAAAGTAAATATTACTAAATTAGTATATCTGTAACACTCGTAATTTTTAGAACTGGTGGAATTGTGACCATTTTGGCTGTGATAATGTAATAAATTCAGTATAATAAAAAATAATAAATTTCTCCTTAAATTGAAAATCTCTCCTTCAAAGTATACTTTGCTAGAAAAGTATACTTTGCAATTTTGATGAAATTGGCTACTGGTACAGGTCAACTGTGGTGTGTCGGAACAATGCTCTCCCAGTCTTTATGGCTGCAGATATTGAGGCGATAAATAAGCGCCTGAATAACAAACATACAACAACAACATTTGCACGAGTCACATGATCTGAAAATGGAGGCAATCGGTTGTAAACAAATTCTGTTGATGTTGGGCATGCTGGTCACTGGCAGCATCAATACACTCAGTAAAAAGGCACAGAATGATTGCGAGTATGTACCCAGATATTTGTTTTAACGTTGGTATTTGAATGATAAATACGTCTGCAAACATTCATACATGGGTAAAGCGTATGCTGGTATGCTGTTATTAATGTTAACCAGTAACCGCCGATTCCCGTAATCGCTAACAAGGGGAGCATGTCAAAAACGGCCCTTTGGTCAAAACTGACCAAGAGATTTGAGAATTTTGAAAGACTGAAATTTGACACTTAGTATTCATAGAAATAAAATCATATCTTCAGAATTTTATATTATAATAAATTACCTGCACGTTTTCCGCTTCACAGGCAATGGGTTGCTCTATATGCCTCTACAGTGCATTCAACTGTCAAAATTTGCGGAATTTGCGCATTAAAATATTAACTGAAGGATTGAACTTTAAATGACCTTAGTTGCACGTTTTCTGCTTTATAGGCAAGAGGTTGCACTACATTGCTACACCATGCAACATAGCTACAATATGCGTAGCGGTAATCGGCTATTACGAGAGCGGAAGTATGACTATTCATTCTACATGCAACACAGTAAAAAGGGTGGAATGATTTACCCAAATCTTACCCAAATCTACCCAAATCTTCATATAATTACTATATGTGTTAATAAATAAAGCTATACACATCATAATAACGATGTTTGGACTGTACTTACATGATGTATGTCATTAATTTGCTCATACCAGGGCCCATTTTAATGTTTTGATGCAAAATGGAAATATTTGTATATGAAATAAAGGGAGAGTACCGCGATAAACTTAAAATGTGCTTATTGTATGATATACTAATGATATATTGTTGAAAATCGTGATGCCGCAGTAAAAATGTGCATATTAGCGCGTTTACACGTCACACACTAAAATATTGAAAAAACCTGCAGGGCGGTGACGTTCATACTTCGCTATATTATTATTGAGAGACAACTCTACAATATGACACAAAACTATTAACATAAACTTACGTAATAAAGTGGTTATTAGCAAAGTTCTTGGGTTATTCTCAACAAGGGAGAAAGTAAACAAATAACGCGTCAAACGCACATTTGGAAAAACTACATCGTCATAACTCTAATGTAATGCAGTGCAATGAAATGCAATTAGAGTTATGTACTCGGAATGACCTTAGTTGTTGATGGGCCGTTAAACACCAATAAACAAACAAACATTGGTCAAATCGTATGCTATTTGGATTAGGCACTGTTCTCATGGATCCGTGCCCCTAAGCACATAAATTCATATTGTGTGCTATATTCTAATTAATTCCTGAAAATGTATACATCAACATAAACATGATAAAGTCCCTAGAAATAACACACCCTTATCACCTAATTGATCCTGAAACTTCTCATCAGGTTAGTGCCCTACAACTTTTTGCACATTTGAGTGACACTCCTAGATGCATCAAATTTAAATATGGTGAAGTCCAGATTCACCTAGAAATCAACATATATCAGACTGTATGCATAATTTGTGAACAGACCCTCTTCAGATTAAGGAAGTACATGTATGTAGAAAAATCACAAAATAGGTGGTAAATGACAATTGTATGTACGGTAACTGCACATAACTTAGAAAACCGTGGGAAACAACTTTTAAAAAATAACCTTTTTAAAATAATTTTCAATTACCGGTAACTCTATTCTTAGAATATGCTTATTCACTTATGTTCTAGGGGCATGAATCAATGAGAAAGCACAAATCCATGAGAATGTACAGTCAAAACGGCCCCTGGTCAAAACGGCCCCTTGTCCAAAATAAATGGTCAAAAACGGCCCCTATTTGGTCAAAACGGCCTCTAGGGGCATGAATCAATGAGAAAGCACAAATCCATGAGAATTGAGGCTATGTACAGTCAAAACGGCCCCTGGCCGAAACGGCCCCTTGTCCAAAATAAATTGTAAAAAACGGCCCCTATTTGGTCAAACGGCCTCTATTTGGTCAAAACGGCCCCAATAAAAAGTCGGGTATACTTCGTATTTTTCAGATATTTTGATATATATAGGTTGTAAAATGTTATATAATGAATATAAATAACAATACCGTGTACGGTAATTAATATAATAACAAAAAATAAAATATTGTATTGTATTATATTAGTCGTATTCGTTACAATATGTTTTCTTATTTTTCGTGAACATCAAGTAACAATTTCAAGTGTAATTGAAGCATAATTATACCTGGTCAGTAGCGGATTCAGGGGGGGGGGCGGGGCCTGGCCCCCCCTTCAGAAATCCCGATTTTTAAAAAAAAAAATTTACGAAATATTGAGCATGGAATGCAAGAAATGGCTTCCTCAATTCAAAATTTTTCCGGGGGAGGCGTCATGCCCCCGGACCACCCTAGCCAACTCATTCGCACCGCTCAGTCGACATGCTAGTTCAAGTTCCATGTGGGCCCCCACCTTGGTGAAATCCTGGATCCGCCACTGCTAGTTGATTGGAGGCAGGATTACAGTTTAATTTACGATGATTACAAACAAGTGAGAGGGGGGGGGGTGTGGTTTAGGACCACGTGTTCCGATGTAGCCATCTTGCACATAATCACATATTGAGGTTATACCTCTAGGGGGATATATCTAGGGATATTTTTAGCTCACCTGAGTGAAGCTCATGTGAGCTATTGTTACTGCAATGTGTCCGTCGTCGTCCGTCGTCCGTGAACATTTTCAAACGTCTTCTCCTCGGTAACCATTGGGCCTATAGTCACCAAACTTCATGGTCATGATCCTTAGGTACGGGGATTACAAAATTGTTAAAATGACGTCATTACGTAATCCAAGATGGCCACCGTCTAAAAATAGCACAAATTCTTCAAAAATCTTCTTCTCAAGGACCGCCAACCGGATTTCGACAAAACTTGGTAGGAATGATCGATGTACAATGCTCTTTCAAAGTTGTTAAAATGGTGACCCCGGTCAAAAGGTCAAAAGCTCGTTCTTTTATTAGAGATTTCAAAATTCTTCTTCACGTGAACCGCTTGGCTCATGGTAGCCAAACTTAAAAGTTATGGTCCATGGGTGAAGTCTTTTCAGATTTGTTAAAATGGAGGTCATCGCTAATCCAAGATGGCCGTCATCTAAAAATAGCATAAATTCTTAAAAAATCTTCTCATGAACCACTGGCCGGATTTCGACGGAACTTGGTAGGAATGATCGATGTACAATGCGCTTTCAAAGTTGTTAAAATGGTGACCCCGGGGTCAAAAATGGGCGTGGCCCGTGGGGTCAAATTGGTGTCAAATTTTATTTTTGACTGAATATGGTCATGTTATATATCAGATCGAAGGTATCAATGAGGCGATCGCTCTGGTGCATTTTGTGTCGAAATCGTTTGGTTATGTCATCCAAGATGGCTGCCGAAAGGTCAAAAGGTTGCTCAAAAGGTGACCCCGGGGTCAAAAATGGACGTGAATGGACTGAATATGCTCATGTCATATATCAAATTGAAGGTATCGATGAGGCGATTGCTCTGGTGCAATATTTGTCGGAATCGGATGATTATGTCATCCATGATGGCAGCCAAAAGGTCCATTTATTCAAGATTTTGAACGTCTTTTTCTCAGGAACCACATGGCCGATGCTGGCCAAACTTCATAGTAAGTTAAGAGCCTTGGGTGAAGCATTTTCAGATTTGGTAAAATGAGAGTAATCGCTTAATCCAAGATGACCGCCATCTAAAAATAGCACAATTTTTTTAAAACACATGAACTCAATGTCACATTCTCCTCTGGTGTTCATGGAGTCAGGTGAGCGAATTAGGGCCATCATGGCCCTCTTGTTTTAAATCTAAGAGACGTGAAACACCATTTCCTGCATTTTCAGGGCCCGATGTTGCTAGGGGGTCCGGGTGGGGGCATGCTCCCCCTGAAATTTTTTAATTCTAAGAGGCCTGAAACTCCATTTCCTGCATTCTCCGCAAGTTTGAGGATGAGAATATGTGCTTTATTACAGACTTATTGAGGGGGTCATGCCTCCCCAACAAAATTATTGAGGGGGCCAGGCCCCCCCCCCCCCCCCCCCCCCCCCCCCCCCCCCCCCCCCACCCCCCCCCCCCCTCACCCCCCACTCCCCCCTTCTGCCCCCCCCCCCCCCCCCCCCCCCCCCCCCCCCCCCCCCCCCGCCCCCCCCCCCCCCCCCCCCCCCCCTGATATAATAGGGGCCGTTTTGACAAAATTCCCAAAAACTTGGGGGCCATTTTGACCAAATCATGGTCCGTTTTGACCTGATTCCTGATATTTGGTCAATTCGTCCTCTATTTTGGTCAACTCGTCTATAATATATTGATTTTACTCTTTCTATTTTCTATATTTCTGATAGCTAAAAAAAATAAAGTGATGGCTGGTATAAGGAACATTAATACTCGCAATGTAGCTAGGGAATAGTGTAGTTCCTGGTCATGATCAATAATCAGGGTTTGACACTAACTTTTGGGCCAGGGATTCCGCAGCATGGACATCCCTATTGTTACATTATGTTGAATGGGATTTTCTTGAAAATTCAGGGATTCCTCCTACAAAACAGGGATCCTCGGGATCCCGGGACACTGCGAGTGTCGACCCCTGATAATATAACATAAGTATAACCATGATGACAAAAGACTGCAAATACAATGTATACAATCATATCATGGGTTGTTTAAAGCATTTATTTCTTTGTGCTTGTGATTGGACTAAAACGGTGTATGCCAATTGCGTGCAGTGTTGAGCTGGAATCGCACGGGTATCCACCAGCCTGAAAAGGGTATGTGCATAGACCATGTATATAATACACCATGTGGTATTGCAATATACGTCAATCGATCTGAAACATTACACAGTCACGTCTTATATTCATCTTGATGATTTGCACCTTAATGTTTTTATGCTGAATAAATAATCGTTAACAAAATTATCGCCTTTTTACCATGACCTTTATCAACATTTTTGTATTCAATTCTGTATAGGGTACAGAGTTTGTGTACACCACTCCTCTAAAACCATTCAGTATATCGATCTGACACATGTCTTCTACACATATTGAACATGTGCACCTTGCTGTTTTGATGCCGATAATTTTTTGTTTTCAACAAACATATCGCCTATTGTGACTTAGCCATTTTTCAACAGTTTTGTATGCAATTCTATATACATGTAGGGTACACACAGTTTGTGTAGGGTACACACAGTTTGTGTACACCTACTCCTCTAAAACCTTTCAGTCAATCGATCTGAAACTTTACACAGTTTTGTATGCAATTTTAAATAGGAGTACTGAGTTTGTGTACACCATTTGGTGTTTCTATGCAGATTTCTTTTAACCAAACATATATACTTTACATAGGTACATGCCCACTCGGGCACATACTGTTCTTTATAGGAATTTTAATAAGTGTATAGTTATGTCACTGTTGCACCAGTTCTAAAGATTACGAATGCCCGCTATACAGATATAATCATTTAGTAATATTTATTTTACTGATAGTGACGTGCGGTTGTATCAGGCTATTTTCATATGCAAATGAGGCATAATATTTTTTAATTATTTATACAAATTAAATGCGTCACGTAAAAATAGTATTTTCGACAGATTATAAAGTATGATCATTGTACATCAGAAAATAAATACAAGGAATAAATAGTAATGTCAGTTAACATTTTAAGGAAACACGGTTATCGCCCCTGATATCAGTGTGGAAATTTACGTCTAATATAAAATGTATAATAATGACGTGGGGAAATGGTGAATGGTGAATGAATGTTTATTTTGCCAAGAAATGTCTCAGATGATGTCTCTGATATAAAGAACATTTGTGCCTACTGTGTGGCCATTTTATTTCTACATTTTTGTATACAATTCTATATTATTTATCCTTTACATATTCTACCTAAATCATGTAAATCATTATACCTGTTTATCACAACAAGGGGAACAGGGCTGAATATATTTGTTCTCGATGTAAATATTCCGTTCTGATTTTGGGATTTTCCCCCCAGGTTAAAATGGGATCGAACACGTTTGCCCGGCCTTACATGACCTTAGCTGTTGATAGGCCGTTAAACACTAAGACACAAACAAACAAACACAACAAGGGGAAAGTTTCGAAACAGCAATGTATCAATTTCACAGTACTTAAGGTTTCTTGCCTTGGTGACAGCTTCGCATTTCTGCACTTTCGCTGTCTGGCCCATCTTCGATGGGCGTGTTTTCTAACTTGCAGTACTCTTGTCTCAATAATAAAACTAACTTTTACTTTCCCTTTTCAGGTCATCCATAGGGTCATATATGTTCAGGAAATATACCATTAAATGCTTTTTTTATTAATTGTTTTGCTCACATTTCATCCACGTCTGAGACCCAGGTACTTTAAGGTCAAAGTAAAAGGACTTTCTTTAGTGTTTTTGTTTGGCATTTCCGGCTGACTTCCGAGTGACTTCTGCCATTTCCCATAAGTCTGAAATGTTTCAACTTACTTACTCCATTTACTGTAACACCATAGCAAGTTAGATGTGGCCATGCGTAGGTCATTTGTAATTATAGTTTGTGAAGCGTTGATTGCTGTAAGTAGCACTTAGCAAAATGACCTGCCCAATGAGACATCTAACTCACTCCAGATAAGGGGCGTATTGACGTATTTTACGCACTTATTCCTACCCCCCCCCCCTCCCCCCCCCCCCCCCCCCCCCCCCTCCCGCCCCCCCCCCACCCCCCCCCCCCCCCTCCCCCCCCCCCCCCCCCCACCCCCCCCCCCCCCCCCCCCCCCCCCCCCCCCCGCAACGAGTTGGAGGGGGGTGGGGGGGTATACTGGACTCGGGTTGCCCGTCCGGGTGTGTGTACGTGCATCTGTCACTAAACAGCAGAGAAATATTGTTATAACTTTTTCCTTCATCTAAAATGCTTACTAGTTCACACATGCATTCCTGTAAGGCTCTACTACCATGCTGTGCCAAATCCATGACCGTCCAACCCCTGCTGATCCCAAGGTCCAGGTCAAATACTTGGTCTCTTTACAATACTTAACATCAGAGAAATAAGTTATAATTTCTATTTCCTTCATTGAAAATTCTTAATATTTCACTCGTGCGTTCCTCTAAGGTTGTACTATCATGCTGTGAAAAATCTATGACCGTCCAGCCCCCGCTGATCCAATGGTCAATGTCACATACAAATGTACTTAGTCTCTTTACAAAACTTAACATCAGAGAAATCGGTTATAACTTCTATTTCCTTGCTCGGATCTGCTTCACATTTCACACACGCATTACTCCAATGGACCTCTACCACCCTGTGACAAATTCACGTTCGTGCCGCCCCCGCTAAGCCAGAGTCAAGGTCACAAGCCAACACACTTGGACAATGTTTACATATTTAGGGGTACCTGGGCCCACGCAGGGGTAAGCCTCGCTTACTGACCAATCTAGTTTTAGCTGAATACGCATTGATTATCAACAGTGGGAGTTCAAAATACTCACAGCAATGTGACAATACGCATTTATTTTCAAATTGAGTAGTCAAAATACTGTAATAAAGTTGAAAATGTACTTAGTTGAGCTGCAAATTTGTTCAACTGTACTACAGTATAAATACGTGAATAAGTATTAATACACTCAAATACGTGAATGTTTAAATTGGTTTTGATCATTTGTTCCCTATTTAATAATGAAGAAAATCAACAATCCATTTGTCAAAATAATATACGCACTTAATTTGAAATCAGGGGGTTCAATACTCTTTAGACACAAAAGCTTACATGTATCTGGAGCTCTGTAACTCCATGCCTTTTCACCTTCAGTGTGGCTGGCTACCCAGACAAGAGTGCCGGAGACAAACCAAGCCAGCATTCGTTTGATCATCCTTGGTTCCAGACATGGATCATGTTTATCGGTAACTTTATATACATGTACAGTGAAATCTTTCTAAACCGGACACCCTGGGATGCCTCCAGGATATCTAGTTTAGAGATGTTCCACTGTAAATCAGGCAACCTTTATCAACTTATTTATATACTTTATCTTTGTTGAGTTTCTAGCATTTGCATGTTTTACTGTCGATAGTCGAAACATTATCAACATGTTTATATTAATGGATATCTCAGATGACTCTCTAAACCTTGATATGTATCCATCCAGTGTCATTCGGGTTGACCTTGACCTGCACCATGGTGACCTTAACCTTTGTGTCAATGATTTTGGATGTACGTCCAAATGTTGAATACCTCCTGACCCGTCGGTCGGATCCTTACCAAACTTCATTAATATCTTCCTCACATCAATGGGTATCCATCCAGTTTCATCCTGGTGACATTGACCTTCACATTGGGTACCTTAACTGTTGTATCAATCATTTTGGACGCGCGTCCAGATGATCAACATTCAGGTGACCGTGACCATGGTGACCTTGATATGATTGGTGTCAACGCCTGATCCATTAGTCTGATCCTTACAAAACTTCATAAATAGCGTTGCCACATAGATTTCTGTCCAAGCAGTATCATTTGGGTGACCATACTGACCTTCACTTTGGTGTCAACAATTTTGGACGTACGTCCAACTGTTGAATATCTCCATAGTTGGATCATGACCAAACCTCATCAATAGCTTCCTCACATTCATAGCGATCCATCTAGTGTAATTCGGGTGACCTTCACGTTGGTGACATTGACCATCATGTCAATAAGTTTGTACGTACAAGCAAATGTTGAATATCTATTGATCTGTCAGTCGGATAATCTTCAAACGTCATCAATAGCTTCTTCACATTGATGTATATCTACCAGTGCTATTTGGCTGAACTTGACTTTGGTGACCTTCACCTTGTTGTCAACACTTTTGGACAAATGTTGAATATCTCCTGATTCATTAGTCACATCATTACCAAACTTCATAAACAGCTTCCTCAAATTGATAGCTATCCACCCAGTGTCATATCTCCTGATGTTTTAGTCGGATCATTACTAAACTTCACAAATAGCTTCCTCACTTTGATGGCTATCCACCCAATGCCATTTGTGTGACCTTGACCTTCGTGACTGTGACATTTGTATCAATAATTTTGGACTTCCTCATAGTGTGACATTGACCTTTGTGGCGATCGCCTTGTTTAGCTCTCCAATGCCCAATTGACACAAAACGATGGGGTCATATTTCAAAATGCCTAATAGAAAACGTAAGATATGGAATTGATTTCAAATGTATGGCGTAGCAGTAGGCAATGACAAATACCTTATCTGGAGCTCTCGTGAGTGCACGTTGCATTGCTGCGCATGTGCCTCACATTCCAATGTCCATGACCAATGTCACTGAGGACTTAATGTTTAGCATTTGCGTTGGGGTCTTTTGGTATTGTCATTAAAAGCCTAGTTGTATTTTGATAATAGTTGGTTGCAATATCAAGGTGTATGATCACATGGTTAAAACAACAACAACAAGTACTGAAACTACCAGAAGCCCTCCGATTCAAAGTACGTATTATTTTATTTTGTCCTTAGTATGTAACGGATTTTGATGGCGCATCAAACGCGTCTTGTTAAGCTGCATTTGGTGGTCTTGTTACTTTGGCCAAAACTTCTGTCGTTTGTGCGAAGAATCGAGTTCCATGTCTACTGACACAGAAATCGATTCTTCGCAAAAATGACATAAATATGTGCCGAACTCCCGGGACCTTCAGCTCATGAAGACGCATTTGCTGCGCCATATTTCATCAAAATCCGTTGCCTATTAAGGAGAATATCAAACAATACTTACTTAGGAGTGGGCGCTCTTTCAACATTTTCAACCATTGTTTGATCATGCACCTTGAATATGGCCAAGTAGTGACATGTCCGACTGCCTCACGGACGTGCTTCTTGTGTTTGAGTCGGACACTTTATCCACGCCGCTTCAGTTCATACAGCTGTGAATGGTTATCGGCTACTTACCAGGAACTTTGAGTGCATATGAAATTGTATGTAAAACATATAATCCACATCTCCAACTGAGCATTTGAGATTAATGACGTATATAATATGTGTCTTGCCAATACATCGTTGCCCATATGCCCCACAAACTCTTTGAAATTTGATCAAATAAGATGAACCATGCGATTTGTGCATGCCCGTTTTCAGTTTATAAATTCAAAACCAATGTGTTGAATATTTCAACAACACTAAAACATGCAAAACGTTTTCATGTTTTTTTGTCGCTCCTGCTTGTCGCCCATTTTTCCGTCGTCCGTGTCGTCGTCCGCGTCAACAATGTCAAAAAGTTTGTACAAGTTTCTTCATCGTGATAAAATGTTAATATTTCTTTACGGATTGCTTCATAATTTGGACACTTAAATCAAGTGTCCAAATTATGAAGCAATCCGTCAAGTGACTTGATACATGTGAGCATATGCAACACACCCATACCGCCATTAACTTGACCTTAACCTGTTGTACCATCACATTTTTGCAGAAACACTTTTTTGTTTGCATCAAAAAGTTTGTACAAGTTTCTTCATCATCATATAACTTTAATATTAATGGATGGATTGCTTCAATATTTGGACACTTGATATGTGTGAGCATTTGGAACGCACCTATGCTCCCACTAATATGACCTTGACCTTTTTGACCTTCACATGGTTGTGGAAACACTTAGCCATTTTTTACGTCAAAAAGCTTGTACCATTTTCTGCATCATCATATACATGTACCTTTCATATTACTTGATGCATGTGAACATTTGGAACATTTATGCCCACATTAACATGAACTTGACCTTTTTGACGTTCACATGGTTGTGGAAACACATAGCCATTTATTTTTACGTCAACATGTTTGTACATGTTTCTTCATCATAATATAACTTTAATATTACATGATGGATTGCTTGCTTCAATATTTGAACAGTTGATAACTGTAAGCATTTGGAACACACTAATGCTGCTATTAACATGACCATTACCTTTTTGGTGCCCATGGACATGTTACGGTCAAATGCCTCGGCAGGCGCTACACTGCTTCCATGGCGGAATTCTTGTCTTATGTCGTACCATTATTGATGTGTATGTTATGTCGTGTTCAACCACGGAGTTTACATAGATCACAGTTTACCACCAGTTAGAGTCTGAATTTAAATGCCGTAAAGCAAAGGAAAGTGCATTTCGAAGAGCTCGAAAATAGGACAATTCCCTAGTTGCGAACGGTAACTTGCAATATACTGCCGTACGGGAGTAGATTGCAAGAGTTACATTCGCAACTAGACAACCCCCCCCCCCCCCACGTTCCCCGAAAGCTGGATCCGCCTCTGTGCATCGTTGTCACTGTGAATGTACATGTAGCCATTGATTATTTCGCTGATAATTGGAGACAACAATTTGCTTGAGTCTAGTTTGACAATTGTAATTGACATGGATATTTTGTATTATTTATATCTACATATCTAAGAATCTCTTCAAAATGATCCCTGTATACTAGATTAATGAAACATTACAAACTGAAATAGTTTCCACATGACATTCTAATCAATTCCTACCGGTTTTCGGCATAACGTTTACTGCATCGCTATTTACATAAACCGTTAAAACGAGAAACAGGTCAGTCCGCATTACAGAGTTGCAGTAGAGAGTAGAGTTTGTTTATTATACCCCCCGCAACGAGTTGTGTGGGGGTATACTGGAGTCAGGTTGTCCGTCCGTGCGTCCGTAAACTTAACATCAGAGAAATATTGTTATAACTTCATCTAAAATGCTTAATATTTCACACATGCATTCCTGTAAGGCTCTACTACCATGCTGTGCCAAATCCACGACCGTCCAACCCCGGCTGATCCCATGGTCAAGGTCAAATACTGAGTCTCTTTACAAAACTTAACATCAGAGAAATATTGTTATAACTTCTATATCCTTCATCTAAAATGCTTAATATTTCACACATGCATTCCTGTAAGGCTCTACTACCATGCTGTGCCAAATCCACAACCGTCCAACCCCCACTGATCCCATGGTCAAGGTCAAATACTTAGTCTCTTTACAAAACTTAACATCAGAGAAATATTGTTATAACTTCTATTTCCTTCATCTAAAATGCTTAATATTTCACACATGCATTCCTGTAAGGCTCTATTACCATGCTGTGCCAAACCCACGACCGTCCAACCCCCGCTGATCCCAAGGTCAAATACTTAGTGTCTTTACAAAACTTAACATCAGAGAAATATTGTTATAACTTCTATTTCTTTCATCTAAAATGCTTAATATTTCACACATGCATTCCTGTAAGGCTCTACTACCATGCTGTGCCAAATCCACGACTGTCCAACCCCCACTGATCCCAAGGTCAAATACTTAGTCTCTTTACAAGACTTAACATCAGAGAAATATTGTTATAACTTCTATTTCTTTCATCTAAAGTGCTTAATATTTCACACATGCATTCCTGTAAGGCTCTACTACCATGCTGTGCCAAATCCACGACCGTCCAACCCCCGCTGATCCCAAGGTCAAATACATGGTCTATTTACAAAACTTAACATCAGAGAAATATGTTATAACTTCATCTAAAATTCTTAATATTTCATGCATGCATTTCTCTAAGGCTCTACTATCATGCTGTGACATATCCCCGCTGATCCCAAGGTCAAGATCACATACTTAGTCTCTTTACAAAACTTAACATCAGAGAAATCGGTTATAAATTCTATTTCCTTGCTCGGATCTGCTTCACATTCACGTTCGTGCCGCCCCCGCTAAGACCAGAGTCAAGGTCACAAGCCCACACTTGGAACATTTTACATATTTAGTGGTACCTGCGCCCACGCGGGGGGTATTCCGTAAGCCTCGTTTACTGACCAATCTAGTTGGGTATAGAAGAGTTTGTTTATTGGGTATAGAAACGGTACTCGCAAAGAAGACTGAAGAGTCCACTAGCCGATTTCACCAAAATTTATAAGCATACTTACCTAGCTAAGTATACTTTGAGGGAGTAATAATTTACTCCATATAGAACTAACGACTGCATATATTTGATGATTAAAAGTATGCACAATTATTATACTGAATTTAGTACATTGTGATAATGTAATAAATTCAGTATAATAATTAATAAATTTATCCTTTAATTGTAAATTTCTCCCTCAAAGTGTACTTAGCAAGATAAGTATGCTACTTGGTGCGTTCAAAACCTTAAGCTCGGGTAAATGTCTTATAATTTCACTTTCCTTGATTGGATCTGCTTGATATTTAACATACACATTGCCTTAATGATCCGCTATCGCCCTGTGACAAATCCACGAGCGTCCCGCCCCCGCTAAGCCCAGGGTCAAGGTCACATACTTGATGCATTCAAATTCTGGGGTAAATGTCTTGTAGTTTTGTTTCCTTGCACAGATCTGCTTGCTTGATATTTCACACACGCATTGATTTAAAGGTCCTCTACTTCCCTGTGACAAATCTAAGATCGTCCCCCCAAGGCTAAGCCCAGGGTGAAGGTCACATACTTGATAATTGGTGAAGGTCACATACTTGATAATTGGTGCTTTCGAAACTCGGGGTATGTGTCTTATAATGTCTGCTTCCTTGCATGTATCTGCTTAATATTGTACACACCCATTGCTCTGATGGTCTGCTTTCATGCTGTGACAAATCCACGCTTCTCTGGCCCTCTGTGTTTTCAAATGTGTCTCGTTTTTAGCTCGCCTGCACGAAGTGCAGAACAGAAGAGCTTATGGCATAACCCCGGCGTCGTCGGCGTCGGCGTCCACAAACTTAACATTAGGGTAAATGTCTTATAACTTCTGTTTCCTTTCATGGATCACCTTGTTATTTCATACATCCATTCCTCAGATGACCCTCTATCATGCTGTAGCAAATCCATGACCCACCACCCAACCCTTACCCCAAGGTCAATGTCATAAACTTAGCACATTCATAAACTTAACGTTGGGGTAAATTTCTTATAACATCTGTTTCCTTTCATGGAACACCTTGATATTTCATACATGCATTCCTCAAATGACCCTCTATCATGCTGTAGCAAATCCATGACCCACCACCCAACACTTACCCCAAGGTCAAGGTCACAATCTTAGCACATTCATAAACATAACGTTGGGGGTAAATGTCTTATAACTTCTGTTTCCTTTCATGGATCACCTTGTTATTTCATACATGCATTCCTCAGATAGCCCTCTATCATGCTGTAGCAAATCCATGACCCACCACCCAACCCTTACCCCAAGGTCAAGGTCACTAACTTAGCACATTCATAAACTTAACGTTAGGGTACATTTCTTATAACATCTGTTTCCTTTCATGGAACGCCTTGATATTTCATACATGCATTCCTCAGATCACCCTCTATCATGCTGTAGCAAATCCATGACCCACCACACAACCCTTACCCCAAGGTCAAGGTCACAAACTTAGCACATTCATAAACTTTACGTTGGGGTAAATGTCTTATAACATCAATTTCCTTTCATGGAACACCTTGATATTTCATACATGCATTCCTCAGATGACCCTCTATTATGCTGTAGCAAATCCACGACCCACCACCCAACCCTTACCCAAATGTCAAGGTCACAAACCTAGCATGTTCATAAACTTAACGTTGGGATAAATGTTGTGTAACTTTTGTTTATTTACAGCGAATACCTTCTGATTTCATACATGCATTCATCTGATGATACTCTATCGTACTATTGTAAATCCATGACCCACCTCCCACCCCTTTCCCCAAGGTCAAGATCACAAACTTAGCACATTCATAAACTTAACGTTGGGGTAAATGTCTTATAACATCTGTTTTCTGTCATGGAACCCCTTAATATTTCATACATGCATTCCACAGATGACCCTCTATCATGCTGTAGCAAATCTGTGACTCACCACCCAACCCTTACCCCAAGGTCAAGGTCACAAACCTAGCACATTCATAAACTTAACGTTGGGGTAAATGTTGTGTAACTTCTGTTTATTTATAAGGAATACCTTCTTATTTCATACATGCATTCATCTGATGTTACTCTATCGTACTATAGCAAATCCATAACATCTGTTTCCTTTCATGGAACGCCTTGATATTTCATACATGCATTCATCTGGTGATACTCTATTGTGGTATAGCAAATCCATGACCCACCCCTTACCCCAAGGTCAAGGTCACAAACTTAGCACATTCATAAACATTCATAAACTTAACGTTGGGGTAAATGTCTTATAACATCTGTTTCCTTTCATGGAACGCCTTGATATTTCATACATGCATTCATCTGATTATACCCTACCATGCTATCGCAAATCCATGACCCACCGCCCACCCCTTACCCCAAGGTCAAGGTCACAAACTTAGCACATTCATAAACTTAATGTTGGGGTAATTGTCTTCCTTTCATGGAACGCCTTGATATTGCATACATGCATACATGCATACATGCATTCCTCAGATGACCCTCTGTTTCTTTACAGGGAACGCTTTGATATTTCATACATGCATTCATCTGATGTGATGACACTCTATCATGCTATAGCAAATCCATGACCCACCCCCACCCCTTTCCCCAAGGTCAAGGTCACAAACATAGTACATTCATAAACTTAACGTTGGGGTAAATGTCTTATAACATCTGTTTCCTTTCATGGAACGCCTTTATAAACTTATCGTTGGCGTAAATGTTGTGAAACTTCTGTTTCGTTACAGGGAACACTTTGATATTTCATACATGCATTCATGTGATCCTCTATTGTGCTACAGCAAATCCATGACCACCACCCCACCCCCCCCCCCCTTTTCCCAAGATCAACATCATAAACTTAACGTTGGAGTAAATGTCTTTTTAGCTCGACTATTCAAAGAATAAGTAGAGCTTATGTTGTCACCCCGGCGTCGGCGTCGGCGTCACCGTCACGCCTTGGTTAAGGTTTTTAGTCAAGCTTGTATATGGAATACTACTGGCCCTACACCCACCATACTTGGACAACTTCATCTCCTAGTGATGTACATCAATAACCCCTGATCTATATTTGACCTTCACCTACATTTCCTCTTGAATTACTTGGTTAATTCCCCTTGGTTAACGTTTTTAGTCAAGCTTGTAGATGGAATACTCCTGGCCCTACACCAACCATACTTGGACAACTTCATCTCCTAGTGATGTACATCAACAACCCCTGACCTATATTTGACCCTTGTTACCTACATTTAACCTTGAATTACTTACTTAATTCCCCTTGGTTAAGGTTTTTACTCGACCTTGGTTAAGCTTTTTACTCAAGCTTGTACATGGAATACTATTGTGCATACAGACACCATAATTGGACAACCTTTTCTCATAGTGATGTACATCAATAACCCCTGATCTATATTTGACCTTGACCTAATTTCCTCTTGAATTACTTACTTAATTCTCTTTGGTTAAGGTTTTTAGTCAAGCTGGTAGATGGAATACTCATGGCCCTACACCAACCATACTTGGACAACTTCATCTCCTAGTGATGTACATCAACAACCCCTGACCTATATTTGACCTTGACCTACATTTAACCTTAAATTATTTACTTAATTCCCCTTGGTTCCTTAAATTACTTACTTAATTCCCCTTGGTTAAGGTTTTTACTCAACCTTGGTTAAGGTTTTTAGTCAAGCTTGTAGATGGAATACTATTGTGCATACAGACACCATACTTGGATAACTTTTTCTCATATGGATGTACATCAATAACCCCTGACCTTTATTTTACCTTCACCTACATTTAACCTTCAATTACTTGGTTAATGTTTATAGTCAAGCTTGTATATGGAATACTTCTGGGCCTACATCAACCATACTTGGACAACTTCATCTCCTAGTGATGTACATCAATAATCCCTGACCTATATTTCACCTTGACCTACTTTTATCCTTGGATTACTTAGTTATCTCCCCTTGGTTACGTTTTTTACTCAAGCTTGTATATGGAATACTCCTGGGCCTACAGCAACCATACTTGGAAAACCACGCATCTACGTCCAAGGTCAAGGTCACTGTTGAAGGTCAAATCATCAAACCTATTGAAATTCCCTTCCGCTCTATATCTTCTACACCGAATGCATGGATTATCAAATGGCTGGCACAAATGTTTCTCATGATGAGAAGGTGTGTCGCCATCAATAACCACGCACCTACGTCCAAGGTCAAGGTCACAGTTGAAGGTCAAAGGTCAAACCTATTGAAATTCCCTTCCGCTCTATATCTTCTACACTGATGCATGGATTATCAAATGCTAACAACACGACCTACGTTCAAGGTCACAGTTGAAGGTCAAAAACCTATTGAAATTCCCTTCCGCTCTATATCTTCTACACCGATGCATGGATTATCAAATGGCTTGGCACAAATGTTTCTCATGTTGAGAAGGTGTGTCACAATCAATAACCACGCACCTACGTCCAAGGTCAAGGTCACAGTTGAAGGTCAAAGGTCAAACCTATTGAAATTCCCTTCCGCTCTATATCTTCTACACCGATGCATGGATTATCAAATGCCTTGGCACAAATGTTTCTCAGGATGAGAAGGTGTGTCGCGATCAATAACCACGCACCTACATCCAAGGTCAAGGTCACAGTTGAAGCTCAAAGGTCAAAAATATTGAAATTCCCAAATGGCTTGGCACAAATATTTCTCACGATGAGAAGGTGTGTCGCGATCAATAACCACGCACCTACGCCCAAGGTCAAGGTCACTGTTGAAGGTCAAAGGTCAAACCTATTGAACTTGCCTTCCTCTCTATGTCTTCTACACCGATGCATGGATTATCAAATGGCTTGGCACAAATGTTTCTCGTGATGAGAAGGTGTGTCCCGATCAATAACCACGCACCTATGTCCAAGGTCAAGGTCACAGTTGAAGGTCAAAGGTCAAACCTATTGAAATTCCCTTCCGCTCTATATCTTCTACACTGATGCATGGATTATCAAATTGCTAACCACGCACCTACGTCCAAGGTCACAGTTGAAGGTCAAAGGTCAAACCTATTGAAATTCCCTTCCGCTCTATATCTTCTACACCGATGCATGGATTATCAAATGGCTTGGCACAAATGTTTCTCATGATGAGAAGGTGTGTCGCAATCAATAACCACGCACCTACGTCCAAGGTCAAGGTCACAGTTGAAGGTCAAAGGTCAAACCTATTGAAATTCCCTTCCGCTCTATATCTTCTACACCGATGCATGGATTATCAAATGCCTTGGCACAGATGTTTCTCAGGATGAGAAGGTGTGTCTCGATCAATAACCACGCACCTACGTCGAAGGTCAAGGTCATAGTTGAAGGTCAAAGGTCAAACCTAGAAATGAAATTCCCTTCCGCTCTATATCTTCTACACCGATGCATGGATTATCACACTATGCCCAGGGTCAAGGTCACAGACTTGATGCGTTTGAAACCTTAACGCTCGGCTAAATGGCTTATGATAAAAAATGCCTCGTTTTCTTTGGCTGCCAGTGGGGGTATTCGTGTGCCGACAGGCCACATTTCTAGTTTCCCTTGGTTAATGTTTTTAGTCAACCTTGGTTAAGGTTTTTATGTAGGCCGCAGCCACCTTCTTGGTCAAGCTATGTGTACATCGACACCCTCGTAGTCGAGCTATGCTGTTCTCCTACAGCTCTTGTTATAACTTCTGTTTCTTTACAGGGAACGCTACAGCAAGTCCATGACCTCCCACCCATTTCCTCAAGGTCAAGCTCACAAGCTTAGCACATTCCTCATGTGAATAGCTATCATGCTGTAGAAAATCACCAACTTAGTGCATTCATAAACGTTGGGTTAAATTTTGTTTTACTTCTGTTTTCAGGGAGCGTATTGATATTTCATACATGCATTCATCTTAATATGCTATATTATGCTATAGCAAACCCACGACCCACATTGCACCACTGACCCCAATGTCAACGTCCACCGCACGCCCCTTAACCCAAGGTCAAGTTATATACTATTCATGTTTTTATGCAACTGTGCCAAGTTTGAGTGAAGGCTGCCAACAGGCGAGCTTCGTTGTCTTCTGACAACTCTTGTTTTAGCTGCCAGCGGGGGAATTTGCATGTCGACAGGCCACATTTCTAGAGTGGAGCGCAGTGGCCTGGTGGTTAGAGCGTCAGACTGCTGATCTAAAGGTCGTGGGTTCGAGCCTCACCGGAGGCGCTGCGTTGTGTCCTTGAGCAAGACACTTTATCCACACTGCTCCAGTTCACCCAGCTGTGAATGGGTACCGATAATTCGTAGTTGCTCTGTAAATATGAATTACCGGCTTCTCTCAAAAAATCTCTACCTCCGTTCTTTCTCCCATTCTTGGGAGACGGCATGCAAGGTCCTCGAGCCAGTGCCGCCGTTAAATATAAGCAAAAAAAAAAACATTTCTAGTTCCTTTTATTTGTGTACAAGTCCATGCAATACACTAATCAGAAACAATAAATTGGAGTTAATACAATTAAGTATAAAAATAATTGTCATTGATGACGTCATAGTGGTGCACGTATATTTCAGCTACGGTAATTAAATATTCCTAACCTGTGTAACTTTTAAAGTATTTGTTATTTTTGCATGCGTTCACAATGTGTGCCGAGCAATTCCTGGCATTTCCGAGTTTAGCCTGATAACCTGATATCAAAAGGAACGTGCATGCATATGACATTGTATTTATCAGTTGCATTCGTTGCGTCATTACACTGACGCCATGCCGCACCGTCATGTGGCTGACTAATGGAACAAAAAGCCGTTGCGACACGGATATGCATGTCTTGTCACTTCAGGATATGACACTTTGTTAACCCTTTCAACCCCAAGTAACTGGAATGGAATTTGATATGTTAATTTCGCAACCAATCCAATCGTGACAAAATTACCTATGTTCAGATTAGTCCATTTATGAAAAGGGTTTTATTTTGTTCTCAAAAATATGAAAATTAATTGCCAGAAAATGTAGATCCTGATGAGACGGCTATCCTGATGAGACGGCTCGTCAAGAGCCGGCTCATCTGGATCTACACGTTTTGCCAATACCACTATACAGGCCTGTGGTGTTGAAAGGGTTAATAGCGTATATTCGGTCAATGCACAACTAGTTTCCTGCTGAAAGGTGTATTTGTTTCCGGTTGCCAGGGGAGACGCTCTGTCTGTCTGGCCTCTTAGTACACAGGCGCCAGGAACGACGGCAATGGCAAAAACAGGTGAGCAGCTTACTTACATGGTTCTAGAATATGGTGCAGTCATAAAGTTCTAGGACTGTTTATATCTAAACACATGTGCTGACTTTAGTTTTCCAGAAGCACGATGACTGTTGCACTAATTCAGTAATCATGGTAATGGTGAACAGTTTATCCCGAACGTATTACATGTAGTATATTCGTCATAAACTGTTCACCATTACTGTACTAGTGCTACATTTGTCATGCTTCTAAAACACTAAAGTCAGCACGTTACATGTGTGTCACATATACTAACTTATATATAGCAGAAATAATTGAGCATAGCTGTTTACCATCGGCCTTGGGCATTACTGCAGCGGGTTTTCCACAGCTCATCGGAACAGTTGTTTTGATATCACAAGACTGATCATGAAATAAATGTTTTCTTACCAAAACTATGATATGTATGGGATTCTACGGAGCCCCGTAGGGACGTATACTTTTTTATTTTTGTTTAGCTCACCTGAGCGAAGCTCCTGTTAGCTATTGTTACCGCAATGTGTCCATCGTCCGTCTGTTGTCCGTCGTCCGTCTTCTCCTCGGTAACCATTGGGCCTATAATCACCAAACTTCATGGTCATGGTCCTTGGGTAGGGGGATTACAAAATTGTTAAAATGACGTCATTATGTAATCCAAGATGGCCGCCATCTAAAAATAGGACAACTTCTTCAAAAACTTCTCAAGAACCGCCAACTGGATTTCGACAAAACTTGGTGGGAATGATGGATGTATTTTTGACCGAATATGGTCATGTCATATATCAAATCGAAGGTATCAACGAGGCGATCACTCCGGTGCATTTTTTTGTCGAAATCGGATGGTCTTTTATTAGAGATTTCAAAATTCTTCTTCACACGAACTGTTTGGCCCATGGTGGAGGCCTTTTCAGATTTGTTAAAACGGAGGTCGTCACTAATCCAAGATTACCGCCGTCTAAAAATAGCACAAAATCTTCTTCTCATGAACCGCCAGCCGGATTTCGACGAAACTTTGTAGGAATGATCGACGTAGAATGCTCTTTCAAAGGTGTTAAAATGGTGACCCCGGGTCAAAAATGGGCGTGGCCCGTGGGGTCAAATTTTATTTTTGACCAAATATGCTCATATCATATATCAAATTGAAGGTATCGATGAGGCGATTGCTCTGGTGCAATATTTGTCGGAATCGGATGATTATGTCATCCATGATGGCCTCCAAAAGGTCCATTTACTCGAGAGTTTGAACGTCTTTTTCTCAGGAACCGATGCTGGCCAAACTTCATAGTAAGTTAAGATTTTTGAGTGAAGCATTTTCAAATTTGGTAAAATGAGTCATCGCTTAATCCAAGATGACCACCATCTAAAAATAGCACTATTTTTTTAAAACACATGAACCCACTGTCACATTCTCCTCTGGTGTTCATGGAGTCAGGTGAGTGAATTAGGGCCATCATGGTCCTCTTGTTTATTAGTTCGTTCCAACGAAATAACAATTAAAAAAAAATCTGTAGGATTCAATGAACATTGGGTAATAAAGACATACAGTGGAACCTCTCTAAACCGGACACCCTTGGAGGTCCCCAGGGTGTCCGGTTTAGAGAGGTTCCACAGTAAAACAGACAGATGACTACTTCAAGACAAGCGTGGATGCTTTGCGGTTGTGAACATATATTATCAATGGAGAGAAATAGAAATGAAAGATATCAAATTTAAGCACTTCTAAATTACCAGCATAAAACGCATATCGAAGGTATTAATTGCAGTGAAGTATGGCAACACTATGACGGTGCTTGCATATTTTACAACACAACACAAAGCACCCCTCCCCCACATTGCGGTGTATGGTTGGTGGGTTTACAAGATAACATAAACCTAAGCGAGACAGCACAAAAGTGAACCTACATCACAACATTTCTGTTTTGCTCATGAATTATACTCACTAGAAGTGACTATTTGATGTGCAAATGATGTATTGTTGTTTGTTTAATACATGACTGACCAGTGATATAACCATGACATCATCCTATCACCAAGCTGACCGCCCGTGGTTGATGATATATTGTACATGTAGTTACTATGTTCAAATATTGCATGCATTGTGCACCCACAGTTGAGTGAGACGTCCAGTGTACAGGGAGAGACGGTCTCCACCGAGCCGCCAATGCATCCCAGGTAAGGCATTTCCTCATTGTGGCCTCATGTTGGGCACCAGAGAATAAGCCACTTTATAGCTGCTATATGCCTGTGGCTGACGAAATGGGGCTTATTGTATTTGTGATCAGTGTAGCTCCTGATCAAATAGCTCACTCCTCTAGCACGATAACGATCTATATTGCTTGCTAGAAGCAGGACGGCGGTTTCGTTGATGGAATGGTGAAGTGCATATCTTGATCCGACTGCGGATGCACTTACCGTATGTACATTCGTGTGTCCGGGTTAAAGTTTTTCGGTGTACTATCTAAGCCTCGGCGGGCGCGACATGCGGGCCACGGCCATCTACTATTATATTTTAATAGTTCACACATGCGTTTCTCCGGCAATCCTCTATCTTGCTGTGCCAGTCCATCGCCATCCGTTTCATCCACACCTTTTTCCTTGATTTGTTTGCCGAGGCGTAATTGTCGAACGTCCCTGTATAAAGTTTAAACAGCTTTATCACATTTCATTCAATGATCATACACATTTAAGAAGCAGTTCTCACTACGTAATGCTTACGTTATGAACAGTTCGTATTGAATATAATGTCCAATAATTCCAGCACAAAAATATTTACACAATTCCCTAACATTTGATTGGCCCGTAGCAAGTCTCTGTCCAAAATTTATATCCCAGTAAACTCGCACGCCGAACTACTTTCCGTAACCGTGAGGTGCAGTTAAAATAATTCTTACGAAAACGGAAAATAAACACATTTTCTTGATGAATTTATTTCAAATGCTGGAATCATAAGGAATGAATGGCCTTTTTGTGGAATTTATCGGGGATATAAACTTGGAAAAGTCGCGGGAATACTGGACGAGGCCTTCCGGCCTTCGTCCAGTATTCCTGCGACTTTTCCAAGTTTATACCCCGATAAATTCCACAAAAAGGCCATTCATTCCTATATTACATTACGTTGGGCGCCATCATGATGTCACACTGTATACCAATCTGATATTTTAATAGTATACTCTTGTCATATAATTCATATATTTCCTAGACTATCTTTTAACCTTGCACTTCATCGGTACACTTTTAAACTGTTTAAAGCAAGGTGCATGACTTGCATGATCACATGGTTGCAACAACAACAACAACAACAACAATTACTTAAACTTCCAGAAGCGCCTCCGATTCAAGGTACGTATTCTTTTATATTGTCCTTATTATGTAACGGATTTTGATGAAATATGGCGCATCAAACGCGTCTTGCTATGTTGCATTTGATGGTATCGGTACTTTGGCCCAAACTCCTCTCGTTTTTGCGAAGAATCGATTTCCGTGTCTACTGACACGGAAATCTATTCTTCGCAAAAACGGCATACGTATGAGTCGAAATCTCGGGACAATCAAATGCAGCTCATGAAGACGCGTTTGCTGCGCCATATTACATCAAAATCTGGTGCATATTGAATACTTATTTTGGAGTGGGCGCGCTTTCAAGACTTTCCGCCATTGTTGTTGTTGACACATGATCATGCACCTTGTATTGGGCTAAAAGCATATTGTGTGTGTGTTTAATGCCAATAAAATTGATTTGATTTGATATTGTAGACTTATTCAGCTCATTGTTTTAATACCAACATGCTGTGATCTCGTGGGAACATCTTTAGCAGGTAAGCAATTAGGTAGAAGAAAAAATAGCATCTTTTGAGCTTTGATGTCCAATTTAAGGAAAGGCGTAGCAATTTGCTCGGATTTACCGTTTACGAGCAGAGTCTAATAAACATGATAGAAAAGATACTATAATGGCTTTGTTTATCTGGCAGCAGTTTGGTCTATGACATGCACAATTATACAGAGAATACCAGGCTAGTGTATTTTGATATCAAGTTTATCAGGCAAGGCTAGGAAATGGGTAGGAATTCCGAGGCTTGACAAGGAATTCCTATAGTTTCCGAGCTGAGCCTGATAAACTTGATATCAAAATACAGTAACCTGATATTCTATTTATTAGGTAACTTGTAGTTTTATGCTTGAAAATGACCACAGATGACGTCGTTATCTATGGACAGAACGGAGACTTGTTTACGCTGCGTCATTACACTGAGGCCATTGGGTAACGTCGAGTACATCGTCCGACCAATGGAACAATGGATCGTGACGTCATTCGACCAATGGAACATCAGTTTTCACTTCGTTGTAACCCGGGTCATTGTAACCCGGGTCATTGTATCACATCAATACCTGATACAATAATATGTTATTAGTTAGTATGTCAATACAGGATGGGTTACCTTATAAAATATTATTTTCATTGAATGTAAGTGGTTTGTTTAGGTTGTGGCATTACATTTACGCCATTTTACAACGCAATGTGACATCGTTCGCCAATTGAACGTCGGCGAAAGTAGGTTCGAACACCAATATATGATACAACATTTTGTTAATTCGGTCGTGTTTGGTTTATGATTAATCCCATTCTACTGCATCTGCAGGTATTGGATTGGTATATGTTGATGCATCCGTGTGGCAGATGCTGCGAGGATCCATCATTATATTTGCCGGAATTTTATCTGTAAGTAACTTACTTTTGTACACACCATGCTACTATACTCTGTTTCGCGAAAGCTGCCCAAATTTTGCGGCCATATAAACAATTCAAAAACAATATTTTTTTTGATAATATTAAATTAAAGGAAAATTTAAGAATGATCCTTCTTTTTATTTCGTGAAATTTGGTCAAATACTGATTTTATTGCGAATTATTTTTTCCCCATGTTAAATCCCCATAGACATCTTCACAGAGTGAAGAGTGAAGATGTCTATGGGGATTTAACATGGGGACATTTTTTAGAATTTCAGAAATACTGGACCGATTTTTTAAATTTAACTTTTGTTTCCTTAGTTAGATCATTTCCAAGCTATCTAGCTAGGTTTCGCAGTCAATTTCCAATTTTTTTCGTTTTTTTTTACTCGTCCCACAACTCCTCTACCTCTTTTTCCCTATGTTAAATTCCCATAGAGAAATAAATTTTTCGTAATAAAACCAATATTTGACAAAATTTCACGAAATAAAAAGAAGGCTCATTCGTAAATTTTCCTTTCATTTAATATTATCCAAAATAATATTGTTTTTAGCCAGGTTTTTAAAAAAAAAATCCAGGCTATTGGATTGGCGAAAGCCCGGCGGGCGGGCGGCGTCCACAATCAATGTTAAGTTTTCGTGTTTGAGTCCATTTCTTTGTTACTGTACCATCTAGGACCACCAAACTTTCACAGCTTCATAATCAAGGGGTGCCCACCACATATTACTATCCAACATGTTACTTTTTTTTTTAACTTAACCCATTTTTCCGCGTAGTCGACTTAGCCATTTTCAATGTTAACTTTTCGCGTTTACAATGTTATTGTTTTCGTGTTTGAGTCCATTTCTTTGTTACTGTACCACCTAGGACTACCAAACTTTCACAGCTTCATAAGCAAGGGGTGCCCACCACATATCACTATCCAACATGTTTTTTTTTACCTTCACCTATTATTTCTACGTAATTGACTTAGCCATTTTCAACGTTAACTTTTTAACGTACGTCTGGTTAAAGTTTTTACTACTATTTGTTGACATTCACTATAGGAATGAATGGCCTTTTTGTGGAATTTATCAGGGTATAAACTTGGAAAAGTTGCGGGAATACTGAACGAAGCGATAAAAAATTACAATTTTCGGAAAAAAAATCAATATTTTTTATTTTTTTTTCGAAAATTCTAATTTTTTAAGGCCTCGTCCAGTATTCCCGCAACTTTTCCAAGTTTATATCCCCGATAAATTCCACAAAAAGGCCATTCATTCCATATAATTCCAGCATTTGAAATAAATTCATCAAGAAAATGTGTTTATTTTCCGTTTTCTTAAGAATTATTTTAACTGCGCCTCACTGTTACGGAAAGTAGTTTGGCGTGGGAGTTTACTGAGATATAAATTTTGGACAGAGACTTGCTACGAGCCAATCAAATGTTAGGGAATTGTGTAAATATTTTTGTGCTGGAATTATTAAGTTTTACAAATATGCATGCTGATGTAAAAGTCCACAGTGAATGTATTTATGACACATGTCTGCCATAATTGTTTAATTTGATTGCCGGAGATATCGTCGCCATTAAGGAATGTATTGGAAAGTATTAAACAAAAACACTAAAACTTATGTAAACGTTGAAATGACAATTTTGTAATGTCAATTTGTTTCACAAATGTAACCTGAAATAATATTATTTTCTCATTTTGATGATCTAAATAATGTGAGTATTTATCATATTAAAACCTTGTTATGCCGTGTTTTAACTCATTTCATAAATGTGACGTGACACAATGTGTAATTACACCTGAAGAGAGTTTGATTGGCTGGATGCATCACCCTAATTTACATACAGTCAAACCTGTGCATAAATGCCAACCATGCGAAGAGAAAAATCTGGCCTTTATTCACAGGTGGTATTTGTTCACTAGATTATTTATGTCATAATTGAATCATTGGGGAAAAAAGCGTGGCTGCTATTGACATGTATTTGCTATTCGGAGGGGGCATTTAGTACAGGTTCGATGGTATTCATAATATGCGCCTAAATTATGTCAACTGAATAAACTGAAGATGTTCCAAATATATACAGACTGTCAAACTCGTTTACATTCGATATGAAATTTATCAAGCATGTCAAACTAGTTTACATTCGATATGAAATTTATCAAGCAATTGTATGCACCTCGCTAGAGGTTCGGTGCATAAATTGTGGGTGCCTCGTTTCATAAATCTCGTATTAAAAAGAAACTCATTTGAGATCCTCTATATGTGACATTTACCAGCCACGATGCCTGAAAAATGTAGGTCTGATGACAACTTCAATTCTCTTATATTCCGTGTTCATGCTATATAATAACACTCTTAATTACTTCATACTAACCGACGATCATATTAACTGTTATCTAAACTATTTCTCACTTATCATGCTTATATACAGGACGTATGAATACTATTTCTGACGTGAGAAAATTGTATAGTAATATTTTTATTTTGATATTTTGATTTCCGTTTTTAATTGCAGAAAATATTCTTAAAACGTAAGTTGAAACTTACCCATTGGATTGGTATGCTTGTGACGATGGTGGGCCTTATACTCGTGGGATGCTCCAGTGTATTCAAGAGTCAGCAGAAAGCATCCAGTGGCAAGACACTTACTTGGTAACTATGTGAAAAATAAAATATACACTAATTAATATTTGACCAGTGTGGCGCCTGATCGCATGTCAAACTGCAGTCCTATATGAAGTATCTGCATTATTACCTACACACAGTAGCACAATGGTCGAATCACTAACTACATGACAACCAGACTGATCAGACTGCACACATATTTATTGCGAATAACAAGTTTTATGGTGAAGGTGTGTGTATTGCTACGAGAAATGATGCTTGTGCAATGGATTTATCACCGTTGTAAGATATCATGAAACAATAATGCTTCTTATTAATAAAATACAAGACGCTGTAAACAGAAATCACCTGAAAACATACGCGTAAATGGCATTATTAACAACACCTGCATTACGGTTTATTAATGCACACTTGTATACGTAATTATTATAGGAATGAATGGCCTTTTTGTGGAATTTATCGGGGTATAAACTTGGAAAAGTCGCGGGAATACTGGACGAAGGCCGGAAGGCCTCGTCCAGTATTCCCGTGACTTTTCCAAGTTTATATCCCCGATAAATTCAACAAAAAGGCCATTCATTCCTTATAATTCCAGCATTTGAAATAAATTCATCAAGAAAATGTGTTTATTTTCCGTTTTCTTAAGAATTATTTTCACTGCGCCTCACGGTTACGGAAAGTAGTTCGGTGTGGGAGTTTACTGGGATATAAATTTTGGACAGAGACTTGCTACGGGCCAATCAAATGTTAGGGAATTGTGTAAATATTTTTGTGCTGGAATTATTACCATATACAGATGGCTTAATCCATGTTTCATAAGTTGTATGGAGGCGTGTGGTGTTTCAGGGATTGCATTCATCGTGGGGAGCCAGGTCGTCAGTGCCAGCCAGATGGTGATTGAAGAAACCTTCCTAAAGAAGCGCAACCTGCATCCACTCCATGTAAAGATTTTATCTCATTTCACCAAGGCTTTGCGCAGTTAAACAGCCAATTAAACTGCCTGATTATGTGTACAAATCTCGAAAATGTGGTCAATAACAATAACATCCTGCCTTTCTCATTTTAGATTTACCTCAGTGTATGTGATTATATATTTTGAAAATTAGCCATTATGAGTGATTCGTTTCCAGAATATACTCGAATACATGGTGAGAACGTTTCATAATCACCGATGTATAGTATTACTGCGGGAGTGTGTCTCAATGTTGCTTCAATTGCAGGTTGTTGGGCTGGAAGGATCGTACGGATTTATCCTCATGACGTTGGTAAGTTCCCAGATATGTCTAATCAGCTATATTCAGGATTTGATGTACATATATAAGCTCATATTGTAAATGGGATGGACTTATAACTGCATGTTGTGGCTCATGTTAGTATATATTATATATAACTAGCATGCATTGGGCTATATGGTCACTCAAATTTGTAAATCTAAAAAGAGGATGGTGTTCGTTTTTTTTCTTCATTTTTATACGACCGTTTTTAAAAAACGGTACGTATTATGTTTTACCGCACGGCGGGCGGGCTTTCGGCTGAAGAAAAAGCGCATAGTTCGTGTACACAACTCCTCCGAAACCGTTCAGTGGATCGATCTGAAACTATACACACGTCTTCTACACATATTGAAGATGTGCACCTTGGTGTTTTTATGCCGAAAAAATATTTTTTAACAAATATATCACCTTTTTAACTTAATAGCCATTTTTTCTTCATTTTTCTATACAATTCTATATACGGTACAGAGTTTGTGTACACAACTCCTCCGAAACCGTTCAGTCGATCGTTCTGAAACTATACTCACGTCTTCTACACATATTGAAGATGTGCACCTTGGTGTTTTTATGCCGAAAAAATATTTTCTAACAAAAATATCACCTTTTTAACTTAGCCATTTTGTCTACATTTTTCTATACAATTCTATATACGGTACAGAGTTTGTGTACACAACTCCTCCGAAACCGTTCAGTCGATCGGTCTGAAACTATACACACGTCTTCTACACATATTGAAGATGTGCACCTTGGTATTTATATGCCGAAAAAATATTTTTTAACAAAAATATCACCTTTTTAACTTAGCCATTTTTTCTACATTTTTCTACACAATAATATATACGGTACACAGTTTGTATACACAACTCCTCCGAAACCGTTCTGTCGATCGTTCTGAAACTATACACACGTCTTCTACACATATTGAAGATGTGCACCTTGGTGTTTTTATGCCGAAAACATATTTTTTAACAAAAATATCACCTTTTTAACTTAGCCATTTTTTCTACATTATTGTATCCAATTCCCTATCATTTCTATTTTACACTCTACTTTTCCATCTCTGCCTAAATTACCGGTAGTATACATGTTTAGCACAACGAGATGAAGAAATAATGCTAGACTTTCAAATTCTCATTAATGTTTCTTGCCTTGGTGACAGCTTCACATTTCTGCATCTTCGCTGTCTGGCCCATATTCGACGGGCGTATTTTGTGACTTGCGGCACTCTTGTTCAAGATTGCTTAACACCAGCTTACGATTTTGTACAGTGAGTGCTGAATTACAATGTTCCGTGATACAGTGTTCAGACAGGTTTTCTTATGCATAAATGTTGAATTAATGGTAATCACATGGGACAGGTAATGGTGTTAGGATTGTCCATCTATTAGTTGCCAACAAAGTAACTTCGTTCTTGATTTCCATGACCACCACCAGTAGCCGATTTTACCAACATTGCAAAGTATACTTTTCTAGCATTATTTTTCCTGAAATGCATTATTTCATATAGAACTAACAACTGCATATATTTGATGATTAAAAGTATGCAGAATTATTATACTGAATTTATTACATTATCACAGCCAAAATGGCTGTGATAATGTAATAAATTCAGTTTAATAAAAATTAATGAATTTATCCTAAAATTGAAAATTTCTCCCTCAAAGTATACTTTGCTAGAAAAGTATACTTTGCAATTTTGATGAAATCGGCAACAGATGTTGCACTACATAAACTTATTAATTTACTGTGTAACACTAATGCATATTATTGACAACTTGGTATGTACTACAGGGTTTGCCGGTTTGTTGATCAATATTATATTTAATGTATATGTTCATCATCAAATGATACAACTTGCAACTTGAATGTTTTCCTCCGTCTTTAGTCCATGCGGATTGAATGTTCAAGGTTGGAAAATTAGAGACTATTTCTACAGTTAGTTTGCTTTCTGCAATACTATGATATGTTGTGTGGTATTTAATAAAACACAAATCCACTATTCCAACATGTCGGTCAAATGCCTTTATCAATGAAGTAGTTGACCACTAGCAAGTAAGTGGCGTCCATTTCAGATTTCAAAATGATAATCAAGGCAAGTAATTCGTTAATATTGATCATTGCGAAAATCTGATATGTATACTTAGCTGTTAGTATGAACAGATTCCTTTTATCAACATGTTGGAATAGTGGGTTTCTGCTTTATTCAGCACCATTCAGTTAATTGGTTTCAGATTGTCTTACCTGTGATGTACTTCATCCCTGGGTCGAATGTGAACAACAGTTACGAGAACAGTCTTGACGCCTTGTACCAGATCAGCAACAGTACCAGATTGTTAATCTTCTGTCTGCTATACCTACTTTCCATCGCCTTCTATAACTACTTCGGGCTGGCTGTCACAAGATCACTGACAGGTAATCAGGGCAGTCATGATCACACATATAACCGAGTCATATGAGTATCAAATTCACTATTTGTGATTACTATAAGTACATGTGCCGCATTTATTCTACTAGTAGCCTCCTCGCTAATAGTAGACACCCTCCCATAGTTGCATTCTAAATATGTTATTTTCACATACAAACACCATTTAAAACATTGTATTAAATGGCTTAAGTATGTGAAAATACATATCTTGATCATATTTCCCACGTTTTGATTAGAATAAATACGGTATTACAGTCTACATCAAATATCTCTCTGGAAGGGGATAAGGGGATCCCATGCCGAACAAAGTTACCTTACACCGACAATGATTGAAATTGTTTGTTCATGCACAACTTTTCTAAATTTCAAGCACAGTTTCAGTAGGTATGTAACTGTGAATGTAGTACATATTTACCTGTACATATCTTACACATGTATCTGTACATGAATTATATATGTATCTGTACATGTAGCATGTGGTACCCACATATTTGTACATGTAGTAGACATGTATCTGTGATTGTTGTACACATTCGCCTGTACATGTATTAGACATGTATCTGTACATAATTCCAGCACAAAAATATTTACACAACTCCCTAACATTTGATTGGCCCGTAGCAAGTCTCTGTCCAAAATTTATATCCCAGTAAACTCCCACGCCGAACTACGTTCCGTAACCGTGAGGCTCAGTTAAAATAATTCTTAAGAAAACGGAAAATAAACACATTTTCTTGATGAATTTATTTCAAATGCTGGAGTCATAAGGAATGAATGGCCTTTTTGTGGAATTTATCGGGGATATAAACTTGGAAAAGTCGTGGGAATACTGGACGAAGGCCGGAAGGCCTCGTCCAGTATTCCCGCGACTTTTCCAAGTTTATACCCCGATAAATTCCACAAAAAGGCCATTCATTCGTATAATGATCTATGCTGACCACAGATGTCCTCATGTGCTTTATCTCAGCCGCAGACCCACATGTACAGATACACAAGTACTACATGTACTATAGGAATGAATGGCCTTTTTGCGACTTTTCCAAGTTTATATCCCGATAAACACTCTCGAATTGGCCGTATGCTTCAGACGGTATGGGAGATTTGTAGAGTTACTGCCCCCAAATACTACCCATGCTCACCATTTTCAAAGTTACTATAGGAATGAATGGCCTTTTTGTGGAATTTATCGGGGTATAAATTTGGAAAAGTCGCGGGAATACTGGACGAAGGCCGGAAGGCCTCGTCCAGTATTCCCGTGACTTTTCCAAGTTTATATCCCCGATAAATTCCACAAAAGGGCCATTCATTCCTTATAATTCCAGCATTTGAAATAAATTCATCAAGAAAATGTGTTTATTTTCCGTTTTCTTAAGAATGTTACTGAAAGTAGTTCGGCGTGGGAGTTTACTGGGATATAAATTTTGGACAGAGACTTGCTACGGGCCAATCAAATGTTAGGGAATTGTGTAGATATTTTTGTGCTGGAATTATCAGTCGATATTTGCAATCAAGTGTAGACCGTGATCAAACTGCACGAATATTGGGCTACGAAGGTACATATTAGCCATACTTGTATAATATCATCTCCCTTACAGCTGTGCACAGAACCCTTATCGATGCTTGTAGAACCATACTGGTATGGGGAGTGGACCTTCTTGTATACTACGCATTCGATAAGGTATGTATTTATGCTGTTTCTGTGTTGCAATTATATTATAAATTAATGACAATTTGGTTTGCTTTATGCATAGATATGTACATTGTCACTGCCTTTTTCAGTCACTATCCCACCAATTGCGTTTAAGTTTCCATACATACATGTATCGTCAAGTGAGGTTGTTAATTGGTTAACGACACGCTATTAACCGGAATGTCGCTCTTCCATGAATGACAACAATTTGACTTAAATCAAAATGACTTAATTTTAGCTCCATATTTGGTTATTTACATGTTTGAAACTATCAGAAAATGCAATGTACATATAAGTAATAAAAACCATGGGCTGTTTCGTTTACTGTGTGTGTAAACATATAGTCTGTTTAAAGTTTGCGAGGAGGCCTTCAGACTCCATGCAATTTAAATTGACCAAATATAGTGGAACCTCTCTAAACTGGACACCCATACAATCTATGCCTGCTTAAATGTATAGAGGATATTCATATTTTTGCAACAAATATGACATATATGTTCATCGAGTGGTGTGAAATGTCCATATTTCACGAGTGCCATTAGGCACGAATGAAATATGGACATTTCACACCACGAGATGAACATACATGTATATGTCATATTCGTTGCAAACATATGAATATTCTATTTATTATATACCGCTCCAAGAAAATTATCAGTTTTTTAGACTGTATACGGTAATGAATGTGTATTTGCAGCCTATTTGCAGTCCCTCACTGCAGATGCGCGTTATGAATATAGATAGCGGAAATAGTCGTATTTTCACCGGAAGTTGTTTATTCATCGATGAGAACATATGACTTTTATTTACATCTTATAACTGTATTTCATGGGTAGGTATATAATAAATTTGGTTATTATCATCTGTCACCGTTGATAACGTCTATTATTGATCGCAAACCCCATATATCTGTTTTGCCGTGCCCATATGCCTGATTTGCAGTGGAGCCTCTCTGAACCGGACACTCTGCGGACCCAGGGTGTCCGGTTTAGAGGGGTTTCATTGTGTACCACAGTAAATGCCACAGCACATGGTTTTATTAGCCAGGTTTTTTAAAAAAAAATCCAGGTTATTTGATTGGCGAAAGCCGGGCGGGCGGGGGGCGGGCGGGAGGCGGGCGGGCAGCGTCCACAATCAATGTTAAGTTTTCGTGTTTGAGTCCATTTCTTTGTTACTGTACCACCTAGGACCACCAAACTTTCACAGCTTCATAATCAAGGGGTGCCCACCACATATTACTATCCAACATGTTACTTTTTATACCCCCCGCAACGAGTTGTGGGGGGGTATACTGGAGTCAGGTTGTCCGTCCGTCCGTCCGTCCGTCCGTCCGTCCGGGCACACATTAGGGTACTTATGTGGCTAGCCCCACAGGGCTATGGACTTGGTAAAGGATAGGGTTGGTTACAATTAGCCACCTAAAAAATCCTTTTATGTGGCTAATATTTAACATGTGATAAGCCACATAAGTATAGTACTGTAAAAATGTGCGTCTGTCCGTCCGTCCGTGTGTCCGTGCGTCCGTAAACTTAACATCAGAGAAATATTGTTCTAACTTCTATTTCCTTCATCTAAAATGCTTGATATTTCACACATGCATTCCTGTAAGGCTCTACTACCATGCTGTGCCAAATCCACGACCGTCCAACCCCCGCAGATCCCAAGGTCAAGGTCAAATACTTAGTCCGTAAACTTAACATCAGAGAAATATTGTTATAACTTCTATTTCCTTCTCATAAAATGCTTAATATTTCACACATGCATTCCTGTAAGGCTCTACTACCATGCTGTGCCAAATCCACGACCATCCAACCCCCGCTGATACCAAGATCAAGGTCAAATACTTAGTCCCTTTACAAAACTTAACATCAGAGAAATATTGTTCTAACTTCTATTTCCTTCATCTAAAATGCTTAATATTTCACACATGCATTCCTGTAAGGCTCTACTACCATGCTGTGCCAAATCCACGACCGTCCAACCCCCGCTGATCCCAAGGTCAAGGTCAAATACTTAGTCTCTTTACAAAACTTAACATCAGAGAAATATTGTTCTAACTTCTATTTCCTTCATCTAAAATTCTTAATATTTCACACATGCATTCCTGTAAGGCTCTAATACCATGCTGTGCCAAATCCATGACCGTCCAACCCCCGCTGATCCCAATGTCAAGGTCAAATACTTAGTCTCTTTACAAAACTTAACATCAGAGAAATAAGTTATAACTTCTATTTCCTTCATTGAAAATTCTTATTATTTCACTTGTGCATTCTTCTAAGGTTGTACTATCATGCTGTGACAAATCTACGACTGTCCAACCCCCGCTGAACCCAAGGTCAAGATCACATACTTAGTCTCTTTACAAAACTTAACATCAGAGAAATATGTTATAGCTTCTATTTCTTTCATTGAAAATTCTTAATATTTCATATGCTGTGACAAATCCCTGCTTATCTCGAGGTCAACGTCACATACATACCGTATAACCTCGAATTAACGCCCCCCTCCTAATTTTTTTTTTTATGAATGACCGCCAATTTCAAACACAAATAATCCTTAAATCCTTATTTCTGTTTGAAATTGGTGGTCCTTGGTAAATTTTTTTTTTTACACTGGCTAGTAAACGCCCCCCCCCCCCCTTTTGTAAAATGTAACGCCTCCGGGGGCGTTAATTCGAGGTTATACGGTAGTCTCTTTACAAAACTTATCATCAGAGAAATCGGTTATACCGGTAACTTCTATTTCCTTGCTCGGATCTGCTTCACATTTCACACTCATTGCTCCAATGGACCTCTACCACCCTGTGACAAATTCACGTTCATGCCGCTCGCGCTAATCCCAGAGTCAAGGTCACAAGCCCACACACTTGGAAATGTTTACATATTTTAGGGGTACCTGGGCCCACGCGGGGGGTATTCCGTAAGCCTCGCTTACTGACGAATCTAGTTTAGCCAGGTTTTTTTAAAAAAAATCCGGGCTATTGGATTGGCGAAAGCCGGGCGGGCGGGCGGGCGGGCGGGCGGGCTGGCGGGGGCGGCGTCCACAATCAATGTTAAGTTTTCGTGTTTGAGTCCATTTCTTTGTTACTGTACCACCCCCGGACCACCAAACTTTCACAGCTTCATAATCAAGGGGTGCCCACCACATATCACTATCCAACATGTTACTTTTTTTTTAACCCGACCCATTTTTTCCGCGCTGTCGACTTAGCCATTTTCAATGTTAAGTTTTCGCGTTTTCAATGTTAAATGTTTTCAATGTTAAGTTTTCGTGTTTTCAATGTTAAGTTTTCGTGTTTAAGTCCATTTCTTTGGTACTGTACCACCTAGGACCACCAAACTTTCACAGCTTCATAACCAAGGGGTGCCTACCACATACAACTATCCAACATGTGACCATTTTTTTACCTTCACCTATTATTTCTACGTAATTGACTTAGCCATTTTCAACGTTAACTTTTTAACGTACGTCAGGTTAAATTTTTTGGTTAAAACTTTTTCGTTATAATACTATATCTCTGCAACTGCTTCGCCCATTACCTTGATACTTCACATGGGTGTTTATCATCGTCCATATTTTCATTATAACCCCCAACCGTGTGGCCCCTGTACGCAATGTCAAGGTCAAATTACTTTGAATTTATTTGTTAAAGTTTTTTCGTGTACTATATCTCTGCAACTGCTTCACCCATTACATTGATACTTCACATGGGTGTTTATCATCATTGTCGCACCTGCTTGTGGAAAGCGCGATATCGTCGGCATTTTGGCATACGTCCGTCCGTTCGTACGTTCGTACGTCCAGTTAAAGTTTTTTTGTTAAAGTTTTTCCATCTTCTATATCTATTTTTTTAGTGTCCATACCTCGCCCCAAGGCGCGACATGCAGGCCACGGCCATCTAGTCTAAAAAAAGTGGGTATAATTATGTTATCCAAGTGTCCATGCTTGGAAAAAACCTGGCCTTCGTGGCTTTGCCTCGTTTCTTGTTTTTAACTTGACCCATTTTTTCCGCGCAGTCGACTTAGCCATTTTCAATGTTAAGTTTTCGCGTTTACAATGTTAAGTTTTCGTGTTTAAGTCCATTTCTTTGTTACTGTACCACCTAGGACCACCAAACTTTCACAGCTTCATAATCAAGGGGTGCCCACCACATATTACTATCCAACATGTTACTTTTTTTTTAACTTGACCCATTTTTTTCCGCGCAGTCGACTTAGCCATTTTCAATGTTAAGTTTTCGCGTTTACAATGTTAAGTTTTCGTGTTTAAGTCCATTTCTTTGGTACTGTACCACCTAGGACCACCAAAACTTTCACAGCTTCATAACCAAGGGGTGCCTACCACATAAAACTATCCAACATGTGACCATTTTTTTTACCTTCACCTATTATGTCTACGTAATTGACTTAGCCATTTTCAATGTTAACTTTTTAACGTACGTCTGGTTAAAGTTTTTGGGTTAAAAGTTTTTCGTTATACTATATCTCTGCAACTGCTTCGCCCATTACCTTGAAACTTCACATGGGTGTTTATCATCATCCATATTTTCATTCTACCCCCCAACCGTGCGGCCCCTGTGCCCAATGTCAAGGTCAATTTACTTTGAATTTTTTTGTTAAAGTTTTTTGTGTACTATATCTCTGCAACTGATTCACCCATTACCTTGATACTTCACATGGGTGTTTATCATCAATGTCGCACCTGCTTGCAGAAAGCGCCGATATCATCGGCATTTTGGCATACGTCCGTCAGTACGTCCGTGTGTCCGGTTAAACTTTTTTCGTTAAAGTTTTTCCATCTACTATATCTATTTTTTTACTGTCCATGCCTCGCCCCAAGGCGCGACATGCAGGCCACAGCCATCTAGTCTACAAAAAGTGGGTATAATTATGTTATCCAAGTGTCTATGCTTGGAAAAAACCTGGCCTTCGTGGCTTTGCCTCGTTTCTTGTTCCAAAACGGGATGCCGTTTTGTGGTTGAATGATTTCTAGATAGTATGTATATTATATGTTTCCCTTGATTGGCGTTTTCGATTTGTAATATTTATGGATTTATACTCTGCACATTATTATCCTCTCGACGATAGTGAAGAGGTGATATAACGTGAGTCCATGTAGGTATGTGCGTACATTAGTAATACCTTTTATTTGTGTCGCGCCTGCTTTAGCCGCTTTTTCCAAAATGTTAAAGCTTCGTCATCATGGTATAACTTTAATATTACGTGACGGATTGCCCCAATAGTTGGACACTTGATACATGTGAGCATGTGGAATATACTCATGCCGCTGTTAACATGACCTTGACATTTTTTACCTTCACATTTTTGTGGAAACACGTAGCCATTTTTTTTTGCGTCAAAAAGTTTGTACAAGTGTCTTCATCATGGTATAACTTTAATATTAATTGACGGATTGCTTCAATATTTTGACACTTGATATATGTGATAATTCGGAACATGCTCATGCCGCCATTAACATGACCTTGATGTGTTTTGTCTTCAAATATTTGCGGAAACACTTAGCTTTTTTTTTTGCGTCAAAAAGTTTGTACAAGTTTCTTCAGCATGATATAACTTTAATATCACTCGACAGATTGCTTCAATATTTGGACACTTGATACATGTGAGCATTTAGAACACACACATACTGATGCCCCCATTAACATGACATTGACCGTTTGTACTTTCATATTTTGGTGGAAACACTTAGCCTAGTTAATAAGGTAAACATTTTTTTTTTTCAATAACTCATGAACCGCTTCACCGATTTTCATAATATTTGGCCACAATGTGTGTCTAGGGATGCTGCTTTGTTTTGAACATGGCCCATGTCCGATCACCCAAAGTCAAATTCCCTGAGGATTTTTTTATTAAGGCTGCGAGCGAAGGGATTAGCTTCGTTTAACGATGCCAGTTCTTGTTCTACATTAGAATCACCATAACAAATTATATTGGTGTGATGGTTATACATGTAGCTACCAGCAGGCCAGTTTCAACACCTCTTATATTTGTAGCGCTGGCATACGAAGTATGTCAAGGTGGTAAATAGTTTTCGTCATTCCGTCCGTTCGTCCGTCAAATTACTCCGAAATTTGCGTTACATGTTTTTAAATATTTGCATTAAAGTATTTATTGTCGGTCCAGGTGGCGGCCAGGGTTATCTGTGAGCCTATGCTCACCTGCTCACCTGCTCTAGTTGTATTTTCTCAATTAATTCGGATCTTTTCAGAACTTCGGAGAACCATTTGACAAAACATATGGGATATTACAGCGTATGTATTATTGTGTCAGCTTGTGTAGTGTATGTCAGAAGGTGCATAGTTCAATGTTGAAATCACACATAGTAGTTTCATAGGATATTAAGATAGTAAAATGAAATGGTATATTCTTGTTTATTTGGTATGCCAATGGGTACATAGCTTTGCTTTTTCCATCCGATTGCATTAGGTTTTATTTACTTGATCCATGCACGGGTCACTTATAAACAGTCATCAGTGATCATCGTATATATATTGTCCACACGCATAAATTTAATACAATATGCTACTAACTGCTGTATAGACATTGATTTCATTCCCGGTCATGTCTGATAGAAACTGAACAAAAAATGTCCAAACACTATATGCCACCCGTTTCTTCGAAACCCGGTGGCATAAAAACCAACAATAGCATAACCATAATGACATGCAGAATTACAAATTCCATGGGATGGGCCGTGGCCTAGGGGATATGGCATTGGACTTAATCAATACAGGAGGTTGTGAGTTCAATCGTCACCATATAAAAGCACTTGCAATGTATTTACCTCCCACTGGTCTGTCGGATGAGACTTTAAACTATGATCTCTGTATAACCTTTGCTGCTGCAGGGACGTTAAACCAATTCACTTTCACTGTTTCCTTAGCATCACTCGCCCACATGCACACATAGTGTAGTTCTTGTCATTTTGTGTGTAGATTTTTGTTCATGTGACCACCATACTATTTGGGATAACGGCAAGCACATGACGATTCAGGTGAATTTGACTTACAGTCACCTTTAATCTCAGCAACTGTAAGTCAAATTCACCTGAATTGCCATGTGCTTGTTTATCCTCATTAACTTTGTTGACATGTGATAAAATGGTATATTGCTTTCTTGGCGAAATTCTGTCTTTCCGTATCTTCGTCTATAAATTCTGGCTTACAGTTTTAAATATGTATGTTTACTGTCATTCACGCAACACTCTCGAATTGTCCGTATGCTTCAGACGGTATGGGAGATTTGTAGAGTTACTGCCCCGAAATACTACCCATGCTCAACATTTTCAAAGTTACACATTATTTTCTTCTGTCGCGTCATGCTATGTTGAAGTGTTGCTATGTTTTGACAATTACATTGTCTACTTCCTGTCATGTTTCAGTTGATGGATTCATGTTCCTACTGATTGGTACAGCCTTGTATAATCAGCTTATAAACTTAGAATATTTTATACCCTGTGCCAAATTCAAATCCAAAGAAATGAAAGATGTTCCAAACCTGTCTAGTCACCATAGCAACATAGAAGATATACCAGATTACAGTTCGTACAGCGTGGATATTGAAGTGGAACCTGACAACGAACGCACACGTCTACTGAAGGACAGGAGATAGACAATGTGACAGAATTGATCATATGTAATTTCTAACCTGCGCATCCAAGCAATCCGTTAACAGTTAACGTGTAAGCCTGTTGTTAAAGAAAATGACACTTTGACTGTATGAAGAGCAGAGAAGACCCTACCAAGATTAAATGGATATACATGCTGGTCTGTTTGATTGCAAAAGCAATAAGCCGAGATTTGGTAGAGCGATGCCCATATATTACCACCCAGTGATCTCATAGAAACTGGTCATCTTTATTAGATGTATCACCTAGCTATATGGGTATCTAATGCACTGTACATTTGCTACATTTATTCGCTATCAATTTTCACATTATGATCCATTCAGTAATAGCCAATGGGAGATAGCGATAGTACATGCATGTACATTACTGTTTGATCCACGTATATGCTGCCCATGTGTTTTTTTGCAAGTTCAACATATAAATACTGTCTGAACTCAAATACATGTCGAGGTTGGTTGAGCTACATCGGCTCTTGTTACTTGAGATGAAGTTGGGCACCATTCATTATCATTTTTAAAAACACACTAGATAAACGGAATTCTTGTATACATTCATGAAATGTTTATGGTATCCGTCCTTTGATACTGAATACACATGCAGTTCGTAGTTTGGTTGGTCGATCCAGTCGGCAGCCAGACATATCTATAAAAAATGTATCACTTCCTTGTATGTTCATGTAGTTGGTATATACATGTATTACAAACATTAAACAGATTCATATTTGATTTATTGAAACAAACAAGATTTCGCAGTTAGTATTGAAAGCTAACCACTATATTTACCTAACCACTATATTTACCTAACACTAACATGCTATGTAGTATTTTACAGTGTAATTGGAAGAAATAATAATAAAACGTGTCAGAGATACAGACATTCAGTAACTGAAATTGTGGAAATGGCAATGACGTAGTAACTGAGTGACCAATTTGTTTATAAAGCATCTTCATACTGGAGAACCATTATAGGAATGAATGGCGTTTTTGTCGAATTTATCTGGGTATAAACTTGGAAAAGTCGCGGGAATACTGGACGAAGGAATACTGGACGAAACTCTTGGCTTTAACCCTTACACCACTATCTTATTTTGTTTGTCGTCTGATGTTTATTTTCTATTTTCCATTTTTTCATCAAAACATGGTTTGACAGCATTCAGAATCATTTCCATTGGAAATGATTCTGAAGTGCTGTCAAACCATGTTTTTATTGAGAAATAAGGCAAGATATACATGTCACATTCACACAACTCTGAACATGGCGTAAACTCTTGGCATTAACCCTTACACCACTATCTTATTTTTTTTGTCGTCTGATGTTTATTTTCTATTTTCCATTTCCGTTGTGAATATCCCAACATCTTCCTTTCTCCTGCAACCTGGTGTATTAACAAATTACAACAGAAAAGAGACAACAGATGTAGTCCAATACTATGATAACATATAACAGACCGTGAACATAAACATTGGGGAGAGCATATAGTTACCGCTTTGTCCTACCGAACGGGTGGCAGGTTGGGAGCATGTGAATGGTAAATTAACGATGGGGTTCTTCCTTACCGGAATCCCAATTTCCCTGGTGTGGTTCTCGTGTTTATTTTTCAAGTGCCTTTGGTATGGACCTGGCACGAGGTCAAGTTATTCTAGTTTCAAGGCTGAATATATGTGTTATGCCTCCGGAGACATATAGTGTTTGGACTGTGTGTCCGTCCGTGTATCTGTCTGGCACATTAACAAGTTCGCCAGAGTTTCTCAATTATGTCATAACTTCTATATCCCTGCAAGGATTACTGAAATATTTAACATGGCATACGTGTGGACAAATTTCATATATTCATGCCACCCTTAATATGACCTTGACCTTTTGACCGTGACCTTCACAATTTTTAACTTTTTCACACATTAAGAACTTTGCTGGAGTTTCTCATTTCTGTCATAACTTCTATATCCCTTGAAGGATTACTTTAATATTTCAATAAATCATACATCTGGACAAATGCCACACATCCATACTGGCCTTAATATGACTTTGACCTTCACAACTTTGAACGTTTTCATACATAAAAAGCTTGCCGGCGTTTCTCAAGTATGTCATAACTTCTATATCCCTTGATGGATTACTTTAATATTTCAATAAATCATACATGTGGACAAATGTCACATATCCATGCTGCCCTTAATATGATCTTCACATCTTAACCTTCACAACTTTAAATTTTTTCACACATTAAGAACTCTCGTCTGAGTTTCTGAATTCTGTCATATCTTCTTTGCCCTTGAAGGATTACTTAATATTTCAATACATAATACTGATGCACAAATGTCACACAGTCATGTTGCCCTTAATATGACCTTCACCATTGACCCTTCACAACTGTGCTTATGCATACTTATCACTTTTTGGTTAATTTACTTGGCCACAGTTTCTCCAATCTGCCACCAGGGTCATTTGTATGCCGATAGGCCACATTTTATTGTTTTTAATGTAAATATTCCGTTCTGATTTGGGGATATATGCAGCAGGTTACATGCGAAATACAGGATTCCACTTGGTGGAGTCATTGCCCTTTGGCTTATGACCAACCACAATAGTTAGGGGGGGGGGGGGGGGGGGGACATTAGTGTTATCCTTTGTACACATTAACAACCAATGTTCACCAAATGTGCAATATGTTTATATTGACAATAACTCGGACCAGCTCTTCTACCAGCTTATCTGATGACATGCATTATCAACATTTGTTGTTGTTTTCTGATTGGCTCTCCTTGTCACTGTGATTATGGTGATAGCCTGAAAGGTTACCGTTTAATTTTCACCAATCAATATAATATTTATTTTGACAGAACCCCAGATAAATTGGACATGATTCCACCCTGTTTTTGCCCTTTCGGCCAAGCTGAAAATGGAAAATGTCCATAACTCCACCAAATTACATGTAATATATATGATGCATTAACTTGTGGGAGATATTAACAACTTAAATATATTGACAATGGGTGGTAAATGTATTTTGACATTTATCGTCCTGTTTTACAATATTGAAGAATATGTTCATGAAAAATATACATCATAAAAGTTTGCTAAACACACATCTCAGATTACTAGACAAAAAGAGGATTATTCGTTTGGGTCACGTTTATAACTACGTTTATAACTAAGAGATGTCATGTTTACACATGTCGTATGTGGGTGGCACGTGGGAGCATGCGATAGGTAATTTAACGATCGGGGTTCATCTTGACCGGAATCCTGACTGGAGACCTGGTTTGGCCCTCACATGCGTCTTTGGCATTTTGTATGTGACAGTTGAATCTGGTTATACCCGTTATAAGAGTAATCCTATCGGTATTAGTTTTTAATAGGGGAATGGCCTAAGTGACTTTGGTCCAGTATGGACCTGACACTAGGGCAGGTTATTCTAATTTCAGCGATGGATATATTTTTTCTCGATGTAAATATTCCGTTTTGAGTTTGGGTTTTTCCCACAATGCAGCAGGTTAAAACGGGATTGAACCCGTTTGCCCGGCCTTGCATGTCCTTAGCTGTTAATAGGCCGTTAAACACCAATAAACAAACAAACACATGTCGTATGTTTATCGTGATGTGTTACATTAGTTTCTTCTTTGCGTGGTTTCATGTTGTGTACCTTATACTCTATTTTAATGACTTTGTTCTTATCCCTTCGCCGACAGGCAATATGGGATATAGCGTAAGTCCATGTACGTCCGTGCGTGTGTAACACCTTCAATGTGTTTGGATGGTGCTTTGTTTTGCATCCGATCCACGTCAAAACACCCAAGGTCAAGGTCATTGTAAGGCAAATATGTTAATGTTGTTTTTATTTTGCTTTTTTATTAGCTTCGTAATAATGATACCCTTGTTTTTATATGCCCGTTTGAAAAAAATGAAACGTATTACGTATTCACCTTGTACCGGAGGGCGGGCTGGCACAGCTTGTCCATGCAATAAAGAGTTCTATTTGACGTATCGTAACCATAGTCAGTATACATGTTTATCAACACGAAGAAGCCTATTGATTTCAAAAATAATTCTGATAATTTATCTCCTCTTGGCAGCCAGTTTTAATTGTCACACTCTGTATCTGTGTCCAGCAATAACTCAAGTTCTACTTGACTGATCGATACATGTTTATCACGGCAAGACGAAGAAGGCTTTTGGTTTTCAAAACTTTCCGATAACTTACTTCCCTTGGCGGCCATTTTTAATTTTCGGACTCCTTGTATCCTTGTCCACGCAATAACTGGCGTTCTCCTTCGCCGATTGAAACCAAATTATACCGATATACCTGTTTATCACGTCAAGACGAAGAAGCCTATTAATTTTAAAATAAATTCCAATGACTTACTCCCCCTGGTGCCATTTTTAATTTTCGGACTCTGTATCATTGTCCACGCAATAGCTCAAGTTCTACTTGACGGCTCGTAACCAAATACGGTATACATGTTTATCAAGGCAAGATTGGTTTTCAGTGAATTATCTCACCTAGTTGACTGGCCATTGCCTCGACGGCGTATATTGTTACCTTCGGCACTCTTGTTATCCCCTCGCCGATAGTCAAGAGGGAATATAACGTTAGTCTATGTACATACGTACGTACATATGTGTGTGTGCATGCGTGCGTACGTACGTTAGTAACACCTTTCATTTTTCAATAACTCATGAACCGCTTCACCGATTTTGATAATATTTGGCCACAAGGTGTGTGTAGGGAATTTGCTTTGTTTTGCATATGACCCACGTCCAAGGACTTGATTATTTATTATTATTAAGGTGCCAGCGAATGCATTAGCCTCGTTTAAGGATGCCAGTTATTGTGATTTATTTTAATACTCATGAAGGAAGTATACTGTCCTGTGTATGCTGTGATAATGAGAATCTTCATGACAAATTGTTGATATGTCTAGTTCCTGTAGCCTATTTCACCAACATTGCAAAGTATACTTATCTAGCAAAGTATACTTTGAGGGAGAAATTTTCAATTTAAGGATAAATTTATTAATTTTTATTATACTGAATTCATTACATTATCACAGCCATTTTGGTTGCGATAATGTAATAAATTCAGTATAATAATTCTGCATACTTTTAATCATCAAATATATGCAGTCGTTAGTTCTATATGAAATAATGCATTTCAGGAAAAAATAAATGATTACTCCCTCAAAGTATACTTTGCTAGAAAAGTTGCACTTGCAAACATTTTAGTCGTTCGAAGTTTAGTGAAATGGGCCCCTGTTTCTCTGGTGTTTCACTGAGGCGGGAAACCAGTGAATTTGTGTAAGAATTCACAACCTGAGGATATAACGACATGGACAATATGTTTTACTGCCTCACTATTTCTCCATACTGTGAGTTGGTGGCAGGTTGGAGCATGCGATGAGTAATTTAACGATCGAGGTTCATCCTTACCGGAATCCCGACTGGAGACGTGATTATATCCCTTATGGGAGTATTACGATTATTCGTAATCGTATTATGTTTAGGGGAAGGGGCCAAGTGACTTTGGTGTGGTTGGTTAACTGACCTTAGCTGTTGATAGGCCGTTAAACACCAATAAATCAATCAATCCATACTGTGAATTCGAACTGACAACAAACTACATGTATATGTTCCATATATAATACTACGATTGTCTATTTATTTGTAACACGATGTGAAACAGAATGATTAAACAATACTATTTTTCATATATTCCTTTCATATTTGTATACGCCCTTTTTGAAGAGAAATTATGTACATGTATTATGTATTTACCTTGTACGGGTTGCATTTTGTGAGTCTTTGGTTGTGGCTGGAAGATTTGGCTATACCATTTGTCGAGCTCCTGTAGCCGATTTCATCAACATTGCAAAGCATACTTATCTAGCAAAGTATACTTTGAGGGAGTAATCATTTATTTTTCCTGAAATTCATTATGTCATATAGAACTAACGACTGCATATATTTGATGATTAAAAGTATGCAGAATTATTATACGGAATTTATTACATTATCACAGCCAAAATGGCTGTGATAATGTAATAAATTAAGTATAATAAAAATTAATAAATTTATCTTTAATTTGAAATGTTCTCCCTCAAAGTATACTTTGCTAGATAAGTATACTTTGAAATGTTGGTGAAATAAGCTACAGATCTTTGATGGTGAAGTACGTTTAACGGTGGGGTTCATCCTTTCCAGAATCTCGATATCCCTGGTTTGATCCCATCATGTACATTTTTGGCTTTCCTTTAGAGTTGAATCCGGTTATGCTCATTATAAAAGTACATGTAGTAATATTAGTACTAATCGTATTACTTTTAGGGAGTGTGGCTAAGTGACTCTGGTGTTATTCTAACTTCAGGACTGAATAAATTGGTTTGTACATATTCAGTTCTAATTTTGAGACCCCCCCCCCCACACACACACACACCCACACACCTCACCACCATGACAACAGATGAAATATGTGTTTCCACTCCGTTAACCCAGCCTAAAATTAGCTTAGCTTATGACAGGTCTTTAACCACCATTAAATAAATAAATTGATGGTGATTGAATACATTGGATCTTATGTCGTTTGTGGTGAGTACTCCTGATCTGTGATTTTTTGGAAGAAATGAGACTGAATGCATTAGTGGCCAATCTCGCTCATGGTCTGTGACCCATACAGGTGCTATATATATAATGACTGGCTAGTCCATGATACGAACATCCACGTGGACATCCCGGACGGGTTTCTGAAACACTTCATTGAATGGTATAGTTACCAGTCACTGCGAACGAAAAACGGCAGAAATAGTTGTCAACAATATATATATAGATCTACCAATCAACTCAGCAGCACGTTGTCTCATAGAGGCCGCATCTTCTGTTGATTTATCTCCCGATAATTGTATTGTCTCACCCGCGATAGTGGAAAATGAGACTGAGGGTATCCATCATGCATTGGTGTGTGTACAAGGATATTCCACCCATATGGCACGCCGTTTTACTATTTATTCAGAGTAAAAGATATCTCTTTGAGTCAATAAGATATCTCTTTCAATCAACAATATATCTCTTTCAGACAGATATCTATTTCAGGCAATAAGATATCTAGTACATAAACAAGATATCTTTATAAGTAACATATATATTCCTCAGTCAAAGAGATATCTTATTGACGGAAGAAGATATCTTATTGACTCAAATATATATCTTATTGACTGAAAGAGATATCTTATTGTCAGAAAGAGATGTATTGTTGACTCAAAGAGATATATATTTCATCATACTAGATATATACTTCTCGGAAAGAGATATATCTTTGAAAATAATAGAAGAGATATCTATTTGGCTCATTAAGATATCTTATTGAAGGAAAGAGATATATTTTATTGTGAAGTAGATATCTAGTATTTCAAAAGAGATATCTATCTAAGAATTTAATACAGATATCACTTTGACTCAATAAGATATCTATTTGACAGTTCAAGATATCTCTTTGAGTCAACAAGATATATCTTTGAGTCAACAAGATATCTAGTTTGATGAAAGAGATATATATTTGAAGCCTTTCAATAAGATATCTGTTTGTTTCATTTTTTAATTGTATAAATGAATTCTCCCTACCAGGAAAGTCCCGCGGTGAATTATACACGTATACGTATCGCATGCGAAAACGTATACGAATATATGTAATGGAATAGTTAAACAAGAGGCCCAAATGGGCCTGTAACGCTCACCTGATGACACCATTTGATCTTCGAGAACATCACACATACATATGGCCAAAAACACTAAAATATTTGCTAAGTTGACGATAAAGTGACATTTTGACCTTTCGGCGGCGATCTTGGGTGACACAATGACCTAATTGTGACAAAAAATGGTATCAGACTGATCGGCTCATTGATACTTTTGATTTGATATATAACATGACCATATTCAGTCAACAACTAAATTTGACCCCCCTGGGCCCCACCCATTTGTGACCCCAGGGCAACCGTTTTATCAAATCTGAAATAGCATTAGTGTAAGATCATTCCTATGCAGTTTCATCAAAATCGGTTAATTGGTTCATGAGGAAAAGAGTTTTTAAGAATTTGACCTACTTTCACACGGCAGCCATCTTGGATTATGTAACAACGCCATTTCATCAAATCTGAAAATGCTTCACCTAAAGATCATAACTGTGAAGTCAACGCTGATTGATAAATGGGCCACCGGCGGGAAAAAAGTATATGACAAACAGTAACTAGCGGCCTAGTGGTTCATGAGAAGAAGATTTTTGAAGTCGCTCATAAAATGACGACCTTTTACTCTTTTGGCGGCCATCTTGGATGATGTAATAACCCAAATCTCCGTAAAAATAAATATTTCCACCATCCCGCTGATGGACAACAAAATCAACTTATTTATTTACTATTTTCTGATTGGACAATAATTATATGACTTGCAGGGAGCAACAGTTACTGTGAAGTAGTCGATCAAACAGATATCTATATGAAAAAGTCAAAATAGATCTCTAATTGATTTAACATGATTAAAGATATCTGTTTCATACAACAAGATATCTGTTTGGCTATATAAGATATCTTATTCATAGAAGTAGATATCTGTTTCATTGAATCTAAACAGATATCTCGTTCTGTCAAAGAGATATCTTATTGACTGAAAGATATATCTTATTGACTGAAAGAGATATCTGTAACTCTGAAACAGATATCTATATTGTTATTATCATAGAGATATCTAGTTCAGAGTTACAGATATCTCTTTGAGTCAATAAGATATCTCTTTCATTCAAGAAGATATCTCTTTCAATCAACAATATATCTCTTTCTGACAAACAGATATCTTATTGACTGAAATAGATATCTGTTTGTCAGAAAGAGATATCTTGTTGATTGAAAGAGATATCTTATTGACCCAAAGAGATATATTTTACTCTGAATAAATAGTAAAACGGCGTGCCATACACCCGAGTGTCCGTCTCGTTTCTGACATCATATTCTGATCACTAGGGTGGAATATCCTTGTCACACACGAATGCATTTGAGGGATACTTTTTCTCGCCCCTATACAAGAGATATTTGCGAATTTCAAAATAGTGATCTGATCCAGAATAAGACTCCACTGTTTATTCCCTGACTGTATGCGACTTTTGGTATGTCCAACGCGTTCTCCGTCTGAACAAATTGGTTAAAACAAAGTTCATACCAACGAATTGGACGCTAATGCCATTTCAGTGGACAGTTTACAAAATATTATTATTTTCAAAGTAATGGTAATTAAATGTCGTCATCATACAGCTCTGGCGACGCCAACATGTACGTCGCACATTGCTGACGTCATCAAACTTAAAACGACGTCATGGCGCGATAATAAACACGTCCACAACCATTAAATGCAATAAACATCAACCATAGCCATTATTTTATTGGGTTAATGTAAAACACATTGGCCGTAATTCTGCCCTATTAAAAAATATATGCTATAATTAATGAACCTGTACTGTAGCATATTTACCGCCCATTAGATGCATATGCGTATCTAAATTCTCCTACGTCTTCTTTATTATACATGTATGAGCAATTCGCTTGAAACTTCATGTATAACTAGGATAACTAGGAAATTACCGCCCATTAGATGCATATGCGTATCTAAATTATCCTACGTCTTCTTTATTATATGAGCAATTCGCTTGAAACTTCATGTGCATGTTTCTCACCATCCATATTTCCATGTCCCACCCCACGCATGCTCCACACCGTGACAAAGATCAAAGTAGAATACATTGGAAAGTTCCGTGTAGCAGATGCGTGCGCGTTCTACTTCAAACTTTCAAACAACTCTGCCCTACATATCATAACGACACAAGACTCGTATTTTTAAACTGACTTCTGTACGAGTGTGGGTAGCATCACAACCCGATCACACCTCAGGAAGGCTACCTTGAACTTCAACATGGAGACATATAACAATCAATGCCGTTGTCCTGAGAATTTGCTCATTGTTGCTAAGCTCTACCCGGACTGGTTTACGGTCACATTATTCATTGGCCGACTGGTTCCTACACCTTCCTGAATCGTTGTCTCAGATATATATAGTAGAAGCGGGGAAAATACATCCTATAATGTAGTCGTATAGCGACATATTGTTTGTTGGAAGCATGAATGGTGATTAATTTATGGAATGACGAACAGTGCATATCCTGATCAGACTGTGGATGCACAGACTGATCTTGATATACACCAGGCCCGTACGAAGAGGGGATGCGATGTGTGCGTACGCACCACACAGGCACCCTTAATCCGCCGAGGTCCGTCTGTGGATGTGTAAACACTTTTTTTAACAACTCCGGCCCTTTTCGCCGTCGATAACGCACCCCCTATATAAATTCCTGCGTACGGGTCTACATGTACACATGTCGCAAAGCCCATAAGCACCATGTCTCCAGTCACGGCCACAAATGTGAAGTTACTTCCATTTTCGGTAATTGTGTTCATTGCGAACAATTTGGCTAATTTCTGCGTTTTGTTCAGGGAGACATCAGTTTGAGAATTAATGATTTAATTTATCAGCAAATTAATATATTTATTACGTAATACTGAGCATACTATTACATAAAACCTAATATTTTATGATTAATTTATATCTAGCGTATTTGCTTCCTACAAATAAACAGAGTACATTTAAATAAACCTCATTGAAGAGTTCTCCCTAATGTTTCATATCACGTGACATTCTGCAGCCATGATGGTGGGTGTTGTTTTTCTACTTCCTGAAACGTTTTCGCCCACATTTTGTTGACGCATAATAACACGATAGGTGCGCCGCACGGATGATGGTGTATTTGAAGGATTTTATAGTTCAAATTGAAACGTCAGCACACTGACTGAATGTGCACTCTTTCAGAAGTGAAATATTTGTTGATAAAAAAACACATTCGGGATAATTTACAATACAACAGCCTGAAATTGGCTGAATAACCTCAGCCTCTCAGCCTCAGGGACCATACAATTACAAATGATTCATACAACTCATCTTCGTCCCAGTTTAATACGGGCGACGAAGTAGCCCACTTTATGTTACGCGTATATGAAAACTTACCATTCAGTGAAACTAGGTTGAACATGTGATTGAAAGTGTAAAATTTGTTTTACCGTAAACCAAGCAGGAGTTTTTTTTTTGCGACAGGTGGTATTAGTAATACGGGCGACGAATAAGTTGGCCCAGGCCAAATGCTTCTAAAACAAAATTTAGATAACATCGGAAAGTATACTGAATATAGCTTACAAAGTTGCTGCATTTCAAAATATTTGTGTTGTCATTGAAGACTTAATATGCTTTTATCACAACGCTGAAAGGAGTCCCCCAAGGGCGATAATACACGAATACATGAACAGCTTTGGAATTATCTGTACTTCTATACACAGATAAATAATAAGTTTCTATTTTTATAAACAGTATATATATATTAACTAACCAACATCGGTTTTCAAATAAATATATTTGTTATGGGGGTATTTAATAATAATAAATTAGACACAAATTTTACCGAACCGTCTTTGGAATTCTCCGCGCTGTTGCAACAGCCGACAAACCGCGGAACTGTGCGAATGGGCCGAATGCAGCGAAAGTAACGGAAGGCAGAAACAGTCATTGTATCTGGGCTATTTGAGTTTTTAGCCCGATTTATGCTACATCAGAAAACATACTGAATATAGCAGGCAAACTATTCTAGTTATTAAATTCAAAAATATTTTGTGCTGTTGTCCTTAACACCACTCGAGAGACGCTTGAAAATATGCGTTTAAAATGATCTGAGTACAAATGCCTTAAATGCGCATTGAATATTTTATGAAAAAAAAGAAAAACAATTTGCAACGAAATGTAGTTTTATTATGCCGTATTTATTTTAACACATCTTTCTTTCTCCCACCCCCATGCCTGTGTCTCTTTCTCTATGTCTGTCTGACTCTGTCTCTCTCTCTCAGATCATTTGAAACGCATATTTTCAAGCGTCTCTTCAACAACACAAACTATTTTTTAATTTAATAAATAGAATAGTTCGCCTGCTATGTTCAGTATGTTTTCTGACGTACATTTAGCATAGATAGGGCTAAAAACTAAAATAGCCCAGATACCACGACTGTTTCTGTCTTCCGTTACTTTCGCTGCATTCGGCCCATTCGCACAGTTCCGTGGTTTGTCGGCTGCTGCAACAGCGGAGAATTCCGAAGATGGTTCGGTATAATTTGTGTCTAATTTTTTATTAATTATTATTATTAAATACCCCCACCCCCCCAAAAGATATTTATTTGAAAAATAGAAACTTATTACGGATAATTCCGAAGCTGTTTATTCGTGTATTATCGCCCTTGGGGACTCTCATAAGCGAGTCTAGGTAAAACGACAACACAAATATTTTGAAATGCAGTAACTTCGTAAGCTATATTCAGTATTTATTCCCATTTTTGTAAACCAACTGCAAAATCATCCTAAATCAGCCATTTTTTAGGTGTCAACACAAATTTGTGCACAGTAATTCTGTGTCATCACAAAGACTGTTCGATGTCGCTTGTACGTACGTTAGCAGGTGTTGGTACCATACATTGTCATTCAATTGAGTAAAGTATTATGTTTTATGATCACTTTAGGAATTTCAATAAATTTAATGCAATACTAAAAACAAATATACATGTTTTTGTAAATTAGAGTGCGCACCAGAGCCGATCGGGCCGTATCGCCTTTTTAACTTAGCCATTTTTTTATACAATTCTATATACGGTACAGAGTTTGTGTACACAACTCCTCCGAAACTGTTCAGTTGATCGTTCTGAAACTATACACACGTCTTCTACACATATTGAAGATGTGCACCTTGGTGTTTTTATGCCGAAAAAATATTTTTTAACAAAAATATCACCTTTTTAACTTGGCCATTTTTTATACATTATTGTATCCAATTCCCTATCATTTCTACTTTACACTCTACTTTTCTATCTCTGCCTAAATTACCGGTAGTATACATGTTTAGCACAACAAGATGAAGAAATAATGCTATAGACTTTCAAATTCTCATTAATGTTTCTTGCCTTGGTGACAGCTTCACATTTCTGCATCTTCGCTGTCTGGCCCATATTCGACGGGCGTATTTTGTGACTTATGGCACTCTTGTTTATTCTGAAAGTGGATATAATGTAATAACAGATTCACGTTTGCATGGTTTAACAGTGCTCCTGTTGCAAGTGTATGTTGACTATTAGTACTTAGCCACAGGTCTTAGCATTATAAAAATATTTATTTGCAAAATACATCTGCTGCGTCTCCGTGGTTTCATTAGCCAATACAAGCAATACTAAGTTTGATGAAATGGCAAAACTACTGGAATCTCGGACTCAATATGAACTTTGTTATAAATGTGCAACTTTGTGTCCCAGCGCCATTGAGTGGCTGCTCATACTCATTTCTTTCTATTTATTTGTCAGGACGGGATGGAAGAAAGCCCAGATCTTTTAGCTGGGGATGATGAAGGCAAGGTAAACATGTGGTACCCACATTATTTTGATGCCCATTTTAATCGGCTACCTACTATATCTGTTACTGTCTGTCAGATTGGCTTGAAACTTCATATGCTTATTTGTCATCATCTATATTTCATTCAATAGCTATGTGGTTTAAATGACTCTGAGTTTCATCCCTCCATCAGTGTTACTGATTTCTTGTTTACTTACTTGCTAACCATGCCTTGGAGGGCATATATTGTGATCTCCGGCATTCTTGTTAACACTACATTAACTGCATTAGAATATGTTGCTAAATTGAAGCTAATTTTAATCCCATTTCATACATCACTTGTATCGGCTGCCAGTGCAACATCAGACACAATGGCAACGGATAACGTCCCTAATTCCCACTTTATAATCAGCTGCCAGTGCAACATCAGACACCATGTCAACGGACAACATCCCTAATTCCCACTTGATGCTATGTATTGACTGATGTGTTGTATTTTCCAGGGTCGATCAGATACTGTGGATCTTTCTACAGACACATCTCTGCTGGTTGATATATCTGATGCCCTTAGTGAGAGGGACAAAGTGAAGTTTACAGTTCATACTAAGGTACCTTTTGTTTGCACAAATATATATCTGTGACTGGAGAAATGGGGCTTATTATCTTGCATCCTAGGGGACAATTTCAGGTTTTTATCCCATGTGAATGGGCCGGTCTAATATTGTAAGGGACATTGTCATTTTGAAGTTGGACAAAATCTCCTGGACATAACTGCTCAGGGTATGAATATCTTAAAGGAGATATAATTGGGTTCTGTTTTGCGATTCACTTGTGTATTGATCATGTATATATCAAAGGAAACAATTTTCACAGTAATCGGACCATTATGTGCCTTTCTTTTACAAATTTCATATTCCGGACAGCCAGTTTTTCCAGCCGTAATTGCATGACTAACTTCCCCTTTTTTTGCTGCCACACTTACCGTACTTCTCTTTGCGGTCATGTGGATATATGACGTATGCGAAGTACTTCCGAGATGTAGGCATAATTTGATTATTACACATAATAGACTACTTAGAGTTTATTAGAGCACTGATATAAAATATTTGGGACCCTAGCTGTACTGTATAAATATAAGAAAGACATAGTTACAAAATACATACTGAAATGCGACAGGGTGTGACAAAATGTAAATGACAAAACCATGCCATTTTCAACAGCTGTAGGATACCAGGTCTTATACTTGTATATTAAAGGTACATGCCCACGTGCCAGGTTATAATATAGGGAGGCATATTTTTTTCGTCCATATATTAGATATAATATTGTTCGGGCAAAATGAACGGTCATGAACCATTTCCGGACGATAAAATTGGCATTCTTATGCTTCGTATATCAAACATGAATTTTCACACTGATATCAGGGGTGATAACCGTGTTTCCTTAAAATGTTATCTGACTATTTCTTCTCTGTAATTATTTTTTGATGTGCAATGATCATACTTATTAATCTGTCGAAAATATTATTTTTTCAGGTGATTCATTTAATTAGTATAAATAATTTAAAAAATACCATGCCTCATTTGCATATGAAAATAGCCAGATACCACCGCGCGTTACTATCAGTAAAATAAATATTACTAAATGATTATATCTGTATAGCAGGCAATCTTAATTTTTAGAACTGGTGGAATAGTGACACAATTATATACTTATTTAATTTCTGTAAAGAACATTTTGTGCCTACTGCGTGGGCATGTACCTTTAACATCATCAGGTTACAATCTAATTTTTTCCCTGATATACAATGCTTAATCAGTGACCAGGCGGGTAACAGAGTAGACACTTATCAGAGCTGTCAGATGTGTATATGGATCTGGTGCTATGCTGGTGAAAATCTCATTAGGTCATTTATTTTGGGCCGTTGTCCATTTACAATGAAATTATGCTGTATATGGTGTCAATTAAGGAAAGCCAAGTGCCCAGGTATGAGGGTCCAGCAGTGGGGAAATTACTGGTAGTCGCTCTAATTGCCGCTGGTGGTGGTTTGGCGAATGATTTGCCTGGTTTGGCCCTCGGGTACGTTTTTAGCTCCACAAACTTAACATTGGGGTAAATGTCTTATAACTTCTGTTTCCTTTCATGGAACACCTTGTTATTTCATACATGCATTCCTCAGATGACCCTCTATCATGCTGTAGCAAATCCATGACCCACCACCAAGCCCTTACCCCAAGGTCAAGGTCACAAACTTAGCACCTTCATAAACTTAACGTTGGGGTAAATGTCTTATACCATCTGTTTCCTTTCATGGAACGCCTTGATATTTCATACATGCATTCATCTGATGATACTCTATTGTGATATAGCAAATCCATGACCCACCCCTTACCCCAAGGTCAAGGTCACAAACTTAGCACATTCATAAACTTAACGTTGGGGTAAATGTCTTATAACATCTGTTTCCTTTCATGGAACGCCTTGATATTTCATACATGCATTCCTCAGATGACCCTCTATCATGCTGTAGCAAATCCACGACCCACCACCCAACCCTTACCCAAGGTCAAGGTCACAAACTTAGCATGTTCATAAACTTAACGTTGGGGTAAATGTTGTGTAACTTCTGTTTCTTTACAGGGAACGCCTTCATATTTCATACATGCATTCATCTGATGATACTCTATTGTGATATAGCAAATCCATGACCCACCCCTTACCCCAAGGTCAAGGTCACAAACTTAGCACATTCATAAACTTAACGTTGGGGTAAATGTCTTATACCATCTGTTTCCTTTCATGGAACGCCTTGATATTTCATACATGCATGCATCTGATGATACCCTATCGTGCTATAGTAAATCCATGACCCACCGCCCACCCAAGGTCAAGGTCACAAACTTAGCACATTCATAAACTTAATGTTGGGGTAAATGTCTTATAACATTTGTTTCCTTTCATGGAACGCCTTGATATTTCATACATGCATTCCTCAGATGACCCTCTATCATGCTGTAGCAAATCCACGACCCACCACCCAACCCTTACCCCAAGGTCAAAGTCACAAACTTAGCATGTTCATAAACTTAACGTTGGGGTAAATGTTGTGTAACTTCTGTTTCTTTACAGGGAACGCCTTCATATTTCATACATGCATTCATCTGATGATACTCTATTGTGATATAGCAAATCCATGACCCACCCCTTACCCCAAGGTCAAGGTCACAAACTTAGCACATTCATAAACTTAACGTTGGGGTAAATGTCTTATAACATCTGTTTCCTTTCATGGAACGCCTTGATATTTCATACATGCATTCCTCAGATGACCCTCTATCATGCTGTAGCAAATCCACGACCCACCACCCAACCCTTACCCCAAGGTCAAGGTCACAAACTTAGCATGTTCATAAACTTAACGTTGGGGTAAATGTTGTGTAACTTCTGTTTCTTTACAGGGAACGCCTTCATATTTCATACATGCATTCATCTGATGATACTCTATTGTGATATAGCAAATCCATGACCCACCCCTTACCCCAAGGTCAAGGTCACAAACTTAGCACATTCATAAACTTAACGTTGGGGTAAATGTCTTATAACATCTGTTTCCTTTCATGGAACGCCTTGATATTTCATACATGCATGCATCTTATGATACCCTATCGTGCTATAGTAAATCCATGACCCACCGCCCTCCCAAGGTCAAGGTCACAAACTTAGCACATTCATAAACTTAACGTTGGGGTAAATGTCTTATTACATCTGTTTCCTTTCATGGAATGCTTTGATATTTCATACATGCATGTTGTTTGAAGCTTGTTTCAACATCCGCTGTACTTATCGGAGCGATTAATTGCCCCGCCATTGATCCCTCCCACCCGGGCCACCCGGGCACTGCGACTGTGAACACAGGGCTTATAGGGCATTTGCGAGCACTGTAGAACCAGATCATCCACACAGTCTGATCAGGATCTGTACTTTTCCCCATTCCATCAATGAAACACACTAACAAGCAATCTAGATCATTTTTAGGCTACAGGAGTGAGATATTTGATCAAGACCTACACTGGTCACAAATCACACAATCCCAATTTCTCCAGTCACAGCCACATACAGGACCAAGCTGTAGTTAAGGAACTTAACCTCAATTTGGAAAAAGAACAATTTTCTCCTGGAAAACGTCTTTAGTTTTTAACATCATGTCCAAACATTTTCTAATTATTTGAAACAAGTCAGTAGGCTATTAGATTAGACATAGTAAAGTAGTTTTCCATTAATGTATATTGTCCATGCGAAAATTTATTGTTCTTACACATGCATGATTGTTATATTGCATGACTAAAATTGTGTACATGTAACTTGAATTTTAATTCTTTTTATCTGTCCTACAACAAAATATGTGATTTAGTTATATTCGAGTATTCAAAAACATTAAAGTAATTTCCTTTGACTATCACAGGAAAATGAGCGTGGGGTTTTCGACAAAACTTGGCAGGATTGATCGATAGTCATTGCACTTTCAAATTTGTTAAGATGATGACCCGGTGGGGGTTGGGCGGGTGTCAAGTAGGTGTAAAATTTCACATTTGACCAAATATGGTCATGTTCTCTATGAAATCGAGGAGACGATTACTCTGGGGCATATTTTTTTTGTCTAAATCCGATGATTATGTCACCCAAGATGGATGCTGAAAGGTCATTCTTTTATTGCAGATTTCAAATATCTTCTCGTGAACTGATTGGTCCAAGATCCAAGATGGCCGCCGAACGGTCCATAAATAAATCACCTTAGTAAGACGCTTAAGTTCAAAATATTGGGTTCCCTTCATATTTATGTTATTATATTTAGCCAGGTTTTTTGAAAAAAAATCCAGGCTATTGGATTGGCGAAAGCCGGGCGGGCGGGCGGCGTCCACAATCAATGTTAAGTTTTCGTGTTTGAGTCCATTTCTTTGTTACTGTACCACCTAGGACCACCAAACTTTCACGGCTTCATAATCAAGGGGTGCCCACCACATATCACTATCTAACATGTTACTTTTTTTTTAACTTCACCCATTTTTTCCGCGTAATCGACTTAGCCATTTTCAATGTTACGTTTTCGCGTTTACAATGTTAAGTTTTCGTGTTTAAGTCCATTTCTTTCGTACTGTACCACCTAGGACCACCACACTTTCACAGCTTCATAATCAAGGGGTACCCACCACATATCACTATCCAATATGTTACTTTTTTTTTTTTTAACTTCACCCATTTTTTCCGCGCATTCGACTTAGCCATTTTCAATGTTAAGTTTTCGCGTTTACAATGTTAAGTTTTCGTGTTTAAGTCCATTTCTTTGGTACTGTACCACCTAGACCACCAAACTTTCACAGCTTCATAACCAAGGGTGCCTACCACATACAACTATCCAACATGTGACCATTTTTTTACCTTCACCTATTATTTCTACGTAATTGACTTAGCCATTTTCAACGTTAACTTTTTAACGTACGTCTGGTTAGAGTTTTTTGGTTAAAACTTTTTCGTATACTATATCTCTGCAACTGCTTCGCCCATTACCTTGAAACTTCACATGCGTGTTTATCATCATCCATATTTTCATTCTAACCCCCAACCGTGCGGCCCCTGTGCCCAATGTCAAGGTCAAATTACTTTGAATTTTTTTGTTAAAGTTTTTTCGTGTACTATATCTCTGCAACTGCTTCACCCAATACCTTGATACTTCACATGGGTGTTTATCATCATTGTCGCACTGCTTGCGGAAAGCGCGATCCTGTGCCCAATGTCAAGGTCAAATTACTTTGAATTTTTTTGTTAAAAGTTTTTTCGTGTACTATATCTCTGCAACTGCTTCACCCAATACCTTCATACTTCACATGGGTGCTTATCATCATTGTCGCACCTGCTTGCGGAAAGCGCGATCCTGTGCCCAATGTCAAGGTCAAATTACTTTGAATTTTTTTGTTAAAGTTTTTTCGTGTACTATATCTCTGCAACTGCTTCACCCAATACCTTGATACTTCACATGGGTGTTTATCATCATTGTCGCACCTGCTTGCGGAAAGCGCGATCCTGTGCCCAATGTCAAGGTCAAATTACTTTGAATTTTTTTGTTAAAGTTTTTTCGTGTACTATATCTCTGCAACTGCTTCACCCAATACCTTGATACTTACATGGGTGCTTATCATCATTGTCGCACCTGCGTGCGGAAAGCGCGATCCTGTGCCCAATTTCAAGGTCAAATTACTTTGAATTTTTTTGTTAAAGTTTTTTCCTGTACTATGTCTCTGCAACTGCTTCACCCAATACCTTGATACTTCACATGGGTGTTTATCATCATTGTCGCACCTGCTTGCGGAAAGCGCGATTCTGTGCCCTATGTCAAGTTCAAATTACTTTGAATTTTTTTGTTAAAGTTTTTTCGTGTACTATATCTCTGCAACTGCTTCACCCAATACCTTGATACTTCACATGGGTGTTTATCATCATTGTCACACCTGCTTGTGGAAAGCGCGATATCGTCAGCATTTTGGCATACGTTCGTCCGTGTGTCCGGTTAAAGTTTTTTGGTTAAAGTTTTTCCATCTACTATATCTATTTTTTTTGTGTCCATGCCTCGCCCCAAGGCGCGACATGCAGGCCACGGCCATCTAGTCTACAAAAAGTGGGTATAATTATGTTATCCAAGTGTCTATGCTTGGAAAAAACCTGGCCTTCGTGGCTTTGCCTCGTTTCTTGTTTTTTTATAAATTGCTTATGTTTTCCTTTTCGGGGCTTGAAATACAAAATCAAAACTGGCTTTTTTCCCTGTGATCCGTTAAAGGTACATGCCCACTCAGTAGGCACAAACTGTTCTTTATATCAGAGACATCATCTGAGACATTTTATGAAAAAAAAAATAAACGTTCATTCACCATTACCCAACATATTGATTGGCATTATTATACATTTTATATCAGACATAAATTTCCCCACTGAAATCAGGGCGATAACCGTGTTTCCTTATTTTTTGATGTGCAATGATCATACTTTATAATCTGTCGAAAATATTGTTTTTTCAGGAGACGCATTTAATTAGTATAAATAATTAAAAATTATCATGCCATATTTGCATATGAAAATAGCCTAATAGTGAAATAGTCACAATTATACACTTATTTAATTCCTATAAAGAACATTTTGTGCCTACTGAGTGGGCATGTAGTAACCCTCCATGGATTGTACACCTGAACAATTATTCAAATGACTGTTTAAGAACTTGCAGACGACTTTTGATTGAACTTGATAATATACCACAGTCCATTCCAGTTATTTAGTGTTGAAAGGGTTATGGTAAGCTTGCATACATATTTCCTGTTGTACTTTTAGACGACATTGCGGCAGTTTAAAGAATCAGATTTCTCGGTTGTGCGGCAGCATGAAGAGTTTGTCTGGCTACATGACAGATACGTGGAGAATCCTGAGTATGCCGGCGTAATCGTAAGTTGGGAATTCTATAATGGGCAGCTTTACAGGTGCTTGGCTTGGTGATGGAATGGGCGAATAAAATTGGATGTAATTCTTTAACGTTTACATCTTGTACATGTGATAAACAGTATATTATACCATCCCCACTTACATTTTTGTTTGTTTTTATTTTCTACATGTTTAAGATAATGTTAACGTCCTATCATCTCGTCCATGACCTGCCTGTGCTTTGATTTGTAACTTGCAAATGTTTATATTTATCAATTGTTTGCCCATTTTTTGCCTCCGCAGAATGGTGCCAGGTGCATATCATTGCATATAGTGTTAGGTTTGTCCTTGCATACAAGATCGTTTCCGCACAGTAGCTTGAATAATCCACCATAGTCCACCATCAAATGCTTAATATTTCACACATGCATTCCTGTAAGGCTCTACTACCATGCTGTGCCAAATCCACGACCGTTCAACCCCCGCTGATCCCAAGGTCAAGGTCAAATACTTGGTTTTCTTTACGAAACTTAACATCAGAGAAATAAGTTATAACTTCTATTTCCTTCATTGAAAATTCTTAATATTTCAACGTGCATTCCTCTAAGGTTGTACTATCATGCTGTGACAAATCTAAGTCTCTTTACAAAACTTATCATCAGAGAAATCGGTTATAACTTCTATTTCCTTGCTCGGATCTGCTTCACATTTCACACACACACATTGCTCCAATGGACCTCTCTACTGCAGTAGCCATTGCTTGTCGTAAAAGGCGACTAAACTGGCTTAACGATTGGGTTCATACTTTCCGGAACCCACTATACCGCATTTGGCCCTCATGTACATTTTTGGCTTTCTTGTATGTGAGAGTTGAGTCAGGCTATGCCCCATATATATAAAAGTAAGATTAGCGCTAATCCTATTACTTTTAGGGGATGGGATAAATGATGCTGGTGTGGCGAGGGCCTGGCACCAGATCAGGTTGTTCTAATTTCAGGACTGAATATATATTTTGATTGTAAATATTGAGTTCTGAAGTTGGGATTTACCCCCCTTGGACAGGTGGATACGGGACTCGACCCCGTTGACCCGTCTGCGTGTAGACTCCCTGAGGCTTGTACCTCTATGTCAGAAAAGCGGACGTTAAACCCTATTCACTCACTCACTCACTCCAATGGACCTCTAACACCGTGTGACAAATTCACGTTTGTGCCACCCCCGCTAAGCCCAGAGTCAAGTCAAGGTCACAAGCCCACACACTTGGAAACTTTTTACATATTTAGGGGTACCTGGGCCCACAGCAGAGGGTATTCCGTAAGCCTCGCTTACTGACCAATCTAGTTATACCTTGTACTTTGTCGGCCCACGTTCAAGACCAGGTTGGCGATACTGGTAGCAGCACCATTCTGGCTACTAAATATCTCAGATATTATTTGAAAAAGTACTACATGTACATTGTATGTTTTTACAAATATTGGAACACATGTAAAATAGTGTTGTCTTTTTTTGCGTTATCTTTTTTTGCGTTATCAATTCATTCTGTCTACTAATTTCAAAATGCTAGCACCAACCCAGCAAGATGACAGGGGCTAAAATACTACATGTAATAGACATTCAGTCGGGGCATCTGTTTGCCGATAGGCCACAATTCTTGTTTCTTTTACTGTATGATTATAACACAAATTGTATAAATCCATGTGCAACAGTAATATAAATATTTGAAAAGATACAACATTCGCAATTGATTTATTTAATGGTGTGTAACGTCCTTCGGTCATTTTAGGCCAGGTTAGGGGATAGAATCACATTGTTTACAATTGAAGGAAATATTGCATATACTAGTGCTTTTCTATTTCGGGAGATGTTATTAAACGTTAGCACTATTGTAACTGAAGCATTATTGACTGAAAAAGGCGAAAGGGTGTAACATCCCAGCAATAAGTCATATCGAAATGGTCACATCTACTGAAAACAGCATTGCAGTACAAGCATGAACACAACTATTCCATTTTGTGATGGGCAGAGAGGACAGTAAAATATGTAATGTGTATTGATACAGCTCAATAAAAGGAATATACCGGTAGGAACAAATTCAATTGACTGGTGAGTTTGGGTGTGCAGAAAAGTGTTCATGTATTCACTGAATATAATACATTTATATAAACATCATTTTCTGCACACCCATGCTTATATGCCGTTACAAGATGGATCCAGCCTGTACCAACGAAAACAAGCCTGTCTGTTGAGGGTTTATGTCACCATTCATTTATCTGATCATCCACATGTATAGATTCCGCCCCCACCCCCGAGGCCAGACTTCGATGCATCACGGGAGAAGTTGCAGAAACTCGGGGAGGGTGAGGGCACGATGACCAAGGAGGAATTCACAAAGATGAAGCAGGAGCTCGAGGCGTGAGTACCCGTCGCCACTACCCACCACACCCCCTCACGCCACCGTCCCCATAACCCCATACCCTCTTACCCCACATGTCACCATACCCATGCACCCCACAGCCGACATAGTTAATTTCTGTTTCCTTTACCAGGGCTTGATATTTCAAACATACATATCACATGGATCTAGATCATGTTGTGACAAAATCTATTATTCCATCAAACCCCTGCTAATGTTCAACGCCGTAGGCTCAGACTCGCTCAGTAGTGCATAAATATAGAACATGGATCAATTTCTGTTTCCTTAGTATACCTGTTGCCTTTCTATCATAATCCTCACATCAAAGTCTTAGCTGCAGGCGAGTAATGTTCTTATGTTGCAAGCTTTTATGCAGTATACCCTATTGTCATGGATTATCTGCAATTATTGAACTGCAGCAAGTGAGCAGTGGCTCACGGATATCCCCGGTTGCCTCCTGGTCTGACCAGTAAAAATCATTTGGCCTTGACCTTGGACATGAAAGGGCTATAGAATGAAAATATTGATGATGACAAAGAAGTATATGAAGTTTCAAGTCAATTCGACTTACAGTTGCTGAGATAATGGGTACCCAAAAAGTTTGGATGGAAATACGAAAACTATATACCCCATTTACATACTTTGTGTGCCGGAGGTGTAAAAATGTTATATGCATGTGTAGTAGTAAACTTGTACTTCAACACTGTTTTGCTATACAATCCATTTGTACATATGCCAAATAGAATAATGTATTTCATGAAGATATAATTTACACATTATTATTTAAAATCATTACAACATGTACACATACATTCCTCGTGTTCACATTTTTATTTGTATTCATCTTGTACGGGCGGGCACAGCAATAACTCGAGTACTACTTGACAGATTGTAACCAAATTTTTAATTTTCGCACTCTGTATCCTTGTCGTAAATTGGAAGTATTATGTATTCATCTTGTACGGGCAGGCGGCGGGCGGGCACAGCTTGTCCACGCAATAACTACAGTTCTACTTGACGGATTATAACCAAATTTGGTATACATGTTTATCACGGCAAGCCGAAGAAGCCTATTGATTTTCAAAATTTTCCGATGACTTATCTCCCCTTGGCGGCCATTTTTATTTTTTGCACTCTCTATCCTTGTCCACGCAATAACTCAAGTTCTACTTCACCGCTCGTAACCAAACTCAGTATACATGTTTATCACGACAAGACGAAGACGCCTATTGATTTTGAAAATTTTCCGATGACATATCACCTTGGCGGCCATTTAAATTTTCCCACGTCCATGCAATAACTCATGTTCTACTTCACCGATCGTAACCAAATTTTGTATACATGTTTATCACGGCAAGACGAAGAAGCCCATTGATTTTGGAGGCCATTTTTCCCCCATTTTTCAGTGAGTTATCTCCCCTTGTTGACTGGCCTTGCCTTGACGGGCGTATATTGTGACTTGTGGCACTGTTGTTACAAACTTGTATTAGCCTACATGTATGTAAGTCTTGCGTTACCCTGACAATCTGGTTAATTTCAGGGAGTATTTAGCCACATTTAAGAAGACTGTAGCCATGCATGAAGTCTTCTTACAAAGATTAGCTGCCCATCCATTGCTGAGGACAGATGTGAACTTTGAAGTGTTTCTCGAGTTTGACCAAGATGTAAATATAAATTTTATGTCATATCATGTTGTAGTATTTTTTTTTTTAGAAAATTGTAATTTTTTATCGCCAATTGTTTATTTTTATCCTATTGGTTATTCCTTTTTTTTTTTGATTTTTATTTTTTTTTGAAGTGGCGATGTTTTGATTTTCCTCAGCGGAATCCCTGACACGGGATGCAGTTAATGATTTGTCAGTGCTCGGCACTGGACATGTGGAATTAAAAGTACATGCCCACTCAGTAGGCACAAAATGCCAGGTTATAATAAAGGGAGACAGATTGTTTTGTATATTCTGTAGATATGACATTTTCTGGCAAAACAAACATTCATTCACCATTAACAGACGAAAAGTTTCACACTGATATCAGGGACGATAACCGTGTTTCCTTAAAATGTTAATGGACGTTACTATTTATTATAAATCTGTATTTATTTTTTGATGTGCACTGTTCATACTTTATAATCTGTCAAAATTTTATTTTTTCGGGTGATGCATTTAATTAGTATAAATAATTAAAAAATATCATGCCTTATTTGCATATGAAAATAGCCTGATAGAACCGCGAGTCACTATCAGTAAAATAAATATTACTAAATGATTATTTCTGTATAGCGGGCACTCGTAATTTTTAGAACTAGTGGAATAGTGATAACATTATACACTTATTTAACTCCTATAAAGAACATTTTGTGCCTAGTGAGTGGGCATGTACCTTTAACGGAAGCCCAATATCCCAGATGTATGTCATTTGCACCCTCAATTATGTGCCTTTTGAAGTCGTTTAGATGTGCAGTATGTTAACCCTGAGAATGCGGGAAACAAAAATTGTTGTCTGCTGTTGGTTTATATTGAGTCTTCTTAATCAATAAAAACATGATTTGACAGTACCTCAAGAACCATTTCTATTGGAAATGAAAAATAAAAAGGAAACAGCAGACAACATATTTAATTCAGCATTGTAAGGGTTAAACATCATAGCCATACCAATATAAATATGTGTTGTTCAATATCTGTGGTACAGGTATTGCACATACAGGTTTTGTATTAATACATAAGTATGTAATGTTCTCCATCTGGTCAGTGACTGATGTTTCAACACTTCGTAGCATGCAATTGTATATGAGTACACATACAGCATTGCATACTAATGAAAATGTACAAGGAAACATGAAATATTGTGTGAATATTTTCAGGCTAATCATATTCATATCTACACACTCTAATCAGTGTCTTCTACAGTGTCACCCACGATGACAACTGAAAAAAGTGGCGACTATAGAGTGACTATAGTCGCCACTTTTTTCAGTTGTCATCGTCCGCGTCAACAAATGCAAAAATAAAAGTTTGTACAAGTTTCTTGATCATGATATAACTTTAATAGTACTTGACGGATTTCTTCAATATTTGGACACTTGATACATGTGAGCATGTGAACACAACCATGCCACCATTCAGACCTTCACATTGTTGCGGAAACACTTAGCCATTAGTTTGCGTCAAATGGTTTGTCCAAGTTTCTTGATCATCATGTAGCTTTAATATTACTTCATGGATTGCTTCAATATTTTGACATTTGATGAATTTTTTTACGTAAAAACAGTTTTTACAAGTTTCTTCATCATCGTATAACTTTAATATTACTTAGTTGTTTGCTTCAATGTTTGGATATTTGATACATGTAAGCATTTGGAATACACTACTGCGGCAACGAACATGCCTTTGACCTTCACATGGTTGTGGAAACACTTAACTGTTTGTTTATGCCCCTATGCGATAGCAAGGGGTGCATATTGCATTGCTCTTGTAGTTCCGTACATCCATCCGTGTACATTTATGTTGATAAGTAAAAAACTTTGAGTGGGTGGTTGGAACGTGATGGCATAAATTATCGGTAGGGGTTTCTCCTTATAGGAATCACAATTTGCCTGGTTTGGCCCTCAGTTACGTTTTTATCTTTGGATCTTTTGTTACCTGGGAGTTGAATTGGGTTATTTCCCATTATAAAAGTAGTCATATTTTTACTGATCCTGCTGCTTTTGGGAGAGGGCCAAGTGATTCTGGTGTGGCGTGGATCTGACATCAGATCAGGATTATTCTGATTTCAGGGCGGAATATACAGTTTTATATTGTCTCGCCCACAAAAGCGGAAAGCGAGACTAAGGTATTGCTTTTCCGGAGTCGGCGGCGTCGTCATCATTCAATGTTAAGTTTTCGTGTTACGGTCATTACTTCAACACCTTATCAGCTACATTTATCAAACTTTATACATACCTTTACTATGATATGTAGATGAATATAGGACTATTCTCGGGGCCCCAGGGTCAAGGTCAAGGCCCCAGGGTCACGGCGGAACAAGACGAGACATTTGATTCCGCGGAATTCTTGTTGTAAATACAGGGCTTAAAAATATTCACTTTTTGTACTTGCCCGGCCGGGCAAGTACAATTATAATCTACTCGCCCAGACCAAAAAGCTACTTGCCCAACATTTTGGGAAAATGCAAGAAGTAGTAATACCTTTTCGAAAAAGGTTAGGCAATTAACTTGTTTTAGAACCATCCAGTAGAATAGTACATAACATATATATGCTTTCTGAAATTATTTTATGCAATAAGAAATATAATGAGAACAAGTGTTATTTGTGGCTGTGACTGGAGAAATGGGGCTTATGGGTTCTGCGACCAGTGTAGATCCAGATCAGCCTGTGCATCCGCAGTTTGATCAGGATCTGCACTGTTCACTATTCCATCAATGAAACACTCATCATGCTTCCAACATGCACTATAGATTATTATCAGACTACAGGAGCTGGAGGGTGTGGTATTTGATCAGGACATACACTGGTCACAAATCCCATAAGTCCCATTTCTCCAGTCGCAACCATAATTTTAATTAAAACACGGGTGCATCATTTAGAAGACGATCTACGCATCAATTGTCCAGATGTTTTGTAACTTTATTAAGCGTTTCCAATACACAGATTCATTTTGCAGTGGCTATGTATGCAGCGTCTTGGAAACTATTTTAATTCAGTATATTCGCTGATTATTATTAGCGCAAGTGTACGCTGACCATCGTACAAAGTGTGTAGTTAACGCAGTACACTTCCAGCGACACGCCCTGCACAAATTGCATCTGGTGAGAATTCCCTCACTAACACACACGAGGCACACAGTCAGCAGACACCGTGGTCTGTTTTAGGAGTGAGTAAATATTACCCGCCGAGCGCATAGCAACTGTCTGGACGTCCAATTGTAATTGATCAATATCCCGGTTTCTAATGTAAACATTAAAAACATCATTTCCGGTTTTGAGATCGCGGAAAGCGTTAGGAAAACCAATAAAAGAATGGAACTTAAGATGCAAATTTTGTCAGTTCCGTAAATTTTCGGAAAATACAGAATGGCCTTTCCCGATTTGTCACTCGTCAAATCGGGCCAGTGACAAGAAAATCCTCTCGCCAACACGAAAATCGACTCGCCATGGCGAGCGGGGCGAGTGAATTTTTAAGCCCTGAAATATTCAGTTCTGATTTTGGGATTTTCTGCCCATTTGTACATGTACTTGTACAGGTAATATATGGGATTTAGTAGTAAACCCATTGACCCAGCCCTAAATTATCTTAGCTGTTGATAGGCCGTTAAACCCCAACAGACAAATAAACTAAAATTGTGTACAAGTTTCTCCAATTCCAGAGTCCAGTATGCCATGGGGGCATATCTATGTTTTACAAAGATAATGTCTAGTTTAGTCAAAAAGTTTGTACAAGTTTCTTCATCATCATAGAACTTTAATATTAGTTGCTGGATAGCTTCAATATTTGGAAACTTGATACATGTGAGCTTTTGAAACACACTCATGCTCCCATTAACATGACTTTGACCTTCACATGGTTGTGAAAACACATTTTGTTACGTCAAAAATATATCATATATCATCATATATAACTTTAATATTACTCTGCTGATTGCTTCTATATTTGGACACTTGATACATGTGAGCATTTTGGAAGAGACTTGTGTTGCCATTAATATAACCTTTACCATTCTATGATGGTGATGTAATGCTTACTTTAGCACATGCCCATGATCATGTTACTGTTCAATGCCTTGGCAGGCTCGACACAGCTTCTGTGGTGGAATTCTTGTTTAATTGTTTTGTCTTTAATTTTGTTCAGTTACAAGCTCGAGGCAAGAACAAGAAAGAGAAGTTGGGCGGGTTATTCAAATCATTCACAAAATCAGCTGATGAAGTTCTTCTATCTGGTCAGAAGGTGAGTGACCGTGTAGGCATGTCAAATCATATTCTATAGTGGTTCCTGCTGTAGCCAATAGTCGGTCAGTGATAGAGAGCTGTTGACCTTAAGATTGTCTTTAGTAACTCCCGATTGATATTGTTGTCTGCGGTATACCCCTGTGATACCTACTGTCTGTTTCACGAAAGCTGCCCAAATTTTTCGGCCATATAAACAATTCAAAAACCATATTTTTTTCCATAATATTAAATTAAAGGAAAATTTAAGAATGAGCCTTCTTTTTATTTCGTGAAATTTGGTAAAATATTGATTTTATTGCGAAAACAAAATTTCCCCATGTTAAATCCCCATAGACATCTTCACGGAGTGAAGATGTCTATGGGGATTTAACATGGGGACATTTTTTAGAATTTCAGAAATACTGGACCGATTTTGAAAATTTAACTTTTGTTTTCTTAGTTAGATCATTTCCAAGCTATCTAGCTAGGTTTCGGAGTCAATTTCCAATTTTTGACTCCTCCCGCAACCTTTTTCCCCCATGTTAAGTTCCCATACTGAGACAAATCAATTTTTCGTAATAAAATCAATATTTGACCAAATTTCACGAAATAAAAAGAAGGCTAATTCTTAAATTTTCCTTTAATTTAATATTATCTAAAAAAATATTGTTTTTTAATTGTTTATATGGCCGTAAAATTTGGGCAGCTTTCGTGAAACAGACTATAGTATACACAGGGCTAGAGATATAGTTTTGTCTTTTTGTCCATTCGTTGTCCATCTGTACATCTGCCCATAATATAAATTTTGCCTTTTTACTTGTAAGACTTGAACCATAATAGGTAGAGGCTTGATACTGGATGTGTGGTAGACATAGATAGTGCCTAAGTTTATGAATTATCTCCCACTTTCAGTATAGGAATGAATGGCCTTTTTGTGGAATTTATCGGGGTATAAACTTGGAAAAGTCGCGGGAATACTGGACGAAGGCCGGAAGGCCTCGTCCAGTATTCCCGCGACTTTTCCAAGTTTATATCACCGATAAATTCCACAAAAAGGCCATTCATTCCTTATAATTCAAGAATTTTAAATAAATTCATCAAAAAAATGTGTTTATTTTCCGTTTTCTTAAGAATTATTTTAACTGCGCCTCACGGTTACGGAAAGTAGTTAGGCGTGGGAGTTTACTGGGATATAAATTATGATGAATTTATTTCAAATGCTGGAATTATAAGGAATGAATGGCCATTTTGTGGAATTTATCGGGGATATAAACTTGGAAAAGTCGTGGGAATACTGGACGAGGCCTTAAAAAATTACAATTTTCGAAAAAAAAAAAAAAAAAAAAAATCTAGCTTTGTCTATGTCCCTAATAATAACTGGGGCCTTCCTATTGACTCTATTATTGCAAATGGTAATCAGGATCTACACTGGTAACATCAATATGTTGTAAGTAACTTTTTCTCTGCCAGTGACAGGTATATGTAACCAGAGCTCCAGTTAAGGTGCGTAATTTGGAGGTAAATTTCTTAATTCTCCACCAAAAATGGCAAGTTGGGAGTGCTTTAGAATCGTCTCAATGAGACGATTCTAAAGGACTCCCAACTTGCTATTTTTGATGAAGAAATAACAAAATTTCACCCCAAGTTGGTCAAATTACGCACCTTAACTGGAGCTCTACATGTAACAAGACTCACAACTCTGTTTCAGGATGTCGATGATTTCTTCGAAAGTGAGAAGACATTTCTTGTGGAATATCATGCCAAGATTAGAGACGCGACTCTAAAATGTGATAAAATGACAAAAACACATAAAAGTAAGTTCATCTCCCATATTCCAATATTCCAGCTGTGATATATTATTAGGTGTCTTCAGATGACTGTTACGTTAACACCAGTTTAGCATTTTGTAGGTTAAATAAAGCATTATTATGCCCAACCATGATTGCGGAAGGGGTATTTTAAAACAATTTTCTATTAATCCGTCCGTCATGTCTGTCCGTCATGAATCTTGTAACTTGTAAGACATTTAACTCCTTCAACCATGCAGTGATATTAAAAGTGGATGGGTTATCTTCCTCTTTTATTATGCCACCGTAACAATGTCTGTCGGTAGACAATATTCCTTGTCCGACGAACTACTTTTTTTGGCTCTTCATATTCGGTATACAGCCCTACCATCCTACCACCCTACATACAACCTTACCACCAAGTACAGGAGTTTGTAGCGTAAATGTTTCCCTGTCCCACTGATCCATCCACAATAATGCCCCTTTTTATACGCCCGGGACGTATTATGTATTCATATTGTACGGGCGGGCACAGCTTGTCCACGCAATAACTAGAGTTCTACTTAACAGATTTTAACCAAATTCGGTAAACATGTTTTATCACGGCAAGATGAAGAAGCCTATTGATTTTGAAAAATTTCCAATTACTTATCTCCTCTTGGCAGCCATTTTTAATTTTCGCACTGTATCCTTGTCCACACAATAACTCAAGTTCTACTTCACCGATCGTAAACAAATTCGGTATACATGTTTATCACAGCAAGACGAAGAAGCCTATTTATTTTGACAGATCGTGACCAAATTCAATATACATGTTTATCACGGCAAGAACCCTATTAATTGTCAGCGAGTTATCTCCCCTTGTTAACTGGCCTTGCCTCGACGGGCATATATTGTGACCTTCGGCACTCTTGTTTCACTCTGAAAATATATTGTTTTCCTTGTGCAGCGAACTACTATAGATTTTGGCTGATTTTCTTCATTTTTTATATATAACCCTACCATCAAGTACAGGAGTGTGTAACGTAATTTTTTGTTTCGCTCTCCCACCAATTCATCCGCAGTTATACCCCCTTTTTTGACTCAGATTATATATGTTTTCTTTATCCAGCGAACTACTTCTACAGTTTCTGGCCGATTCTCTTCATACTCCGTATACATTCCAACCATCTAGTACAGGAGTGTGTAACATAAAATGTTCGCTGTCACACTGATCCATCCGCAGTTATGCCCCTTTTCTTTACTCTGAAAATAATGTTTTTCTCCAATCACTGACACAATTTAATTGCAACATGGATTAGTGTAGATGGCGATCAGACAGTGTGTGGCCATGATTCTACTGGGGATACAGGAATGAGTCAATACTGCAGTGAACGTAGTTGTGTTGTTTGCCTCATGCAGCATCACATATCACTGTGTTGGATTTTACACAGACCCTGATGTACTCTAACACTACTTCTACTTTGCTTTCAGATGTAGCAGATAACTACATTCAGATATCATCAGGTTTTGTACAGTTAGCAACGATAGAAAACACAGAATTAGACAAGTTAGTATACACAAACGTAACTGAGCCACTGTCTGATGAAATGTACATTCCTGACTGGGGCCTGTTTAACTAAACTTTGTATGTCTAAGTTTGTAAGTGCGCAACTAAAATTTACAACCAAATTTGCATTAGCAGCCAATATTGGCCAATGTTTGGTGGATTTCTTTTAGATTGATTGAACCCTACAAAATTGTAATTTTGGTGGTAAGCATTTTTTGTCAGTATGATAGATATAATAATGTTTCCTGTAGCCGATTTCATGAAAATTGCAAAGTATACTTTTGTAGCAAAGTATACTTTGAGGGAGTAATCGTTTATTTTCCCTGAATTGCATTATTTCATATAGAACTAACGACTGCATATATTTGATGATTAAAACTATGCAGAATTATTATACTGAATTTATTACATTATCACAGTCAAAATGGCTGTGATAATGTAATAAATTCAGTGTAATAAAAATTCATAAATTTATCCTAAAATTGAAAATTTCTCCCTCAAAGTATACTTTGCTAGAAAAGTATACTTTGCAATGTTGGTGAAATCGGCTACTGAGCAAAACCCAGAAGCCCCATTTCTCCAGTCACACCCACACACGAGACACATCATGTGATTTTGTACCTAAGAACATGTGCAATATCGCATGAAAAATATGTACAAAATTTACAATGTTTTCTGTACATGAAATTTTCATAATCTTTTGACGTCATTTACAGGAAATATCACAGCTTCTGTAAATATTATTTCATGAAAAATCCACATGTTCTTAGGTACAAAATCACATGGCATGTTTTATATGTGTATTGCTGTCGGTGTCTGACGTTGTTGATGAATGGACATTAAACCCAGTTCAATCAATCAGTTCAACCCAGTTGTTTAAATGAATTTCTGTGAAAACTTTTAAAATAATTGTCTCCAGAATCTTTGAAAAATCATTAAAACAATAATTGACATGTTGTACACAATGGAGACGGAAGAGCTCAGGTAAACTAAAGTGTGACTAAGCATACAGCATTTATAGAACCGTGAACAGGAACCACTGTGTATTTACACATTGCATGGACGCAAAACCTATTAAATGTTTTTTTCTTTTTTCTTTTTTTTTGAAAGAAAGAAGAAAAAAACCGAAAAAAACAACCTATTAATGTGTAACTGTCGGATGGTGGCTATCATCATCCATCAATAATTGACTTGCTATTAACTTATGTGTATAAACCACATTACCATACAGTATTTGTGGATTGGAGAGATATGTTTTCCGGTTTACTACTGCATCTTTGCAAAATTTGAAAACTACATCAGATAATCTATAAATATGTATGTAACAAAATTTGCTTTTATTTATGACCTTTCTGTTTTTAATGTAACATTTATTTAACAAAAAATAAAACCAAAATTTTGGGAAGATAATACATGCTGTATCAACTGTTGTAAATTTATTAAGAAAATTGACTTGCCTCCCTTTGACCAACATCATATCGATGGTCTAGTAACATAAGGTCGTAACTGCCATGCTAAAGCATAGCACTTACTTACGACTGTATGTTACTAGACCATCGATATGTCAAACTCACATTAATGTTGTTTAACAAGTCTATATGAGTTGTCATTCTTGCATAGGTCATGGCTAGAATTAATTTCATATTAGATGAACGTTTGTCAAACATGAATTTGCCATATTGTTTGAGAAATATGAATGTTATTCATAAATTCCGGATGGAAGGAAATACTTTTTTATGCCCCAAGTCATGTAGTTGTGTGCCGACAGGCCACATTTTCTTCTTGTTGTCAACTATGCTTATATTAGCAGGGATTCCGCTGGGGAAAATAAAAAAAATCGCCACTTCCAAAAAAATAAAACAATTGGCGATAAAAAATTAGAATTTTCGATTTTTTTCGAAAATTCTAATTTTTTATCGCCAATTGTTTATTTGTATCGCCAATTGCGATCGCTAGCGGAATCCCTGTATTAGCATCATTGGAACATGATTTGTTGTGCCACAATCATACAGACCGCTGATTTTTGGAAATAATATCATCAATTTCATGATACATACAGTGGCATAGCCAGGGATGCGAGTGGTGCGAACGTACCGCCTAAATTTGAATTGAATGTAGAAATCAATATTATTTTCCGGGGAACGATGCTCGCGCACCCCTTTCCAAACTTGAAACAAAATTTGCAGCCCCCCTCCCCCCCCTGGCAAGAACCTGGCTACGGCATTGACATAGGTATTAATGAAACAGAGAATTTGTTGTTTTCATTCAACATTTGGTGTTCAAAAAATAAATCCATCTTACGCCGAATGCAACAAATATACTCCATATAATCAACTGAGAAATCGTACTCAATTGAAAGTATTTTATAACTATTTTACATGTTTACAAGTATTTCAAGATACACTATATTCACATATCTGTGAAAATACATACTGTATATTGCACTTCACTGGGATGATCAAACATTTATCGGGGATATAAACTTGGAAAAGTCGCGGGAATACTGGACGAGGCCTTCCGGCCTTCGTCCAGTATTCCCGCGACTTTTCCAAGTTTATGCTAGTGCCGTTTCTTTCATCATCAACATGGTTGTATAGTATTGCGAGCGTGTCACTGTTCAGCTGTACCAGTTGACTATTTCACCAACATTGCAAAGTATACTTATCTAGCAAAGTATACTTTGAGGGAGAAATTTTCAATTTTAGGATAAATTTATGAATTTTTATTATACTGAATTTATTACATTATCACAGCCATTTTGGCTGTGACAATGTAATAAATTCAGTATAATAATTCTGCATACTTTTAATCATCAAATATATGCCGTGGTTAGTTCTATATGAAATAATGCATTTTGGGAAAAATAAATGATTACTCCCTCAAAGTATACTTTGCTAGAAAAGTTGCAATGTTGGTGAAATCGGCTACAGGATCTGCATATATTGTTGTTTTATGGTCTTTCTCTCAGCCACTGGCCCAAGTTCTATTCATACTAGATCGCCATCTTGCCCCATGTGTAAGGTCACATTCAAGTTACGTTGGAATACATTTGCATCCATATTCTGCCTGTATGGATGCTTTTCCTCCCGTTGCTTTATGATAATGAACATATAATAATTATATTATTTTTGTCTTGTTTTCAGAGTATTTACCAAAGTTGCAGAAGCATTGGAAAAGGCTAGGGTAAGGATACACTTTGAAAGACCTTATTTATGTGTGTTAAGATCCAGGGTGTGGATGAAATGTTAGCAAAATTGTTGGTAAAAGAGCATTTAACAATAGCTTTGCATGGGTTTTCTGAACGTATATGACCATATGGGTGACCTGAATAGAGAAAGTAAAATAAAAAAGTATTATTGAAATTATCGTTGTAAATGCTAGTTTTGCTAAATACATGTATATCATTCATATTTCATGCTGATGCGCTCTCAGTTAGTAGCCATGTGCCTTGCTTTGACTCCGCTACAATTCAGTTGTTACATATTTAAATTTGGTTATTTTTCACATCTGAGGTGCATTTATGAAACTGCTGCTGAATTGGCAGTACATGTAGTTAACAGAGCGCCAGATAAGGTGCACATTGGCGTATTTTACGCACTTATTTTAGCAAGTGGGAGTACAAAATACTTGCAGCAATGTGAGGATACGCATTGATTTGCAAATTGAGTAGTGACACTACTGTAATAAAGTTTAAAATTTACTTTGTTCGCTGCAAAAAGCAAACATTACTATTTATTTTCTGTATTTATTTTTTGATGTGCAATGATCATACTTTATAATCTGTCGAAAATATTATTTGTTAAGGTGACACATTTAATTAGTATAAATAATTAAAAAATAGCATGCCTTATTTGCATATGAAAATAGCCTGATACCACCGCACGTCACTATCCGAAAAATACTTATTACTAAATGATTATATCTGTATAGCGGGCACTCGTAATTTTTAGAACTGGTGGAATAGTGACACAATTATACACTTTAATATTTAATTCCTATAAAGAACATTTTGATCCAACTGAGTGGGCATGTACCTTTAATGCTGATAATCAGATGTCCTGGCAGATATTGGTTTGCTGTAGAACCATCCCAGAGAATGAATCTTGATGTTGAACATGCATAATTTATAGGTACCATACCACGTCTGTATAAGAAGCTCGCTGAGAAATACATTGCAGATTAACACACACAGATTGGTCTGCAATTTGATCAGTGGCTGCACAGTGGTGGCAAAGGATCTATTTACTCCGTTTGTATGCGATATCTTCCAAATTTATCAAATGTGCAGTACTAGTATTTGTAAAAATATGTGTCCAGTGAAGATCACCTATTAAACAGTATCTCTGTTGTTTTTGAATTTCCAGAAACTGGAGGGTCGAGTTGCCTCAGATGAAGATTTAAAATTAAGTGATACTTTACGGTACTATATGAGAGACTCAGCTGCAGCAAAAGATTTGTTATATCGACGTGCTAGATCATTAGCGGATTACGAAAATGCAAATAAAATCCTTGAGAAGGCGAGAACGAAAAATAAGGATGTTCCTCAGGTAATGCATGCATTGTTCAGGAATGGGAAATTTCAAGATTAATCCGGAAATCCGGATTTGAGGTCCCAGGGACCACTTTTGTGAATCTTGTAAATCCGTTGAGAATTTTTCGAAAATTGTAATTTTTTATCGCCATTCTCAACGGATTTACAATATTTTTTTTTTAATTGGCGATTCTTTTATTTTCCCCAGCGGAATCCCTGTTATAGATGTACTGACTTCTTGTTGCAAGTTTTATTTTAAATTGAAATGGATTATGTTGCCAATTTTTCCTTCCTAATTATAGCATATTTTTTCAGGGGAAAATGTGATCTATTTAATGCTAAATATACCTCAGAATGAAGCACAGAGCATCTAGAATTGAAAACAAATTATGGGGGGGGGGGCATGCCCCCAGACCCCCCTAGCAAATCGCAGCGCAATCCGCTGCTCAAATAATCTTTTAGGATTGGGGATAGTGTTACACTCCCATGCCTGATTGTTATGGTAGCCTTGGTTCTTTAATTGTGTTGTGAACTGCTGGCAATTATTCACTATCATGTGACTGCATTCTACTCTTCACTTCAGTAAATATTTGTCAATAAGTACAATGTATGCATATGTTGATTGGTTCATCCTATCTATCCATGACCATCCAACCCCCCACTGATCCCATGGTCAAGGTCAAATACTTAGTCTCTTTATAAAACTTAACATCAGAGAAATATTGTTATAACTTCTATTTCCTTCATCTAAAATGCTTAATATTTCAGACATGCATTCCTGTAAGGCTCTACTACCATGCTGTGCCAAATCCACGACCGTGCAACCCCCGCTGATCCCATGGTCAAGGTCAAATACTTAGTCTCTTTACAAAACTTAACATCAGAGAAATATTGTTGTAACTTCTATTTCCTTCATCTAAAATGCTTAATATTTCACTCGTGCATTCCTGTAAGGCTCTACTACCATGCTGTGCCAAATCCACGACCGTCCAACCCCCGCTGATCCCAAGGTCAAGGTCAAATACTTTACAAAACTTAACATCAGAGAAATATGTTATAACTTCTATTTGCTTGCATATTTAGACGGGGGGCATTCCGTAAGCCTTGCTGACTGACAAATCTAGTTCATACATGCATTCCTCAGATGATCCACTATCATGCTGTAACAAATCCACAACCTACCACCGATCCCTTACCCCAAGGTCAATGTCACAAAGTTAGTGTGTCCACAAACATAACGTTGGGGTAAATGTGTTATAACTTCTGTTTCTTTTCATGGAACACCTGCATTCCTCAAGTGACCCTCTATCATGCTGTAGCAAATCTATGACCTACTGGCCACGGCTTACCCCAAGGTCAAGGTCACAAACTTAGTGTGTTCATAAACTTCACGTTGGGGTAAATTTCTTATAACTTCTGTTTCTTTACAGGGAGCACTTTGATATTTAATACAAGCATCATCTGATGATTCTCTATCATGCTGTAGCAAATCCATGACCACGCCCTACCCCAACTTAACTTTGGCGTCACTTTCTTATAACTTCTCTTTCTTTACAGGGAGCCCTTTGAAATGCATACATGCCTCAATCTGATGATTCTCCATCATGCTGTAACAAATCCACGACCCACCGCCCATCACTGACCCCAAGGTCAAGGTCACAAACGTAGTGCGTTTATAAACTTACGTTGTGTTACTGAGAGCGTCTTGATATTTCATACATGCATTCATCTGATCAAGCACTATCATGCTGTAACAACAAATCCAGGACCCACCGTCACCCCTGACCCCAATGTCAAGGTCAGTTAGTTCGTTCAAATTATGGGTGGAAATGTTAATATGTTAGTCCCACGTTTGAGTCAAAGCTGCCAACAGATGAGCGTCGTCTTCTGAAAACTGTTGTTTCATTTACAGGCAGAAAATACCCAACAAGCATCTTGCGAAAAATTTGAGAAAATATCAGAAATCGCAAAGAAAGGTTTGTATAGTCCCATTATGTTATATACATGTACTGAAATGATTGAAAAACCCAACAAGGAGATAAACGTGTTATTGGACACCCCTATGTGAAACCGCAGTGTGCCACCTGATTTGGATAGATTATGAATTGTTATTTATCCTTGTAATAAAATATATTGTAAATTATGTAATGGGTAAATAAATTTACCTCATTATTGCATTTTTAAATTGTTTCAGTATATAAGTATGTTCAATATTGTTTACGAGTCTGTTAGGCATTAACCCTTTCAACACTACAGATGTGTATAGTGGTATTGGCAAACAGTGTAGATCCAGATGAGCCGGCTCGTCATCAGAATTTGCACTTTTTGCAAGTAATTTTTGAATGGACTAGTCTGAAAATCACTTTGTGACGATTGGATAGGTTGCAAAAGTAACACATCAAAATCCATTCCAGTTACTTACGGGTGAAAGGGTTAATAATGCTGCTGGCGAATCATAATTGTGATGAATTTAATTAAGATTCTGCACCTTACCAATAATTCAATATGGGTATATTTTGCCTACTGTCATATCATATATGTTTCAAAGTTAGGCATTGTAGAGTGTGGGAAAGAATTCAATATAGTGAACAGTGCACACTGTTAGCATGATTAGAATGAAAACAGTGTGAAAGTCAGTCAGAAAATCAAAGTCTTTTATTGTTTTTATGTTTCTTAACTTATAGGCCTTAGTCTCAGATATGGATGAAATGTGAGCAAAGCAGTTGTTATATTACCCTATTCGTGGAAAGTAAAAACATTTTGTTCAACGAAAGTTTGTGTTTAAGCGCTATAGCTAGAGGGATGAATTGTGACCGAGGGCTAAATTCCAATCCGGAGGTTGTGGGTTCAAACCTTGCCTGAGACATCAAAAATATTTTCATAGTATTTGCATGCCGCTGGTCTGTCGGACGAGACTTTAAACTGTGGTCACGTCTCTATATGACCCTAGCTGTCGCAACAATTTTTTCTTTCTCTCGATTTATTTGATTGCATATATGAATAAAATATGATCCTGTACATAAATACCGAAAGGGCCGTTGCAGTATATGAAGAAAGAAAAAATTGTTGCGGCAGCAGGTTAAGGACTGTCATCATGATTTGACACTTGACCTTGTTTTATAATTATAATGCGAGAACACGAGCAACTGACGGTCAATGGTGTAATCAATGCCGCAATATATGTCAACTGCCTCTGAAGAGAAATGTGCGACACACCGTATCTACTTTGTCGCACCTGTATTTAATAAAATTGCTATTTTTCCTCAGTAAAATGTTTTGCCAAATTATGTAATGGGTGCATAAATAACATGTTCAACTCCTTGCTGCATTTTTAAATCGTTTCAGCATATACTGTTTAGTTTATGCAATGTTTGCTTGTTTTTATTTGTGCAGGAATTGTGTTTGCATTCAGCAATGCGCGTGTATTCAGCAATTTGGGTGTTTTAGATCATTTAAAAAAAAATGTTTGTTTTTATTGTTTGTTTTTTTTTGGGGAGTGTGGCGGGGGCGGTCGTGGGATGAGGGTTGAACTATAATTATAGCAATTTGTCATTATTTGGAAAAGTATTTGCCACCATCCCACCAAACAGCTAGTTGTGGGAGCGGGTTAATGACTGTCATCATGATGGGACATTTGACGTAGTTTTATAATTATAATACGAGAAAACGTGCAACTGACGGTCAATGATGCTGTAATCAGCTGGCTGTGAAAAGAAATGTGCGACACACCATATCTATTTTGTCTCATCAGTACAAACCGTAGCTTCTTTTCGCGCAACACCGTATCCTTTTATGCTGTTGCTTACGGAAACTCTACACCGTAACAGGCGGTACAATCCATAGCGAGATTACTCAGAAAATGCCATAAAACATGTCATATTCTGCATGTAGAGATCTGACACTTTCCATGGATCAATTAGACTGTATTTACTCGATATCTCCACCGAAAAGGGACAATAACACGCGTTAGAAATCGGCACTTTCATCACGCTCCCTAGATTCAAATTTCACGTACAAAAAGGTGTCATCTTTGCAAGCGAATTATTCATAAAATACGTTGTCATTAGTATTGTGAGCGTGATCGTTGGACATCATATTTATTTCTGCGTCTGTGCATACCAGATACGTTGCTGATAATGTCCTGTAAGCTGTAAAATATTTAATTAAACTGACACTTACCTGCTTTCATTCCACTACGCCATCTTAGCGACATGTATATACCCTGTCTGCACATTATCACAGAAACTCTCCACCTTATCACAATACCGACAGTGTGAATGTAATAATTGTATTAAAAGAGTTTCAGGCAGGTTTGTCTTTGTGTCCTATATTCAGCATTGCGAAGTGAATTTGTGAAAGGAATTACGTGGATTTTTTCTTTCCTTGACTTGTTGTTTACACCATCAAAAGCTGACGTGCAAATGTGAGAATTAGCTCAAAAATGCCTGTTTATCACCAAGGACAAGTTGTGATTATTCATGCAATATTGATTCATATACATGAATATCAATTGTTTTGTGAAATACTTCTTCGGATGTACATTCTGAGACACAATTAGTAGCAAAACATACTCATCTCTATTTGATATAGCAAACATAATTCCAGCACAAAAATATTTACACAATTCCCTAACATTTGATTGGTCCGTAGCAAGTCTCTGTCCAAAATTTATATCCCAGTAAACTCCCATATGCCGAACTACTTTCCGTAACCGTGAGGTGCAGTTAAAATAATTCTTAAGAAAACAGAAAATAAACACATTTTCTTGATGAATTTATTTCAAATGCTGGAATTATAAGGAATGAATGGCCTTTTTGTTGAATTTATCGGGGATATAAACTTGGAAAAGTCGGGGGAATACTGGACGAGGCCTTCCGGCCTTCGTCCAGTATTCCCGCGACTTTTCCAAGTTTATACCCCGATAAATTCCACAAAAAGGCCATTCATTCTTATAATATTAACGAATGTACATGCTTTATAGTGGTTATATTCTATGTTTGGGACACCCCAGATATGTACCGGTTGGTTTCTGCTAGGCATCTATAATTATCAAAATACCGCAATCCTAAATATTCAGATACAATTTGGTTTGGGAAACTCCTATTAACCCAAAACAAATTGTACTGCCATACTAACCCGAAATATTGCCATGCTCACCGTTGTACGGAAACCATACATTTGTATGTGTTTCCCCAAATAAATGGTCTCCAAATAGTTGGGGTTGTCATAGTATAGTATCCATGCTTTCGCCAGTTAGTCATTCTGCTGCACAGCCAATACTAGTCTTATTTATCTTTCTTCCTTTCAGAGCTAACTGAGTTTAAGCAGAGAAGGATAGCATATTTCAAGAAAAACCTAGTGGACCTTGTAGAACTAGAACTCAAACATTCAAAGGTAATGTTGTTCACTATTTCTGTTCTGTCTTAGCAGTCGTATATATCAGAGGACACTTTTCTTGTGGTGACTTCAATTACCTACCCTGGAATAATTTCCTTCTTGCTTGGTCCTATTTCAATGGTCTTGTATCAGGCTGACGTTCCTATTTAAACGAGTTGTTGTGGGGGACAATCTCTTTTTCATGCCCCCCACTTTTTTAGCTCACCTGAGCGTCGCTCAGGTGAGCTATTGTTACCGCAATGTGTCGGTCGTCGTCGTCCGTCATCTGTCGTCGTCCGTCGTCCGTGAACATTTTCAAACGTCTTCTCCTCGGTAACCATTGGGCCTATAGTCACCAAACTTCATGGTCATGGTCCTTAGGTAGGGGGATTACAAAATTGTTAAAATGACGTCATTACGTAATCCAAGATGGCCGCCGTCTAACAATAGCACAAATTCTTCAAAAATCTTCTTCTCAAGAACTGCCAACCGGATTTCGACAAAACTTGGTAGGAATGATCGATATACAATGCTCTTTCAAAGTTCTTAAAATGGTGACCCCGGGGTCAAAAATGGGCGTGGCCCGTGGGGTCAAATTTCATTTTTGACCGAATATGGTCATGTCATATATCAAATTGAAGGTATCAATGAGGCGATCACTCTGGTGCATTTTTTGTCGAAATCGGATGGTTATGTCGTCCAAGATGGCTGCCGAAAGGTCAAAAGGTCGTTCTTTTATTAGAGATTTCAAAATTCTTCTTCACATGAACCGCTTGGCCCATGGTAGCCAAACTTAAAAGTTATGGTCCATGGGTGAAGCCTTTTCAGATTTGTTAAAATGGAGGTCATCGCTAATCCAAGATGGCCGCCGTCGAAAAATAGCATAAATTATTAAAAAATCTTCTTCTCATAAACCGCTAGCCGGATTTCGACGTAACTTGGTAGGAATGATCGATGTACAATGCTCTTTCAAAGTTGTTAAAATGGTGATCCCGGGGTCAAAAATGGTCGTGGCCCGTGGGGTAAAATTGGGGTCAAATTTTATTTTTGACCGAATATGGTCATGTTATATATCAAATCGAAGGTATCAATGAGGTGATCACTCTGGTACATTTTTTGTCGAAATCGGATTGTTATGTCATCCAAGATGGCCGCCGAAATGTCAAAAGGTCGTTCTTTTATTAGAGATTTCAAAATTCTTCTTCACATGAACCGCTCGGCCCATGGTAGCCAAACTTAAATGTTATGGTCCATGGGTGAAGCCTTTTCAGATTTGTTAAAATGGAGGTCATCGCTAATCCAAGATGGCCGCCATCTAAAAATAGCATAAATTCTGAAAAAATCTTCTTTTCATGAACCGCTGACCGGATTTCGACCAAACCTGGTATGAATGATCGATTTACAATGCTGTTTCAAAGTTGTGAAAATGGTGACCCCGGGGTCAAAAATGGGGGTGGCCCGTGGGGTCAAATTAGGGTCAAATTTTATTTTTGATGGCGATTGCTCTGGTGCAATATTTTTCGGAATCGGATGATTATGTCATCCATGATGGCCACCAAAAGGTCCATTTATTCAAGATTTTGAACTTCTTTTTCTCAGGCCGATGCTGGCCAAACTTAATTTAAGATCCTTGGGTGAAGCATTTTCAGATTTGATAAAATGAAAGTCCCCGCTTAATCCAAGATGACCGCGATCTAAAAATAGCACAATTTGTTTAAAACACATGAACTCAATGTCACATTCTCCTCTAGTGTTCATGGAGTCAGGTGAGCGAATTAGTTATAGCACAATTTGTTTAAAACACATGAACTCAATGTCACATTCTCCTCTAGTGTTCATGGAGTCAGGTGAGCGAATTAGGGCCATCATGGCCCTCTTGTTCTGTATAGCCGGAGGCATTTAGTGAGTCTGTCCATCCGTGTATCCGGCACATTAAAGGTACATGCCCACTCTGGCACAAAATGTTCATTCACCATTACCCCACGTATTGATTGACATTATTATACATTTTATATCATACGTACATTTCCACACTGATATCAGGGACGATAACCGTGTTTCCATAAAATGTTAACAGGCTTTCTCTATTTATTTTTTGATTTGCAATGATCATACAATGTAATTTATAATCTGTCGAAATTATGAGTTTTTCAGTAGCCTATTTATTTTTCCCGAAATGCATTATTTCATATATAACTAACGACTGCATATATTTGATGATTAAAAGTATGCAGAATTATTATACTGAATTTATTACATTATCACAGCCAAAATGGCTGTGATAATGTAATAACTTCAGTATAATAAAAAAATAATAAATTTATCCTAAAATTGAAAATTTCTCCCTCAAAGTATACTTTGCTAGATAAGTATACTTTGCAATGTTGGTGAAATAGGCTACAGGTGACACATTCAATTGGTATAAATAATTAAAAAGTATCATGCCTCATTTGCATATGAAAATAGCCTGATACCACCATGAGTCACTATCAGTAAAATAAATATTACTAAATGATTATATCTGTATAGCGGACACTTGTAATCTGGTTGGAATAGTAACACAATTATACACTTACTTAATTTCCATAAAGAACATGTTGTGCCTATTGTGTGGGAATGTACCTTTAAGAAGTTCGCTGGAGTTTCTCAATTATGTCATAACTTCTATATCCCTTGAAGGATTGCTTAAATATTTCAACACAGCATACCTGTGGACAAATGCCACACATCGATGCTGCCGTTAATACGACCATTACCTTTTGACCTTCACAACTTTGAATGTTTTAAAAGTTTGCCAGAGTTTCTCAATTCTGTCCAGTCTTCTATATCCCTTGAAGGATCATTATAATATTTCAACACGTCATACTTGTGCACAAATACCACTCATCAATGTTGTCCGTAATATGACCTTTTAACCTTTATTAAAATTTATTATTAACGTTTTGACAGTTTCTTCAATCAGCCACCGGGGGTATTCGTGTGCTGACGGACCACATTTTCTTGTTATTCATTTTCTTTGCACCCCCTTGCAGTGAGCGCAATATAGCCGGTGCTGCTATTGACGTTCATGCAGCATTTTTAAGTACCAAATATCTCCACAATGCAAGTCCGAGTGATTTGAACTTCACGTAGCTCTTTATCATCATATTTTTTATTCTGTAACCCACTCATGCGGCTCCCATGCCCAAAGTAAAGTTCAAATACTTTGAAATTTGCATTAAAGATTTTTTTAAAATATGCATGGAAAGTTTGTATGTGCCAAATATATTCCCAATCCCCCAAGTGACAAAGTCCCATTGACTTGAAACTTCACATACCTCTTTATCACCATCCATACGTTCATTGTATACCCCAAACATGTGGTCCCACATGCTTTAGGTTCATGTCAAATTACTTTTCAATAATTCCAGCACAAAAATATTTACACAATTCCCTAACATTTTATTGGCCCATAGCAAGTCTCTGTGCAAAATTTATATCCCAGTAAACTCCCACACCAAACTACTTTCCGTAACCGTGAGGCGCAGTTAAAATAATTCTTAAGAAAACGGAAAATAAACACATTTTCTTGATGAATTTATTTCAAATGCTGGAATTATAAGGAATGAATGGCCTTTTTGTGGAATTTATCGGGGATATAAACTTGGAAAAGTCGCGGGAATACTGGACGAGGCTTTCCGGACGAGGCCTTCCGACGTTGCCGGTCAATAGCGTGACGGTCAACGACGTTGAACGTCATGTAATCTGATGACGTCAAACAAACTTTAACGAAACAACAACGTCGCGCCGTCACGTGGGGCTAATGTAATGTACTGGGATATGAACGCAATACGTTGAATGGGCGCTTCCATTATGAATTCAAGGACAGTGTAAATATTGCTCAGTGGGCACGATAAACTGCCCACGCCATTATGATCTAGTTGTACTGCCTGTGTGTATGTAATGACGTGCTGCCCTTTCCATATTGGTACACTCATATTATCTGTCAATTTATCATTTGATGTTGGTTTTATTGTTTTCAGGCACAATTACAATTGCTGAAAAACTGCATAACTGCCTTAAAAGAAGGAGATGACTAACATAAGACAGTTCTCATTCATCGGATGAACCAGTGCCTGGGAGAGCAGTCTGTATAATCAGTGCTGACATTCACCTGTACATACCTCATGTCACACCGCAGACAGTACACACGCTGTTGACACCGTAATCTGCATGAGCCATGTCCTGATTTCAATAAAATATAGGTCTGACTCCAGTAGCCGATTTCATCAAAATTGCAAAGCATACTTATCTAGCAAAGTATACTTTGAGGGAGTAATCATTTATTTTTCCGGAAATGCATTATTTCATATAGAACTAACCACTGCATATATTTGATGATTAAAAGTATGCAGAATTATTATACTGAATGTATTACATTATCACATCCAAAATGGCTGTGATAATGTAATAAATTCAGTATAATAAAAATTAATAAATTTATCCTAAAATTGAAAATTTCTCCCTCAAAGTATACTTTGCTAGATAAGTATACTTTGCAATGTTGGTGAAATAGGCTACAGTATTGCAGCCTTTATCACAATTGGAATTGATGAAGAATTCACAGCTGATGGGCGAGATGCTGCAATGAGTTAACACTTTCAACACTATATACCTCTATAGCTGTGTTTGCAAACAGTGTAGATCCAGCTGAGCCGGCTCATGACGTCTCATCAGGATCTGCACTTTTGCAAGAATTTTTCATATTTTTTGTAACAAGAAACACCCCCCCCCCTTAATTATAAATGGACTAGCCTGAAAATCATTTTATGATTGGATGGGTCGGAATCATAACATACCGCAGACCATTGCAGTTACTTATATTTATTAGGGTTGAAAGTGTTAAATATATATCGGCGAACTATGATGATAAGCAGAGGGAGGTAACTCTAGAGCCTATCTATTATCATTGTTATCAGCTGTTGATTACACAACCTAGTTAGTTCCTGTCTGCTAGAACTGGCATGACATGTCCTGTAGCAAATGATGCAGACAGATATTATGTGAATCTGATCCTGGCTGCAGACTGCCCTAGGCTTCATGTGTGTAGCTGTGTGTGAGACGGAGCCATAGTGGAGTTGATGTGTGAAGTGCTGGTTGTTAGATAGACAGTACACCTGTAGTTAGTGCTGGTGGTGTGGATTGGCAGGCGGTACATGTGTATACTTGTATGTTTGTTATTCCTGTAGGTTGAACTGAGACCAAGTGCAATACATTTTTACATTTCCCACATTATGTGCTAGAAGAAACAGAAAACACTGACCGTTATAAAAGAATCAATACGACTTGGGAGAGACAGACAGCCGAGTGGCTCGGTTGTTAAGGCCTTGGTTTGGGTATATGTGATGCTGTTCACATGTCACATCAGAATTGTTACACCAAGCAACTACATGTACGTTGCTTTTAGTTCAAATTTTGAATCCACATTATAATCCTTGTGCAGAGATCCAGATAGGAATTTAGACATTGGGAGATGTTACACCATACTTTTGAAATCAATTTGGTTACGTACATTTTTAATTGAATATTTGAAACCTTATTCAACCACACTTTTCCTTAATTGTTTATTTTAGTATTTGGGTATTTCGAAACAATTTGTATTGTAAAATTTGTATTGAAAATAAGACTAATTTTGTGTCCGCTTGCGGAAAGCGAGACCTGGTTATCAAAATTACATCCGTGTCCATCTGGATAAAGTAAAAGGTCCTACGAATAGTGGTCTATAGAATGTATTCGTAGGACCCAGTCTTGTCAGAGATTATTTGTAGGCTCCGATTCAGACAGATAATCGGTCAAATCACACAGTGATTTTATAAGCGTTCTTATGAAGTTAATACAAACTTGATAGAATACCCTACAGACTACTGTCTGTTCCTTGTTTTTCTGCCGACAAACATTTGGGTACCGGTATTAACCATATGAATTCTAAACAAAAATCAATAACAATTTCTAATCAATTACAAAAAAGTCGCCCTCTCAAAAAAAAATATTTGATGAAATTCCTGATGATTTTCCTTTGGGAATTTAACAATGGGGGTAAAAAAGATTTTTTTATTTATGGACCGATTTTCAAAACTTAGCTTTTCGTTTTCTTATTTATATCATTTTCAAGCTATCTCGCCAGGTTTCCGAGTCAATTTCCAAAACTTTTAATTTTTCAACCCTCCTCGACACCTTCCTCCTCTTTTTTGTCTCATATTTTTTTCGCAATAAAATTAATATTTGATGGAATTTCCTAAAACCAAAAAAATGGGGAGGATGACTTTTGTTATTGATAAAAAAGTTTGTATTTAAATATTTTTCAGATTTAATACTGGTATGTTTAACCCTTTCCCTGTTTTGCGATATTTCGACTCTTCCAAATCAAAAACATCTGAATAAAAGAATCAAATGCTGGGTCAAATGATGGTTAAATTATCTGATAGAGTAGAAAACATTGTGGGAAAAGGAGAAATTGCTTGTTACAAGCAATTTCTCCTTTTCCCACAATGTTTTCAAAAGACATCTTCTGCAGAGGCGTCAGAAGTCGTCTCTATCAGGGAAAGGGTTAATAGCCAAAAGTTCGTCAGCAGAAAAACGTGGAATAGAGAGTAATGAAACATTGGGTACATATAGCTGCAATTTAATGGTTTCTGGTCATCGATTCTACCTATGTTTTTGCATTTTTAATTGCTTGTGTACCTCCCAAAACGCCGCATATCTGGAGCTCTTAATCGTTGAATGTTTTAGCTTAATTTGCTAATGTGCTAATCTCTGTAATATTATTATTTTGAACATGTTGAAATGAAACATTCCGTGTATGTACATGTGTTGGAAATGACCAACTGAAACTACTGTCTGTTCCACGTTTTGCTGCCGACGATCTTTTGGCTATTAAACATATTAAATTGTAAACATATTTAAATATAAGTACTTTTTCATCAATAACAAAAAAGTCACCTTCCCCAAATTTTTTTATTGGATGAATTTCCATCAAATATTGATTTTATTGTGAACAAAATATTTTCCTATGGGAATTTAACATGGGGCTAAATCTAGATTTTTTAAATAATTTTTTATTTGTGGACCGATTTTCAAAATCTAACTTGTTTTCTTAGTTGCATCATTTCCAAGCTATCTAGCCAGGTTTCGGAGTCAATTTCCAAAATATTTCTTCTTTTTTTTTTACTCCTCCCCTAGCGCTTCCACCTCGTTTCCCCCAACATAAAATCCATAGCAAAATCGTTTTTTCGCTATAAAATCAATATTTGATGGAATTTCATCAAACAAAAATTTGTGGGGAGGGTGACTTTTTTGTTATTGGTGAAAAAGTACTTACATTTAAATATTTTTTAGGTTTAATATGTTTAATAGCCAAACGTTTGTCGGCAGAATAACGTGGAACAGACAGTGAGCATTTGTGCAGAGCGTGGTCCAAGTGTGCTTGATTGTTTGGGTCCCGGCTGACAAAAGTGACCTTACAAATTACAATGCTCAGTTGAGTTGAAGATCAGCATAAACATCCATGCAGTCTTACTATAGGAATGAATGGCCTTTTTGTGGAATGTATCGGGGTATAAACTTGGAAAAGTCGCGGGAATACTGGACGAAGGCCGGAAGGCCTCGTCCAGTATTCCCGCGACTTTTCCAAGTTTATATCCCTGATAAACCACAAAATGGCCATTCATTCCTTATAATTCCAGCATTTGAAATAAATTCATCAAGAAAATTTGTTTATTTTCCGTTTTCTTAAGAATTATTTTAACTGCGCCTCACGGTTACGGAAAGTAGTTAGGCATGGGAGTTTACTGGGATATAAATTTTGGACAGAGACTTGCTATGGGTCAATCAAATGTTATGGAATTGTGTAAATATGTTTGTGCTGGAATTATTGGGGTGTACACTGTCTACCATCAGTCACTGAGATAGCTGACCGCCATTAGCAGTTGATCCCACAGGTAAAAGACTCGGATCTGTGACAAAATACTTGATCTCATACAGTACTATGTTCTATTTATATAGAACACAGTACTGTATAAGACCAGTGGGTGAGGTTATGGATTTTTTCATGGGCATTATTTTGTGTCACAGGTCCGAGTCTTCCATCTGTGGTTGATCTCAGTCCGACGGTATGAATGAATGAAATGGTAATAAGGATCTACATGGTTGTAGATGTTGTGTTGTTCCTTTTGTCAGACGGCGGCCCATATTCATTCTACATTCCACTTAATAAGAATCCTCTACCATATTTCATCGCCTCAGCCTTCTCCATAGTTGTCATTATAGGAATGAATGGCCTTTTTGTGGAATTTATCGGGGTATAAACTTGGAAAAGTCGCGGGAATACTGGACGAAGCGATAAAAAATTACAATTTTGGAGAAAAAAAAAGAAAAATATTTTTTTTCGAAAATTGTAATTTTTTAAGGCCTCGTCCAGTATTCCCGCGACTTTTCCAAGTTTATATCCCCGATAAATTCCACAAAAAGGCCATTCATTCCTTATAATTCCAGCATTTTAAATAAATTCATCAAGAAAATGTGTTTATTTTCCGTTTTCTTGAGAATTATTTTAACTGCGCCTCATGGTTACGGAAAATAGTTCGGCGTGGGAGTTTACTGGGATATAAACTTTGGACAGAGATCAATGTTAGGGAATTGTGTAAATATTATTGTGCTGGAATTATAAACTGATAAACCCGTTTAGCAAAATTATTTGCTTGTGGTTCAGCTTTTATTTAAAAATGTTGTACGAGACTTGTTTGTTTTCCTTTCCTACTTAGTTCTTGAAATTAACCAATTACAAATTCCTATTGAATATTCTAATTAAAAATATTGATCATTGTAATGAATCTGGGTATTTATATTGCAAAGGAAGCACCTGTGAACTAATATGCAGGGGCCCGTTTCATTAAACTTTCTACGACTAAAATGTTCGTAAGTGCAAAATTATGATGGTCTGTAAATTTCATATTAACATTGTTTTTTTGTAAATAATTATTGGATTTACATTTATTGAGCATAGGCTGCATATGCAGCCATATGCAGCCTATGCTCAATAAATGGGCCGCGCCATACGAAAACCGGGCTTAATGACAACGTCTTGAAAAGCGGTAAACGACGTCGGAAAAACGACGTTTGCAGCGTGGCTGTAAAAGTTCACATTTTGCCCTCCCATTTACGTTTACTGGTGTCAGTTAACATTAAGTGTGAACAGAAAACGGAAAATTATAACTTACTGAAACTTTCACTAATATGAGACGCTGCCTTGCACCTTAGTACACATATTAATTCGTCATGACTTGACGTCACGTACTTGTGACGTCACTGAACGTGAATACATGTTTGACGTTATGACATTGGTGTCGTGACAAAATATTATAGCAAGGATACTTGCACGAGTTCCTCGCAGCATCAATAACTTAGAAATGCTTCAGGCGCTATGCATTGTCGCCTAACTGTCGTTCTTTGACATTGTCACTCTTTTTCGTTGGTTATCCTTATGAATTCAAAATGGTGAACGCCTAATTTAACTGGCTACATATCAGCGAAGTCTTCTCTTACACTGCACCTTGAATCCTAAATAATCTTAAATATGAACAACCTAGTGTATGCCAACGATATTACCATCTATTATCTTGGTAAATTGAGACACTTTTGAACAATTCTATCCAGTACTTAGCGAATAATATGCCATTTAATGCCACTCATTTTATCATAAACGGAGGTAGACATGCAGCTATATAATGACATATATATCCAGGGTTTATACTGAATTTGGCAAAACAAATGCATCAAAATCTCTAATAGATTCAGAATCAGTGATTTCAATGCAGCTCCTTCATTGTTTGTGTATAAGCAATACATAATGCACAAAACACACAATGAGGTCGGTGGAGTTTTCGAAAAGTCTTGAAATTAATTGGAAATTTGATGGTCATAAACTTGCTTTTCGCACGATTTGTAGTATCAAATCATCAGCTTATCACTTCACTGCATACTAATGTATGTCTGAATCAGGCGATGGTAATGCGATCCTCAAGAAAGACACACGGCGACAATTATAAGGTATTAGGCTACCAAATCTGCCCGACGTCATGTTTTGTTACAAAGTCAATGTTATAAGCGGCCTACTTCCTACTTTAAAATATGTCGTCGCATACGAAATGTTAAATAATGTCGCTATTATTCCCCAAAATTATTTCAGACAGCAGCAAACAACAGGGAAACGCCAACACTCTGCCTTATTTGAAGATTATTCATACGGAATTACGTTACTTGGGCCGCAATCCAAAACATGACGTTACATTAATAGCAACTGCAATAAACATTATTTTCATACTTTGTCTTGGCCTAATGGGAAACACTTGGAAAGGTTACGAGATATCCAAATTTGGCTGACATGCGATAAAAGATGACAAATCTATAGGACTTGTCCGGGTATTTTATCAATACCCCTTATATACGCCGTTGATAAAAACGTAATTTCAACGTCAATGATCTAAAACGTCATATAAGTTTTTACCACGCGTCATAAAAATACTTCTAAAATGAAAAATAATTTGGATACATTGATAATTTTGGCGGCATATGGCTTTTAAAAGATGTACAATTCAGAATACGCTAAAAAGTAAAAACTGAAAATGTTGTCATTAAGCCCGGTTTTCGCATGGCGCGGCTCAAATGTAAATCCATAAATTGAAATTTACAGATGATCTTAAATTTGCACTTACGAACATTTTAGTCGTAAGAAGTTTAGTGAAACGGGCCCCTGGTGTAGAAGCACTTGATCAGAGTAATGACTCATTACTCGTCTATGTCTTGTTAAGTATGTGTTGATTTTTATTTTGTAGCCATTTATAGGTAGGAGGGCATCTTCATTTGCTCACCTCATTCTTTAGTACTTCTGTAGCAGATTTCATCATAATTATTATACTGAATTGTAACGCTGCTACATTAACCAGTCTGGCAAAAAAAAAAGCATCGTTTTATCTGTAGCCGATTTCATCAAAATTGCGAAGTATACTTATGTAGCAAAGTATACTTTGAGGGAGTAATCATTTATTTTTCCCAAAATGCATTATTTCATATAGAACTAACCACTGAATATATTTGATGATTAAAAGTATGCAGAATTATTATACTGAATTTATTACATTATCACAGCCAAAATAATATAATACATTCTGTATAATAAAAATTTATAAATTTATCCTTAAATTGAAAATTTCTCCCTCAAAGTATACTTTACTAGATAAGTATACTTTGCAATGTTGGTGAAATAGGCTACTGAACTTTCTGGGTACATATAGTCGCCACCCTCTATCTGTTCGTCTACACAACTGTGTGCGATATTTGCCTTAACGTATTTTGCTACCTACTAAGTCAGTTATTTCGGATTGGCTTGGAACCTATTCTTATTTGTCGCCATCCATAGTTTCATTCTCTAGAGCACCCATGCGGCCACTGAGTCTGAAATTTGCATTCAAGTGTTTTAGAGCGATACATCCTCCATCAGTGTTACTGATTTCTTTTGTTATTTCCGGCCAACTCACTTTCTTTGGATGATTTGGTCTGCTCATGTCTTGTAAGAAGCCCTGTTTTAACCATTAGACCGCTACACGCAACAATTGTCGTCTGCTTTTAGATGTTGCCTTATTTCTCAATAAAAACATTTTTTGACAGCACTTCAGAATCATTTCCAATTTCTGAAGTGCTGTCAAAGCTTGTTGTAAATTATTCTAAAGTGCTGTCAAAGCATGTTTTTAATGATAAGCATGGAAAATAGAAAATAAACAGCAGACAACAAAAATTAAGATAGCGGTGTAAGGGTTAAGTTAAGTTTGGAGTATATCATCCAACTTTCAATATTATTTCACCAAAACCATTCTGTCAACCATGAAGGTTGGTAGGTCACCGTGTTTATGTGCATGTTTTGTCTGTGTATTATTTCTGCATCGCACATGTTGTCCTTTGCCCAGGATGGTCGCGTATATTATTTACATGTTTACCAGTGTTTGAATATACATGTAGTTACCATTTCCATTCCTTACCAAGATCAATAAATAACATAGTTACGTCATTTTCGCTGTCATATTATGCTTGTGGTGCTACATGTTTAGTGGGCACATTAACGTGATGCATGTATTCGTTTTGTGACTGAACCTGCTGGTAGAAGATGCCTGCTGCTCATTCACAACGTGTTCTGTAGCCAATTTCACCAACATTGCAAAGTATACTTATCTAGCAAAGTATACTTTGAGCGAGACATTTTCAATTTAAGGATAAAGTTATTAATTTTTGTTATCCTGAATTTATTACATTATCTCAGCCATTTTGGCTGTGATAATGTAATAAATTAAGTATAATAATTATGCATACTTTTAATCATCAAATATATGCAGTGGTTAGTTCTATATGAAATACTGCATTTTGGGAAAAATAAATAATTACTCCCTCAAAGTATACTTTGCTAGATAAGTATACTTTCAAATTTTGATGAAATCGTCTACTGATAAAACGATTCTTTTTTCCCAGACTGGTTAATGTAGCAGCGTTACATTTGCAAGAACAACTATCCAATTTGTTAGCATTATCAATATTCCTGGCAATGTAAACTTGTGCATGGTGTTTTTTTGGATACACTGACTGTAATAAGATATGTGTCTAACACAGGCTAGGACGTGGTTCGATATATACAGCTGATATTAATACCATAAACACACTTTAAGGGGAAGGGGCCAAGTGACTTGGTGTGGTATGGACCTGGCATCAGATCAGGATTATTCTGATTTCAGGGAAGGGGTGGCAGGTGTGAGTATGGGATGGGTAATTTAACAATCGGGGTTCATCCTTACCAGAATTCCGACTGTAGACCTGGTTTGGCCCTCACATACGTCTTTGGCATTTTGTATGTGACAGTGGAATCTGGTTATACCCCTTATGTGAGGGATTACGATTATTCATATTCGTAATCCTATTTTAGGGGAAGGTTGCCAAGTGACTTTGGTGTGATATGGACCTAGCACCAGGTCAGGTTATTCTAATTTCAGGGCTGAATATATTTGTTCTCGATGTAAATATTCCTCCTGCTTTTGGGATTTTCCCCCCAATGCAGCAGGTTAAAATTGGATCGAACCCGTTTGCCCGGCCTTACATGACCCTAGCTGTTGATAGGCCGTTAAACACCAATAAACAAACAAACAAACTGATTTCAGGGCTGAATATATAGTTTTTTGTCGAGCCCGCTTGAGGAAAGCAAGACAGTGATCTCAATGACGTCCGGGTGTCCGTGCTTCCGTCCGTCCGAAATCTGCATTAAAGTTTTTAAATACCTTATATCTCTGCAGTACTAAGTCACATTGACTTGAAACTTCATATGCTTATTAGTCATCATCCATATATTCATGCTGTGTCCCACTCATGCGGCCCTTGTGCCCAAGGTCAATGTCAAATGCCTTGGCGGGCTCGACATGCGGTATGGACCTGGCACCAGGTCAGGTTATTCTAATTTCAGGGCTGAATATGTTGTATCTCGATGTAAATATTCCGTTCTGATTTTGGGATTTTTTTCCCAATGCAGCAGGTTAAAACGGGGTCGAACCTGTTTGCCCGGCCTTACATGACCTTAGCTGTTGATAGGCCGTTAAACACCAATAAACAAACAAAACAAACAATGTCAAATGCCTCGGCGGGCTCGACATGCGGGCCGCGGCCATCTGGTTTATTGTACTTGTACAGGTAATCAATGGGATTTAGTACTAAACCCATTGACCCTGCCTTAAGTGACCTTGATAGGCCGTTAAATACAAACAAACAAACAAACAAACCCCAATAAACAAACAAAACAACTAAATTCAGGGCTGAATATATTTTTTCTGGATGTAAATATTCCGTTCTGATTTTGGGCCCCCCCCCCCCCCCCCCCACCCCCCCCCCCCCCCCCCAGCAGCGGCCTTACATGACATTAACTGTTGATAGGCCATTAAACACCAATAAACAAACAAACAAACGAGACTTGTGCTGTTTCAGCAGCGTAAAATATTTCTGTAGTTTACAAATATCTTTATCTTGAATGCTGCATGATTTGACAGTACATGTTCTCGTATAGATAGAGAATAGTAGGTTAGTGCCGTGAATGGGAAACAATATCTGGCAAGGCTCAGGAAACGGGATGGGCGAGGCTCTGCCGAGCACATCCCGTTTCCGTGCCGTGCCAGATATTTTTTTCCAATTCACGGCACTAACCTACTATTCTATTTATCCCGTCAACACCTACAAATGGCTGTAAAATGCAAAAATCGTATTGACTGGATATCAAAAATGTTTCACGGCACCGTGTTTCACGGCACCGTGTTTCACGGCACATACGCACTGTGTTGACGGGATAAAGACACGTTTTATATGCTGCCGCTAATTGGTCAGTACGAATAGTGAGGACAGAAAGACGTATAAGAGAGTGGATACTAATGGGACGGTAGTGCTAGTTGCTCTTACTGTGTGTTAGCCTGCCATGCTGGGCTGTAATATAACTTTATATTGTATAAAATAAAATAATTATTTCTCACTGTTACAATGCAAGAACAACAAAATAAATTAATACAGATTGTATTATTGTTTGATTACTCCTTGTCAATCCAATTGAAGACGTCAGTGGAATCGGAGGGCTAACTACACCCCCCCCCCCGCCCTAATCCACTCGCCCATTCAATTATTTTTTTAATTATTTTTTATCTTATATTTAAGTGTGGGAATTAGCTCGATGACCTTCCATACCCGGACATATAAATCCAAAAAGGCCGACTTTTGTAGTGTTTTATGTAATATATGTGAGTGCAGGGCGGACGGATGTGTATAAATGTGTGCCGAAATGGGACATTGCTTAGGTCCAATACGGTCCTGTAATTCCGCGCAGTGTCCCGGTGCACGGGATGTGGGAAGAATAGAGAGGGGGTAACTGGGTAGAACCTGGCACCAGTGATGCAGAGCAAAACGGGTCCCAGGTAGAACCAATCCACCCCTTGCGGCACTTCACACACACGTTGGTGCCATATAATCGGTAAAGACATGTGACACTCGTTCACCGAGTTTCAACATCCCGGCAGCACCTCAGCAAGCTGGGGCCAGAAGCAGGCATATGAGAGCAGCATTCAGTTGAGCACGAGCATAACATAGCAATAATATATTGCACTGAGCCGGAGTTTTATTCCAGTGGGTTCGAATATGATAAAAGCCTATCGGCAGTCGCCTGTTGCGGTGGTAATACGCGGGACCAGTGGCACTCGGCGGTCCGTGTTACCAGGGTCCGTGTTACCAGGGTCCGTCAAATGTCACCGTAACACCGCTACCACACCACAGCCTAATATAATAATAAATACATGATGGCGAGTACTGATGGTGCATATTTGTGGCAAACTCGAATCTGTTTGGAACCACTTTATAACACCACTTTCTCTAACACAACCAATGTAACTGCGGATGGAAAGAAATCGGCTCCCAAGTGGCAAACTCGGTTGGTTTGAACCATTGGTCCCAACCATTCTTTCCTAACGGTTCTACATAAATCTCTCCATGTAAACCTGAAGCAATGTTTCAACGCAGAAGCATAATAGTAATACAAAATAATAAGAATATGATATTTTCTCACCCATTCAATGTTTTTTTTCTTATATTTAAGGGTGGGAAATGGCTCGAAGACCTTCCATACCCGGGCATGTGCCCGTAAATTATCTGGCCAATGGCCGTTGGCCCATTTGTTTCCAAATTTACTAATATAATTATGCGACACAGTCGAAATATGTGCATTAAATGAAGGAGACGATGAGGCGGTGAGTTTAAACTAGTTAGTTCATTCTCCTATTGCACAATGCCGATATGTCGGACCGTGACAAGGGCCGAGTGTGCGTGCACATGATGCATGGAGACATTGTTATATTACCTGCTAATGCTATTAGAGTGTTGGACAAGGCAAGACAGACCAAGCAGAGACGGATCCACGTGATATGGGCAAATCCAACACCCACAGAGAAGGAGCAACAGCGCAGGCCGAGCCGCAGCCGAACCACCGGCCCACCCACAGCAGACCGGGACACCGCAGCCAGTGACAACCAGAGGCTCCGCATCGCAACCGCCACCCGTAGCGACGAGGAGCCAGGCAAGCCATGCCCAGAGAAGCCACCCACAAGGCCGCCACTGGCACAGATCACTGGCCACAGATCCCAAGGCGCATATAGCATGACACTGCCCAGTATGCAACACAGCAAACGACCCGATGTCGGGTCCACATAGGCATAGGTCCGCTCCTACTGAGTGGGTGGTAGACACGAGCGAGGCCTTGTCCCCGATGAGGGAGGACTAAGTTTTTTTTGGTTCGGTTCTTCTCTTTGTTGGTGTCATAGGCATCTGGCTACACCGCGAGGACCGCATCTGGTTTGTGTTTGAGTGAGCTGTCTGCATGAAAATCACAGATGCCCTTATCTGGATTGTGTATGTATATGTTGTGGGTGCGTGCCTGTCTAAGTGTGTCCGTTAGGGTTATGTCCAATGTCATACTGACTTGGCTCATCTACTGCCCTAAGGGCGAAATAGCTGGTCCCCATAGGGCCAGCTTCTGATGATTAACTATATGGACAATATGTTGAGACCACTATGCCCGGCTCGACCACTAACTGCACAGAAACAGTTCGGCGCTTTGATGTATATTGATGCAGGCAGCGTTCCTCCGTTCTTGTACTTTCACATGTCTTCTAGCGTCGTGTCTGTATGGAGTGGATCCACCGGTTATTTGGGATACCGGGTTCACCAAGCGCTCCAGGCTTTCAATCAGCGGGAGCAACTTCTGTCTTCTATGACTTCATATATTGACTTGGTCGCCTTAGTGGTTTTACCTGACACAATGGGTGTGTGAGTTTATACTTGTTTATGTTATGCATATTATTTACTACACTACACACTGTTCAGCGGAGTATTGTGTACATGTATAATGCCTATGCGTGTAAGGGACCGTCCATATTGGGCGGAAGTAAACTATTATTGCGTGCTTGGATGTAGTAAAAAATACAAAAAAACTGTCATCCTGCCATTCGGGACGAAAGACACGTAAGGGAGCTATGAGCCGCTCCCGTGTCTCGCGCTGTCTATCATAAGATGGACTGAGTGGACTTATGGGTGACATAAGTGTATTACGTCCGCAGATTCTGAACTCCCTGGACGCTTGCCTGGGATGGACCAGACCAGTTGTGACCTAGTGAGAGTCGGTGATATTTGTCTACTTACTAGACAAGTAGCGGTGTACCTGGATGCGGTCCTCTCGGTGTCGCTTCGTTGGTGACGCATTGGTGCTACAACACATCTTGGGAGAAGAATATGTATGGTTATGCAGCATCAATTGTATGGTCCCTATCTGTTTCGTGTATTGGAGATGGGACTCCTGGTTATGCTATGCATTTTTGCATATGTACATATCGTGGACATACATAGATATGTGTGCTATGATTGCTCCTCGGCGACAGTGTGGACCTAGATGTATGTGTTCCTATATGTTTTTTTATTGATGTATTATCGGGCCAATTCTAAAATTACATTACAGTTAAAACACAAGTTTATATTAGAGCGGCACTTGTTTCAGACTTGGGTTTATATCTATAATGCATGTTGGCCGGTTTTGGGGCAAGTAGCTTGCTGGAGATCGTTAGAGTGTTCTGGAGTTGTTGGCTATTTTAGTGACGTCAGCCATTCAATGTTTAGGCATACCTCTGATATAGCCGCATCCCCTTCAGCCACGCCCAATCCAGCCAGACCCTTCGTGACACGCCCATTATCACCAGTTCCGGTGATTCGTGACACCAATCGGTAAATGTTCACCAGGGTCGCATTTCACTAAACTTCGTACGACTAAACTGTTCGTACGTGCACAATTATGATAGTCTGTAAATTTCACATTAGCAATGTTTTCTTGTAAATAATTACTGGATTTATATTTATTGAGCATAGGCTGCCTATGCTCAATAAATGTAAATCCGTCAATTGAAATTTCCTGACGATCCTAATTTTGCACTTACGAACATTTTAGTCGTACGAAGTTTAGTGAAACGGCCCCCTGGTTCTCGTTTCTTCGCCAGTTCACTAAACAACTTGCGAGGTTTCCATACAAACAGTACGTACGTCCACACGCACTGCTGTATTCATGTTTGGAAAGAGGCATGCTGTTTACATTTCTCTGTCCGTCACTGGGCGCCCGATGTATTTCATTTGTATTCTGTAATAGAGGACATCCTGAATATGCCTGCGGATCACACGCCCTGTATACTACATTGTTAGCCGCATGCGTGTGATAACAAACACGGTCACACTATACGTATTTGGAATTTGTTTTAACCATCTCCAATGCACACTGAAGCTGACAGTGTAATCGTTGAAGCGTGACACCAGCCTGCCTTGGAACATACCATTATATAGCCAGCTCACTTTGAACATTCAGTGTATACTCTTATCCTTTTGACGACTGAACTAGGAGTCGGTAACATCAACAGCTATGTACATGCTGATCAGGATCTACACCGGTGACTATAACGTCGCAAGGTGCCCTTTGTTCACATCCGCCCGAACCAGGGCCCCAGTTTCACTAAACATTGTAGGATAAGAAAAATCGTTACAGATTTTTGTTAATTTGCTTCTCACATCACGTGATTAATGAATGTTACCTTACCGTAGGGATTCCTCCTTTTAGGAATCACGATTTGCCTGGTTTGGCCCTCTGGTACGTTTTTATCTTTGGCTCTTTTGTTACCTGGGAGTTGAATTGGGTTATTGCCCATTATGAAAGTAGTAAGATTACTGATCCTACTGCTTTTGGGAGGGGCCAAGTGATTCTGGTGTGGCGAGGACCTGGCATCAGATTCTGATTTCCGGGCTGAATATATATTTTTTTTTATTGTAAATATTCACTTCTGATTTTGGGATTTTCCCCTCATTTGTACATGTACTTGTACGGGTACTATATGGGATGTAGTACTAAACCCATTGACCCGGCCTTAAATGACCTTAGCTGTTGATAGGCCGTTAAACCCCAACAAACAAACACACTTTTTTCCACCTGGAAGAACACGTCATTACATGTGAACACATCCACTGAAGGTTTGACAGCATCGTTTATCGGTAAACATATTCAAAATTTGCACTTACGAACTTTTAACTTCTTTAATGTAATGAAACTGTCCGCTGGTTATTGGAAGTACTGTTTGCGAAACGCTGTAGATCCAGTGAGCCGGGTGGTAACAAGCCGGCTACTGGACCTGTTGTATTAGTCAGTATATAGAGATTCAGAATAGTAGGTTAGTGCCGTGAATGTGAAAACATATCCGGCAAGGCTCAATAATTTCTTTATTCCTCATCAGAAGTATATGTTGTGACCACTCATTTGAACCGTCTCGCCGAGACGGTTCAAATGAGTGGTCACAACATATACTTTGGTTCAGAAATAAGGAAAATAGATAGAGAATAGTAGGTTAGTGCCGTGAATGTGAAAAAATATCTGGCAAGGCTCAGGAAACGGGATGGGCGAGGCTCTACCGAGCCCGTTTCGGTGCGCGCCAGATATTTTTTCCCATTCACGGCACTAATCTACTATTCTATTTATCCCGTCAACACATACAAATGGCTGTAAAATGCAAAACTAGTATTGACTGGATATCAAAAATGTCTCACGGCACCGTGTTTCACGGTACATACGCACTGTGTTGGGATAAATTCAGATACTTTACACATACCCATTGTTTGATTTAATAGAACAGTTTAGAAATGATCTAGGAACTATCAATGTCAGATAGTTAGGCCTGTATTAATAGTTGCGGGCAGTAACTCTACAAAGTTCAGAGTTACTGCCCGCTGTTATTGTATTAAAGGTACATGCTCACAGAGAAGACACACACTGTTCTTTATAGGAATTAAATAAGTGTATAACTGTCGCTATTCCACCAGTTACGAGTGCCCGCTATACAGGTATACATGTATAATAATGCCAATCAATACGTGGGGTAATGGTGAATGAATATTTATTTGGCCAGAAATATACAAAATACAGAATATACAAAACTATCTGATTTAATTCCTATAAAGAACAGTTTGTTCCTACTGAGTGGGCATATGCATTCCTTTAACAATCATGATTCATGCATAATTGCTTCGTAAATGTGATGGGAAATAAGCATAACATACATATGAAAATTCTCATCTTACTATATCCTACACAGTGCATGCCCAGAGTGTCATGTCGGCCATCTTAGTACTAGTGTGTACAAGCCATCGCCCAGTTTTATCTCTTATTGAGATTGACACATACCACTAATAATGTGACAAACGCATTAATAAAAGTTGGTGTAACATGATGGGGAGACATCATATTACAGCGTGCTATGCTTTGTTTTCATCAAATTTATATACAAAGTCAGTTATCTGAAGGGTTTGTTGACCTTTTTGTTTAAATGTTTGATAATTCATTAAAGACTGTGTAACAGTAAGAACAATACACACTGCTGTAGATATATCCATGCATGATACATCCCAGGTATGGACCTGGCACCAGGTCAGGTGTGGGTGGTTGGTTTGGCGAAAGCGGTGGCGTAAATTAACGCCCCCCCCCCCTCCCCTGAATCCGCCCTTGAGTTCTGATATAATTATATATATATACTTGTTATAGATTTAGTCGGATTTGTAGCAGTTAACAAATTGTGTGTTGTACCAAATATCATTAGCCTGGTACTGTCATGTGCTGTCTGTCAAACTACAACGGGTGCACATGAGCGATAGCGTGTACATACTAAGATTGCCATAAAGTATCTGCGAACACAAGCGTTCACATATATTGTATGCAAATTTTCCTTCACACAAAGCAGTTTTAATGAAGTGGGTTTTACCAGGCGGGGAAATAACGATGTCCGACATATATCCTACGTCAAAAGAGTACTCTCCCTTTACACATCATTGCACAACATTGTCATAGCTATATTTAGAAGCTGACGTTATAATGTGTCTTCGCGCGTCAATTAACGTTTTGTTGTCGATATAATTTGTTATGGTTGAATTACACGCATTTTTAGTAAATTTATTAATCATAAGTTACACGTTTATTCAAAAGTGTGAAACTGTTATCATTATTGCAAATATGTCCGTTTCTGTAATGTTTAATGACGAAAGTTACGCAGTTGCTGGGTTCCCATTACTATTTATATAAACCAACGTGATCAGATGACGGCTGGACGAGATATTGCGTGAATACGTCGGGTACATTTATGCTGACGCCAGTCATTCTAGAACAAGTCGCTACACGCACGAGCAGATTACAATAAACGTGGTTTGACGTAGAAATGGTTGAATTTGGCGCAAGAATGTACGGCGACGAGGCGGGCGAAGAAGCGTGGCTCTACACGGCGGCCCTGGAGTCGCTACAGACGGGCAAACTGACGCCGCTACTCAAGGAGGAGTTGAAGTACTGCATACAGAGCCGCCGCCTGTCCGAGGGCAAACACGAGATGACCGTCACATTCACCCAGCCGCCTACCGGGGAGCAGGTCAGTTTCCGAACACCCCATACTAACCCACCACCCCCACCATCACTCCATTGTTCCATGGGATCATCGTTTATGCTAACCCACCTACAGAAATATCAGTGAGCCGGTACATAATGATACATGGCGCTAAACGTGAACGATGGATTATATTTCTTCCGGGTGCTTTATTTACACTTTTGGTTATTTTTCTGCGTAATTCATAGAGGGTGGGGGTGTAATTGTGGCAGGAGTTAAAACTGATAGCCTGTTAATAGCATTTCATTATTTTTAGTAACTTGTTTTCTTTTACAAACTATTGTCTTGACTTATTCAATTGTTATTATACATGTACTTTTTTATTTATTAGTAACTGCTACTTGCATCTAAATATTTGGTGACACCCCCACACCCCTTCATTTACACAGGGCAGGGATGTGGCGTATTTATGGTCGGGATGGTGGCTCGGCCGACTTGTGAATAAATGAAACATAAGTTTCAAATAAATTAACTGCAATAATATATGTGTGTCTCATTATCATAGTATAAACTACACCGAGTTGTTGTGTAATAGAACCACAGGCGTATGATAATAGAGATATATTAGACAGTGGATAAAGGATGTGTAAATGTTGTTCCTTTTATATTTTACAACTTCCGAGTAGTTTCCACATGCTCTGTGTACTGTTGCAAGACTATATTCCCATCGTATTATTTCAGTTATGAACATATAATAAACACTTCTTTGGCAAATCGAGATATAATATTGTAACATTCCACTTCTAAATAGGAATCACATAGCTGTTTCAGGAACATCATCAGTACAAACTGGCACAATCAAATGCACCACCATAGATATTTTGTCACAGGTATTGAACACAGATCGTTAGCTTATAAATACTTGCATCAATGGCATACATACTTGTTAGTTTAGTTATGTGTAAATGCTGTAGTCTATTTATTTTTAATTAGATATTAAGACCGGATGAAATAGAAAGACAAGAACAGAGAAAAGAGCAGAATAGACGAGCTGCCACAAAGTTCCGCCAAAAAAGAAAGAACGAAGTAACAGATCTGATGAAGGTATATGCTCGGTATTTATATTCAATTACAATAGTGCAATATCTTTGCCGGTTTGATAGCAAAGTGACTAGCAATCTTACTGGCGGAGACTGAACTCACACTTCGATAATGGATTAGTGACTTAAGTTGCGTATGGTATGCAAATAAATGATACATGCATCGTGGCATACAAAGTCACAAATAGGTTTCAAAACAAGTATGTTCAAATAACTACGCCCATGCCAGGCCAGTACGCAGAGGGGGTGCGTACACACACCCCTTAACCCGTTCAACATCACAGGATCAGGATCTGCGCTTTTTGAAAGTAATTTTCATAATTTTGAGAACAAAAACATCTCATGTTCATAAATGGACTGGTCTGAAAATCATTTTGTGATGATTGGAATGGGTTGCAAAATTGACATATCAAAATCCATTCCAGTTATTTAGGGGTGAAATGGTTAATCTGCCGAGGTCCGTCCGTGAATGTGCAAACACACAATGTTTAGCCCTTCGCGCCGTCGATAACGCACCCCCTAAATTAATTCATGCGTATGGGCCTGCATGCTGTGTAGCATCTATACATTGAACGACCGTTGTTTTATATTTTATTTCAGGAATGTGCTGATTTGGAAATTCAGAACAGTCAACTGCGCAATCAAGTGGCAGAACTCTCTGCAGAACGGGATACGCTGTGGAAAGAATTGATTGATATTTTCCCAGTAAATGCACACAACGTCATGGAACTGGCGATACCCGCGGAGTGAAGCCGGACAGGGTCGACTTCAGCCGACTGCAATAACGTCAAAAGCTAATCACGTGTCAGTTACAAAGCTGGACATGTGCACCCGAGAAGGATATACAGACACGGTCGTGACGTCCGATGTCTATTTAGCATGGACGGAATCCATGGTGCCAGGCATTCAGGGATCACTTTGATTTGATTTATTGGCACATGTGAGTGCCAGGGTCGGACCTCGTTATGAACCAACGTTATATAGACAAGCCATGTGATTTTGTACCTTAGAAGAAGTGCGATAATCCTGAAAAGTGTTTGCACAGATAGTTTACGAAATATTCCGTAAATGACGTTCACATTTACTAAACATTTGACTTGAAATATCGCACGTCTTTCCAGTAGCTGATTTCATCAAAATAGCAAAGCATACTTATCTAGCAAAGTATACTTTGAGGGAGTAATCATTTATTTTTCCAAAAATGCATTATTTCAAATAGAACTAACCACTGCATACATTTGATGATTACAAGTATGCAGAATTATTATACTGAATTTATTACATTAACACAGCCAAAATGGCTGTGGTAATGTAATAAATTCAGTATAATAAAATTAATAAATTTATTCTTCAATTGAAAATTTCTCCCTCAAAGTATACTTTGCTAGATAAGTATACTTTGCAATGTTGATGGAATAGGCTACTGGTACGGCTGTTGTAGCATATTTCATCAACATTGCAAAGTATAGTTTTCTAGCAAAGTATACTTTGAGGGAGAAATTTTAGGATAATTTTATCAATTTTTATTATACTGAATTTATTACTTTATCACAGCCATTTTGGCTGTGATAATGTAATAATTTCAGTATAATAATTCTGCATACTTTTAATCATCAAATATATGCAGTCATTAGTTCTATATATGACATAATGCATTTCGGGAAAAATAAATGATTACTTCCACAAAGTATACTTTGCCAGAAAAGTATACTTTGCTAGAAAAGTATACTTTGCAATATTGGTGAAATCGGCCACTGGTCTAATATGTTGCTGTATCAGAGCAGCAGTTGACAAACTCGACGATGGAGAAACAACACGGTGTTTGGTGTCACTGGAATGTGGGATGTTACGTGTTGGTTCATGTTTTATCCCCTAATATAAGGTGGCAGTCGTCGGGCGAGTTGATTAGTTTCGAATTTTTCCTAGTAAATACATAAAAAACACATTCTGTGGCTTATGAAAATGTTCTACAATTAATTAGCCAACATCATATGATGTTTTCCACTGCATAAAACATTTGTTTTGCAAAAATATGTGATTTTGCTTGCATCTGTGTCATGCTGGCATGATTTCAGTTGCAGAAGAGTGCGAAACTGCTGCTCGGAATTTTCGTCCGAAATATTGGCAGCCATTTTATCTGTCCGAAAGGCAGGTCTGCTGCTCGAAAACAAAACGGTCGGTACCAGTACAGACTATGATCAGTGTGACGAGGTGTGATTGCAGAATGGGTACAATTAGCAAGTATTAGTGCAGTGTCCGCATGGGATATTTGAAATCCATGTTGTGAAATGTGTGGCCGCGGCCAAATAAATGCAGATTTGGGCACATTTTGTGTAAACATAGCAGAGTGCTGACAGCCTGTGCATTATGTCTGAGTTTGCGTTTGTTGTAATATAGCTCTTGTACCTATCAGGTAGTCAGTGCATGCATCAAACAGATTATGTGATTATTTGAAGTTAAAATATTCTTAAATTTCTTTCGGCTGGTGTCGGTGGCCCGAAAACTCCATAAATTGCCTAAAATGTGTGAGGACTGCCACCTAATATATAATTGCAGATAGAACTTCATGTTTTGTTGATATGAAGTTCTATCCGCAATTTAACATTCCACGTTAATGCCATATATTTTGTTTCCACCGACTGATTTCAATAAAATCTTTCCGAGGGGATACAGTGATACAGTGATCACGTCAGAAACACTGTCTACTTTCACTATACATATATGTCGTTAATCCCTTCTCTGATGTTGATCATATTTCGCCACAATGTGTATCTATGGATGATGCTTTGTTTTGCATACGACCCACGTCGTTTTACCCAAGGTCAAGGTCACTGAGGACTTCTGCTCACCTTGTTTCTAGGCAAATGCCGTTATGGTATTTTTGCTTTTTTTCTCTATTTCTGTTTAAGCCCTTCTCACAGTTTGATAACATTTGGTCTCAATTTATCCCGTCATCACAGTGCGTATGTGCCGTGAAACACGGTGCCGTGAAACATTTTTGATATCCAGTCAATACCATTTTTGCATTTTACAGCCATTTGTAGGTGTTGACGGGATAAATAGAATAGTAGGTTAGTGCCGTGAATGGGAAAAAATATCTGGCGCGGCACGGAAACGGGATGTGCTCGGCAGAGCCTCGCCCATCCCGTTTCCTGAGCCTTGCCAGATATTTGTTCCCATTCACGGCACTAACTTACTATTCTCTATGTGTGTATGGATGGTGCTTTGTTTCACATACACCCCACCTAAGGTCAAGGCCACTGGGTACTTGTGTTCACTTTATTATCAAGGCTGCCAACGAGGGGATTTAGCTTCGTAATAGCAATGCTCTTGTTATCCCCAAGACGGGATATAGCGTTAGTCCATGTACGTGCGTGCGTATGTATGTTAGTAACACCTTTCATTTTTCAATTACTTATGAACCTCTTCACCGAATGTGTTAATATTTGGCCACACTGTTTGTCTAGGGATGGTGCTTTCTTTTACCTACGACCCACGTCCGACCGCCCAAAGTTAATGTCACTGAGGACTTATGTTCACATTGTTTGTAAGGCAAACATTTGTTATTATCCTTGCTTATATAGCAAAACTACTATCATTAATCTTGTATTGCAAGACACGGACATCCATTGCTGTTAACGGCATTATGTTCCTAGAGGCTAAGGGGCACATCCCGTGCTTTACAAACACTGTCGATGTTTACTCCATAGGGCTCGTGAATGATGTGGTGTTGTTGACACATTTCCGAGCATTCATGTTTGTATATTGTTTAAATTGCCACAGACTGCGGAATGCTCAGTTGTATTTATGTTTTATGTCGTTGGAATTGTCTTCCACCGCCGCCTGCTTCAACCCTTTCACCTCTAAGTAACTGGAATGGATTTTGAATTTGTTAATTTCCCGACCAATCCAATCGTCATAAAATAATTTTCAGGCTAGGCCAATTGGGATAAGGTGGTGTTTTCGTTCTCAAAAATATGAAAATTACTTGCAAAACGTGTAGATCCTGATGAGACGGCTCGTCACGAGCCGGCTCATCTGGATCTACACATTTTTCCAATACCACATACAGGCCTGTGGTGTTGAAAGGGTTAATCGTGCCGAAATGTCAACGTTTCTGAACATCTATAGGCAATTGCAACTCGAAATCAAGCAATTTGAATGGCTGAGCCTGAGATGTAGCACAGCTCAGGCATAGCCAACCAAGCTGCTTGATTTCAAGTACAATATTTAAATATTTTGAAATAAAAATAAATAAACCGACGAGAAAAGCCAGTGTACGACATTTGCCACAGATTTATGGGTTCCGCTTGCACATTCACTTCGTAAAACGTTAGAATCTACATGTAACCCTTTAAACCCTAATGAACTGGAATGGACTGTCCTATGTTACTTTTCCGGCCAGCCCAATCCTCACAAAATGATTTTCAGACTGGTCCATTCACAAAAATGGGGTGTTTTTTTTCCCCTGTGAAATATGAAAATCACTTGCAAAAAGTGCAGATCCTGATGGGCGGCTCATCTGGATCTATACTATCATCTGGATCTACACTGTTTGCAAACACAAATATTCACGCGTGTAGTGTTGAAAGGGTTGATAGCTGATGGCAGTAAACCAACGTTTATGAATGGACAGTGAACATTGTAAGTCCAGTAGCCTATTTCACCAACATTGCAAAGCACACTTTACTAGCAAAGTATACTTTGAGGGAGTAATCATTTATTTTTCCCAAAATGCATTATTTCATATAGAACTAACCGTTGCATATATTTGATGATTAAAAGTATGCAGATTTATTATACTGAATGACTGTGATAATGTAATAAATTAAGTATAATAAAAATTAATAAATTTATGCTAAAATTGAAAATTTCTCCCTCAAAGTATACTTTGCTAGAAAAGTATACTTTGTAATGTTGGTGAAATAGGCTACTGATGAGACTGAGCGGATGTGCAGGCTGATCTTTGATTACGCTGGTCGAAAACGTCCATTTTCTCAGTCAATTGCCCATGTACATGTATTTTGTCGCACGTGCTGAACTTGTGTGAGTTACAGAGTTATTACGTTTTATTGTTTTAAATTTATTTTACGGATAAAACTGATAGAATTGGTACATGATTGAACTATTGCAATACCTGTGGCCGATCTCACCAACATTGCAAAGTATACTTATATAGTATACTTTGAGGGAGAAATTTCAATTTAAGGATAAATTTTTATTATACTGAATTTATTACATTATCACAGCCATTTTGGCTGTGATAATGTAATACATTAAGTATAATAATTCTGCATACTTTTAATCATCAAATATATGCAGTCGGTAGTTCTATATGACATAATGCATTTCGGAAAAAAATAAATGATTGCTCCCTCAAAGCATACTTTGCTAGATAAGTATACTTTACAATTTTGATGAAATCGGCTACTGATATAGCACGTGGACTACTTGATATTAATTGTTCATTAAATGTACACATAGCGGTGTTAAACCTGTACTATTAATTTAGTTACACCATTTAGCGCCCAGTGGATTGGTTTATAGGCTAATTGTGGATCATTGTAATTCAATACATAATGTCACGGGGTTAATGCTTGAACATTCTTTCGCGACGGCGTAAATTAACGATATGGGTTCCCGCTTATAGGAATCACGATTTGCCTGGTTTGACCCTCAGGTACGTTTTTACCTTTGTCTCTTTTGTTACCTGGGAGTTGAATTGGGTTATTGCCCATTATAAAAGTAGTAAGATTATTACTGATCTTACTGATTTTGGGAGGGGGCCAAGTGATTCTGGTGTGGCGAGGATCCCCCCCCCCGTTTGTACATGTACTTGTAAAGGTAATATATTGGATTTAGTACTAAACCCATTGATCCGGCTTTACATGACCTTAGCTGTTGGTAGGCCGTTAAACCCCAACAAACAAACAAATCTTTCGTGGTATTGCCATCCCAGTAGAGTGTAGGACGACGTTATAGAACATCATCATTTGTTTCAAATATAATAGCTTCGTAAATGTGATTGAATATTTGTATACTGTATATCTAATCATGGTCTTATTAGCGTTTCCTATACTGTACATGCAGTTGCTATTTGAGCCAGCTTAGGATGGACCAGCTATCAGCCAGTTTCACCTCTAGTAGCATTTGACACAGACAGCTCAGATGATGATCAGGGATAACACGGGTCCTTAAACCGATGATCCGTCTCTTCATGCCTTATGCGTGAGTCAGAGGAGACCTACGGGTGGTCCCGGGTCCGTAGCACGTGGCGAGCGGTCCGGGCCTGTAGCCCATGGGAAGTCCGTACGAAATCACCCTCCTGCGACGTTGTGGTCGCATGCATACAGACATTATACGGCCGTTCTATGAGTTCTCTGCGTGTTCGTACGATTTTGTTTGGCCACGGGAACGCAAGAACCCTACAGGTTCCGTAAGGTGCACGAGCTGTGACCTTGCGGGTCCGTGCAGATATTATACGGGCTTGGGAACACCCGTACGAGCAGTTGTGCTGGCCGTACTGGGTCCGCAAGAGGTTTATAAGTTCGTGCGGGGCCCGTGAGAGCCCGCATAACTGTCTACGGACACACACTCGTAGGAAGCCCGTGTCTGAAAGTGCATCAACTATTTTCAGCCACGGGCTATACTGCGCCTCTAGGGATCCAAATATATTCGTAAAAACGTGCGGACCCACATGCCGTGCGATTACGCACATATTCTCAGTGTTTCGGCCTTTACGTAAACTGCCCTGGAGCTGCATGTGACCGGGCATTAGCTATTGCTGGCACATAATCCCGATTAACTAATCAACCGATCGGGTAGATAAGTAAGGTGAATCCATGCAACTTGCTTCATGTACAATACATAACGATTTACGAATTAGGATCATGATCATAAACAACTTCTTACCATAATATAACATTAGTAACCTGGGGGCCGTTTCACTAAACTTCATACGACTAACATGTTCGTAAGTGCAAAATTATGATAGTCTGTAAATTTCACATTCACAATGTTTTCTTGTAAATAATTTATGGATTTACATTTATTGAGCATATGCTGCATATGCAGCCTATGCTCAATAAATGTAAATCCATAAATTTAAATTTACAGACGATCTTATATTTGAACTTACGAACATTTTAGTCGTAAGAAGTTTAGTGAAACGGGCCCCAGTGCAGCGCATGTCCAGCTCCATATCAGTATAATGAGGAACTGGGCAGTCGTCATCTGGTTGATGACATACCTGTAGTTGGCGAACAGGTAAGAACAACAATTTCAGTTGATAGCACATAGAATAACGGAAGACAAGTATTCTATGTATTTTGTATTCATTAAACATCTTACAAAATTAACATATCATGTAACGGGTACAGCCATAACAAACAAATAGGCGTTTTCTCATAGATACATGCATGTGCATTCGATGATAGTAAACCATGCACGTGACAACAGACACAACAGTAGTTATATAGAGCAGTAAATTGCATACATGTATTGACTACGTATTTAACCCATTCCATGTGGGATATCCATTCACACGCATCTAAATTTACAAAATTTGTTTCTGTTTTCCTAATTTCTCGATGAAATCATAATTGTTACCACTAAGTTGAACCGTCTCGCAGAGTAAATTAGTGCTCACAATACAGTGCAACCTCTCTACAACAGCCACCCAAGGGAAGTCGCAAAACTGGCTGTTGTAGAGAGGTGGCTGTTATAGAGGTTAACGCTGTTTATTTATTTGTTTCGATAATTCCCATCAAAAACATGCTTTGGCAACATTTTAGAATCATTTCCAATGGAAATGATTCTAAAATGCTGTAAAAACATGTTTTTATTGAGAAAGAAGGCAAAGCAACAGCAGACGACAATTTTCGTGCTCAGCAGTCTAAGGGTTAGTTATAGAGAAAATCATCCATTTGGGATATAAAATAGCGGCTGTTACAGAGAGGGTGTTGTTGTAGAGAGGTGGCAGTTCAGGGAGGTTCCACTGTATATACTTCTGTGTAGAAAGAATAAAACTATTTAATATTTTCATTCAGTCGGGAAGAAGCCAATCCCGAATGTTTTGCAAGCGATACGTCAGGGGCGGATCTGGAGGGGGTTCCAGGGTTGCAACCTCCCCGTTCAGCAACGAAGTTTACATAGATCACAGTTTACCACCAGTTGGAGTCTGAATTTAAATGCCGTAAAACACAGGAAAGTGCATTTCGAAGAGCTCGCTACGGACGGTACGGGAGTAGATTGCAAGTTACCTTCGCAACTAGACACCCCCCCGCTCCCCAAATGCTGGATCCGCCCCTGTACATTATACTGGAAACTCGTATACGGGACTTCATGGTCATACAGTGGAATACATATTTTGTGAAAATAATTGGCCACAAACGTTTGATGAAACAAAATTCTCTACGCTCCTGTTATCAGTGTTTGGGCGATGATTTCTTATTGTTCAGTCCAAGAGCTATACAATTATATAATTCCAGCACAAACATATTTACACAATTCCCTTACATTTGATTGGCTCGTAGCAAGTCTCTGTCCAAAATTTATATCCCAGTAAACTCCTACGCCGAACTACTTTCCGTAACCGTGAGGCGCAGTTAAAATAATTCTTAAGAAAACGGAAAATAAACACATTTTCTTGATGAATTTATTTCAAATGCTGGAATTATAAGGAATGAATGGCCTTTTTGTGGAATTTATCGGGGATATAAACTTGGAAAAGTCGCGGGAATACTGGACGAGGCCTTAAAAAAATACAATTTGTAATTTGTTATCGCTTCGTCCAGTATTCCCGCGACTTTTCCAAGTTTATATCCCCGATAAATTCCACAAAAAGGCCATTCATTCCTATAAACGAGGCTGATAAATACACGAGATGCAGAAATGAAGTCAAATGTACGGATGTCACTGGGTATCGTCTCTTTGGTATTTGGTAGAGTAACCTCGAAATATGTTGCGTTCACAATGCTTCACATAGCACACACACACATGCACACACACACACATAGCACACACACACATGCACACACACACATGTACACACACACACATAGCACACACACACATGTACACACAACATGTACACACACACACATAGCAACACACACAACATGCACACATAAGGGGCACACACACATGTACACACACCCACACTAGCACACACACCACCATGTACACACAACCCACATGTACACACACACAACATGCACACACAACACCATGCACCCACACACACATGGACACACACACGCCACCAACAAAGACATCAAATACAAAACTAAAACCACCACCACATCGACACACACACAAGTACACACAACACACATAGCACACACACACATGCACACACACACATGTACACACACACATAGCACACACACACATGTACACACACACATGCACACACACGTACACACACGTATTTTAGTAAAAACTATCAACAAATGGTACAAATAAATGTGTATAGTTTCTATAGCAAATTACGGAATAAGCAGAATTACTTCCCTTGATGAAAGGTTACTCTACCCAATACCAACAAGACGCTACCATGTCAGTGTCCCTAAGGCGGTGTAAAGGGAGGCAATATGTGGCTGTAACTGAAGAAATACATTATTAATTATTGCGGTTGACAAAACAAGCACTAGTTTTGACGAATAACAAATATATGTGTACATTCAACACACATAACCGCCACATCAATAGAATTAGCCACGACATTGACACGAACTCCAGGAATACAACCGAATGCCATGTAATGGTGAGCAGGAAGGTATACATGTCACACGAACAAAATGAACACATTCTCGATTCCACAAGACAAGCCTCCACCGTTCCACTATACTCGTCTAACACTGGCCTATAGGCTGGGCCTGTATGTGCCCTATTCTTAGTAGTACATATTTTGAAACATATGCATATTATACACATTAATATATGGAAAAATAAACAAATACAAAGGCAATACAATCGCATCACAATGAATGAGGAATGACCGGCGGTTTTTCCTGGTACACACTATATGCGATCGTATCCTTTCCCTATCGGACAGATGTAAATTGTTACGATTTCCTAAAACTTCTGATACTCGTTGCTAATTGGTAGTATGAATAGCCGGTCTGAAACATGCATATATGTTTGTACCGAGTAGGATATATTCTTACTGTCTGTTCCACGTTTTGCTGCCGACGAACTTTTGGCCATTACACACATTAAATCTAAAAAATATTTAAAAGAAAGTACTTTTTTATCAATAACAAAAAAGTCACCCTCCCCAAAAAAAAATATATGATGAAATTCCATCAAATATTGATTTTATGGCGAAAAACGATTTTCCTATGGGAATTTAACATGGGGGCTAAAAATAGATTTTTTTACAAAATATTTTTTTATTTGTGGACCGATTTTCAAGATCTAACTTTTGTTTTCTTAGTTACATCATTGTCAAGCTATCTCGCCAGGATTCGGAGTCGATTTCCAAAATTTGTTTTCGCAATAAAATTAATATTTGATGGAATTTCATCAAATAATTTTTTTTGGGGAGGGTGACTCTTTTGTTATTGATGAAAAAGTACTTACTTTTAAATAATTTTTAGATTTAATGTGTTTAATGACCAAATGTTTGTCGGCAGCAAAACGTGGAACAGACAGTAGTGTTCAATACATTCTCCACACGCATTATTGCATATGTGTCTTTGACTCGGAACATGGTTCTTACTGGATTTGTAACCAGTGTAGCTCTTGATCAAATAACATGGTCCTGTAGCCTGCTAACGGTGTATATTCAGTTGAGCTGGATGTACATCTGTCGCAAAACCCATAAGCACCATTCTCCAGTCACAGCCACATATATATATATTAAAAAATAACCGGATCAACAAAAGTTAGTCGAACCATAGTCGACCAGCGACACGTTGGTGAAAGGAAAACTAGGAAAACTATTCCACCGCCACGCCAACATTCAATAACAGACAGAATATTTACAGAATATCACGCCAACATTCAATAACAGAGAGAATATTTACAGAATATAGAATATACGTACATCACATGTATCCTATGTAAAACATTAACTGGCACCGTTGTGGAATAAATCATTCCTACTACATTATACAGGAGAATGAATCCCTGTTGACACACGAACGCTATATAAACTGCGCTACTGGAGACTAGATGATGACAACCAAGGTTGGTGGCTTAGACAGGACATGCTTGATGTTCTTGTCTGTTATGATATACAAGTCTGCAAAAACCAGGGGGCCGTTTCACTGAACTTCGTACGACTAAAATGTTCGTAAGTGCAAAATTATGATAGTCTGTAAATGCAACAATTATTGGATTTACATTTATTGAGCATAGGCTGCATATGCAGCCTAAGCTCAATAAATGTAAATCCATCAATTGATATTTCCAGACGATCCTAAATTTGCACTTACGAACATTTTAGACTTAAAAGGTTTAGTGAAACGAGCCACAGGAACCCACTTTTCCGACGTTTCGGCACAAGGCCTTTATCAATGAATTAGTTTCTACTGAACACTAAGTGGCCGAAATCTAAAATGGATGTCACTTAGCGTTCAGTAGAAACTAATTCATTGATAAAGGTCTTGTGCCGAAATGTCGGAAAAGTGGATTCCTGGTTTTTGCAGAATTGTTGAACATATTGTATTATTGCGGACAATGATTGTTATGATACAGCATTGGCTTTAATGGGAATGATGAAACATGATATATTGTTATTGTGAGAACACAACTGATACTGGTGATGTTGAACACATTTGGTGCTAGAAGCCAGTAAGATGAGGCTACGTTCTTTAGTGAGGATTGTTGGGTTGTACCTGAATTAAAACTAGATAAAATAGAATTCAACACTTGGAGTGATGAGTTCATATTTCCGATTGAAAAAAATAATCTATTTATTGAGCGTGATTGATCATAGTTCCATACTCTTGTTAGAACAATCCTGCACAGTTTGGCACATGGTACGTTTGAAATCTCGGTAGGTGCAATACGGCAGTTGCTTGCCCACAGAGTATACTTATAAGGAATGTAGCGATATTCTAATACGAGATTCCGAACATGATATATAATAGCCTGGAGAAGAGGTTGCATAATGAAAACTTGAGCTTCTACAACCTCCAAAACAATGTGTTACCATAATGTAATAGACTTTACCTAGGGTAAAATACTACGGAGCCCCACAGTGGAGGTATAATTCTTTTTTTTATTAATTCGTTCACAATTCGTTCACACGAATTAACAATTCGTTCCATCAATTTAACAATTCGTTCCCACGTAATAACAATTCGTTCCCACGGGAACGAATTGTTAATTCGAGGAAACGAATTGTTAAATTGAGGGAACAAATTGTTATTTCGTGGGTACGAATTAATAAAAAAAAATCCATGTCCCCTGCGTGTATTTGAATATGAAGCATATATTTCAGTAGCCTATTTCATCAACATTGCAAAGTATACTTTACTAGCAAAGTATACTTTGAGGGAGCAATCATTTATTTTTCCTGATATGCATTATTTCGTATAGAACTAACAAATGCATATATTTCATGATTAAAAGTATGCAGAATTATTATACTGAATTTATTACATTATCACAGCCATTAAATGGCTGTGATAATGTAATAAATTCAGTATAATAACAATTAATAAATTTAAAAAAAAAATGAAAATTTCTCCCTCAAAGTATACTTTGCTACTAAAGTATACTTTGCAATGTTGATGAAATAGGCTACAGAACAACAGTCAGATGCTTCATGGCGTTTATGCGCTACCATTGTACAAACCCGGACATAACTTTCTTGCATTATACCGAATTCATTTCAGTCCTGTGATGCATAACACTTTGTACAACCATGTCACAACTATAATGTACGTTCATACCCGTTTTGGTAACCCGATTTTTCTGGCTGTCACGCAGGGTTATTTACAAATCGCCCTACGTGGCAGCCAGCACATTCGGATTACTGTTTAGGTAGCCTCACCCCAGAAATGCACCTAATCACAATATTGTGACTGGTCGTCGTCCTGATATTCAAAGCTGTCCGGTACGACGGCTTCCTCCTCGTTGAGGAAGTAGTCCAACATGGCGTAGCCGCCCAGGGAGGGGTGGGCCGCCGCCGGTTTGCCGTCCCATCGGTAGGACAGGCCAGCTACTGGCGACTCGCAGGGAAGGCATGTCGGCGATTGACAAGCTCTAGTCGCGGACGGAGACCCACAAGGTTGACAGAACGTGTCGGTCGAGGTAGACGGCTGTGGAAACGTCGTGTATATGGAACTGAAGTCACCATCGAGCGTGGAAGACGTGAACGATTCAGTTGACGTTCGGCTTTGGCGAGCATACGGCGTTGCCAGGAGACGGTACGGGGGAGGTGGCGTCAGGGATGAACGTGCATGGCGTAAGTATCCCTGCGAGATTAGAGGTTGGTCGGCGAAGTCGTCGGACAGGGACGACGTGACCGACTCGATGGATGCCCGCGAATTCCTACCTGAGAATGATAATGGTGTTGCCATGAGGTAAGCGTCGTCTTCCTTCATCTGTGTGTATATATTGAATCTGTTCTGATTGTCAGAACTCCCATGTGGCTGCTCCATCATGGTAGTAGTGTCGTGTTTCACCAACTGTTGCGCAGTACTGCCCTGAAGGTTCACATCAGATTGAATTCCGTCATTGACAGGTGTGATTGGAAATGGCGGTGGAAGCTGGTTCACCAGTGGGTTGGAGCCAGGCTCGTGTTCGTGAGTGTTGGGTCTAGGCGGCTGTAGCTGGTTGACCAGCGCCGCTTTCTCGGCCTCAATGCTCGTCATCATCTGTCGCAGTTCCTTGTTCCGCTTCTGGAGACTGTCGAGTTCCTGAAGTGCAAGTTCAGTAGTATGTAAATATGTGGCGTACACGTTGTCTTGGCAAATAGGGGACCGTACATGAATGCATATATTGTGGTCTAATAATTTCTTGAGCGGCTCGATCCAAAAATTGTGCCCGACTCGTTTCAAAACCTAAAATGGGAACAAGTTTGAGAACCTCTATACTATTATATCAACACAAATGTTAGATTACATTGATTCCACAATCACGACACATGACAAGGTTGCATTGTATGCTTGAATATTTACAAGTGCATATTTCGCGCAAGAACCCTTTATCGCTCGATAGGGTTGCTTCACGAATGTGAGACAAGTAATGTCGCCGCTGGCTGTATTAATTGTGTGGATCACAGCGTCAGCCCGCCATTGTACCGTTATTGTGGCTGTCCGTCAGAAAGACAATGGTATACCTCATGTGAATCTTCGATGACCGCCTTTTTCTTGTTTCTACATTTCTGTGCCGCCCGGCGGTTGTTTGATCGTCTCGTCTCTCTCTTCGTCAATTCCTCGGCAGTCAGCTGTAATAATCAAATACTAGACGTATACATATCATGGAATACATAGAGGATATTCCATCGTACATTTTGAATAGCGGGAAATAATACACGAGTGTGCGTCAGCTTCTGCGTGTAAGCAACGAGTGAGCGTAGCGAACGAGTGGCTTGAACGGACGCAAACGGATACGAGTGTATTATTTCCGCTATTCAAACACGTACGATGAAATATCTTATTTATTACACGTCCACGGCGGATACATATGCACTTTTATTCTAGTTTTGAGATTATAATCAATGAATTGTTATGTGCGTATGAATAGTTATACAATGACGTGTTTTCCTGCATTTTGACGTTACGTTGTGTGACTTCAAATGTACGTCAAGCACACGTTTTGAAATCCAAATTACGCAGCTGTTTCTATGCACCAGATATATTTGAGTGCATGTTTGGAATGTGTTCAATCACATTTACATTCTAGATTAGTCGAGACCCTTTCCAAATGTTCAAATAACTTTATTTTGACTGTAACAAAATTAAACATTTTGCATGGTAGCTCGTGGTTTCCAAGAAAACAGGCGCGCAATTACGGGTGTTCTCTTCACGGTGTATTATTTGTAAGGAGTTGATTACGGTTTTTCTCTCACAGCGAAACCCGTGCAAATAATTAGCAAGAGTGTAATAAAACATTATCGTTCTAATGCAGTATTGCTAACGTGACGGACACTTTCCAAAGCTAGCCATTCTAGCGGGTTGTCTTGTATAGGAATGAATGGCCTTTTTGTGGAATTTATCGGGGTATAAACTTGGAAAAGTCGCGGGAATACTGGACGAAGGCCGGAAGGCCTCGTCCAGTATTCCCACGACTTTTCCAAGTTTATATCCCCGATAAATTCCACAAAAAAGGCCATTCATTCCTTATAATTCCAGCATTTGAATTAAATTCATCAAGAAAATGTGTTTATTTTCCGTTTTCTTAAGAATTATTTTAACTGCGCCTCACGGTTACGGAAAGTAGTTCGGCAAATGGGCGTTTACTGGGATATAAATTTTGGACGGAGACTTGCAACGGACCAATCAAATTGTGTAAATATTTTTGTTCTGGAATTATATACTAATAACTCCTCACCAAATATGCGCTAGGGTGATATGAAGCAAATTGCTGATTTAAAATGATATGACACAATTGATTCACATTATGATAAAACGTGTGCAGAAGTTTCATATTTCAAATTTGTTCTATTAAAGATAATTAAGCATGTAAGCAACATACAGGTATTTCCTAATATCAATGAAATGTCCGCGTATCCAATGCGCAATTCAATATAGTCATAACTATGTTACCAGACCGGTGTTAAAGAGGTCCCTTTACCAGCGTGAGTCAAGAATAGGTTCCGTCTAGACAGACTGCGGTAATCTTGCTACATGTGTGTCAGGGCTCCAGATAAGGAATCAGTAATTGAGTATTGTCGCTCCATCATTTCTGAAGCGATTGGGTATTTCAAAATTTTAATTGGGTAAAATAAAATCACACTACTGTTTACACATCAACAGACGGCAATTATTGAATAGTTTGCTTCGAAATGAAAATATGTCTTGGCATTTCATTAGAATTGTCTCCTTGGAGACAATTCTAATGAAATACCAAGATGTGTTTTCATGGAAAATAAGAAAGATATGCTATATTTGTGGTCTGCTTATTGTTTTCTGCAGCATGGTAAAGGTACCACAAAATTTGTATTGCTTTTTGATACTCGCTACTTCTGATTTCAATTGGGATTTTGGCAATTTTAATTGGGTATTTACGCAAATACGCAGCTTATCTGCAGCATGTTTGTACTTATATACACGGTGTGACTTGTAGTATAGTTGCCCTTCTCGCACCGCCAACGACTATGTTTTGTTGCGAGAAACAAATTGTGCTAAAGTGCTACTGTCTTGAATTGAATTGTTACCCAATTATGTTCCATTTTCAGTGGAATAGCCTTATAATTGCAATACCAGATTAATCTGTCATTTGTAGAACATTTTTAAGCTTGACATGTTGAACATTCACAGAGTATGATACTCAGATTCTTCGGAAGGGCAACATGATACGCCAGTAAACAATAAGCCAGTAAACAAATAACGTGCCTACAACTGTTACAAAGGCTGTTATGCCCCGTCACGACATTCACTGATAGCAGCGCTCCAGATAAGGTGCGTATTTTACGCAATTATTTTAGCTGAATACGCATTGATTATCAAAAGTGGGAGTACAAAATAAGCACAGCAATGTGAAAATACGCATTGATTTTCAAATTGAGTAGTGTGAATACTGTCAGAAAGTTGAAAATTCACTTAGTTTTGCTTTCTGCAGCGCTATTAATGAATGTTTAAATTTGTTATTTGTTTTATCATTTGTTCCCTATTTAGTTATGAAAAAAATCAATTATCCATTTGTAAAAGTAAAATACGAAATTATTTTGAAATCAGGGGGTTTAGTACGCTTGAGACACAAACCTTATCTGGAGAATGTAACAACGGACGGATTTCACGCCGAAAATTCCATTTATTAGCAACTCCACTACTATCACGTATTTGACGGCGTACCTCCAACTTCTCGGGCTCCTTAAAGACGGCCGGTGGCAGCTCGTCCTTGCCATCGGCGAGTCGCTGACTCTGGATCTTCAGCTTCAGCTCCTCCTTTATGATGGGCGTCAGTGACCCCGTCTCTATGGATGCCAGCGTCGCCTGCACCAGCTGGTAGTCGAGCCCCTCCATGCTGACACCCAACACGTCGCCCTCCGCAGTTGGCTGCATCTGTAAACCGGCCGTGAGTGTTATTTACTTATTATTGAGCTTGTCCCAGTTCAGTGGGTGATGAACGGACACAGGTAAATAAGCGAACTTGTTGACGTCGAAGATCATATATTACTAGAGGCGGAATAGGACTATAAAACAAATCTTGGCACACCAATATACAAAAATAGTATTGACTGGATATCAAAAATGTTTCACGGCACCGTGTTTCACGGCACATACGCACTGTGTTGACGGAATAAAAAGGTATGGTGTATACACATCCTGTCCAATAAAAGGTTATGAAATGAGTGTTAAATGGGTTGTGGCGGGAACGTGGTGGGAGGCGGTGGAGATATGTGTGCGGAATATCGCAGTCCTGATGGAATAGTCTTGACATTATCATTGTGCAGAGCTCCAGATAAACTACGTATTTGCGTAAATACCCGATTAAAATTGCCAAAAACCCAATTGAAATCAGAAGTAGCGAGTATCAAAAAGCAATAACAAATTTGTGGTACCTTTATCATGCTACATAAAACAATAAACAGACCACAAATATAGCATATTTTTCTTATTTCCATGAAAACACATATTGGTATTTCATTAGAATTGTCTCCAATTTTACACATCAACAGACAGATGTGTTCTCATGGAAAATAAGACAAATATGCTATATTTGTGGTCCGTTTATTGTTTTCTGCAATGGTACCACAAATCTTTTACTGCTATTTGATACTCGCTACTTCTGATTTCAATTGGGTTTTTGGCAAGTTTAATTGGGTATTTACGCAAATACGCAGCTTATCTGGAGCGATGGCTACCATAATTCGCTCAGTAGAAGTTCTTTCTTACGGAAGCCCATTAGGGCCACTTCACTTTTTTTAATTTCCATTTATTCAAGATGTTTTCTTGAATTTTCAAATTTTTTTTTTTTGAATTTTCAAGATCTTTTCTTGAATTTTCAAGAAAAGATCTTGAAAATTCAAGAAAAGAACTTGAAAATTTAAGAAAACATCTTGAAAATTCAAGTAAACATTTTGAAATATTGAATTTTCAAGTTCTTTTCTTGAATTTTCAAGAAAAGATATTGAAAATTCAAGAAAAGAACTTGAAAATTCAAGAAAAGAACTTGAAAATTCAGGAAAACATCTTGAAAATTCAAGAAAAGATCTCGAAAATTCAAGAAAGTATTGAATTTTCAAGTTCTTTTCTTGAATTTTCAAGATCTTTTCTTGAATTTTCAAGAAAAGATCTTGAAAATTCAAGAAAAGAACTTGAAAATTCAGGAAAACATCTTGAAAATTCAAGAAAAGATCTCGAAAATTCAAGAAAGTATCTTGAAAATTCAAGAAAAGATCTCGAAAATTCAAGAAAATATAAAAAAAGTGAAGTGGCCCTAATGGGCTTCCGTACTTTCTCGCTTGTACATGCAGCATCCTCTTAGTAAATATTATACTGCACTCAAGCCACGCCCGCACAAAAATATGCCCGGAAAACCATGTTGACAAAATACCTGCTGTTTTTGGAGACACCAACGCCGTTATGATAGTCTTCTTGTTTTGCAGTTTGCATGTGCGGGAATTCACTATGCCGGCGAAGCCAAATTTATTGTTAACTGGTGAACTGGTTTTGCCGCGATACTTTTAACAGATTCTTCACTGTGTAGTGAATAAAATGCAGTTACATGAGGGGAACAAGAAACTAATTTGCGGATAGGTTTTAATAAATTCAAACAAATAAACATGTTCATTTATAAACAATTGAAGTGACAATACCATTAAAGGTACATGCCCACTCAGTAGGCACAAACTGTTCTTTATATAAATTAAATAAGTGTATAATTGTGTCACTATTCCACCAGTTCTAAAAATTACGAGTGCCCGCCTAACAGATATAATCTTTTAGTAATATTTATTTTGCTGATAGTGACACGCGGTGCTATCAGGCTATTTTCATATGCAAATGACGCATGATATTTTTTAATTATTTATACTAATTAAATGCGTCACCTGAAAAACTATTATTTTCGACAGATTATAAAGTATGATCTTTGCACATCGAAACATAAATACAGAGTATAAATAATAACGTCCGTTAACATTTTAAGGAAACAATGTTATCGCCCCTAATATCTGTGTAGAAATTTAATTCTGAAATAAAATGTAAAATAATGTCAATCAATATGTGGGGTAATAGTGAATTAATGTTTATTTTGCCAGAATATGTCTCCGATGATGTATCTGATATAAAGAACATTTTGCGCCTACCTTTAATTATTCGTAAACGTTATTCCTTTTCTGGTTGCGTTGCCGATAATAAAGTCGACATGTTGCCGGTACACAATGTCGACCAACAATGGCGTCGAAGCTGACGCAAGTGCCCTTGGTAAACCCCCAGGTACACGGAGGCAGTAATTGGGGCGTAGTCTGACTAGTTAGTCAGTAGATTTTATATCAATAATTCTATTTTTTATATCGAAATTCCAGGTGCGCCGTTTTACTTTTTTTTAACGGAATTGATATCAATAAATAATGCATAATAAATAGAACGTGTGCCCACCCCATAGCGCGGTTTTACTATTTATGCAATATTTATTAATATCAATAACATCGAATTATTCGTATCAGTAAATAGATTTATTGACTTCAAAAAATTGAATTATTGACATGATGAGCTGCATTTGGTGGTCGGAGACACGGAACTCGATTCTTCGCAAAAACGACAGAAGTATGGGCGAAAATACAGAGACCACCAAATGAATCTTAACAAGACGCGTTCGATGCGCCATATTTCATCAAATACGTTACGTAATAAAGACACTATAAAAGAATACGTACTTTGAATCAGATGGATTCTGGAAATTTCAGTACCTGTTCTTGTTGTTAGTACCACGTGATCATACACCTTGAAATAGTGTATCAATAACTATTGGGTGTATAGTAAAACCGCTCCCCATAGGGGTATGCCTAGTACCAGTCACGTGTTAGCCCCACCCTCCATAGACGGGGACATGGCGCCGGGAGGCGGGGCTTCCGCAGGAAATATGGTAAGGTTACGAGACAATTCCGAACATGCACGCTTCAGGGGTTCTACATGCTGACCACAATAATGGGGTTTGACTTATAACCATTTATGCCGTCAACTGTGGAAACCGTCTGTATCCTCGCGTTATGGAGCAAATGCGGTTATGGGATTTCTTACAGCCGGATACAGCCCTGTATACGGATACGATGCGTATGTATTCTACATTTTATCCATGGCCGACACTCGTGGATTTTCAATAGGGGTATTGACGCGACGGTTCAAATGAGTAGTCACAATATATACTTTCATTGAGGAACAACACAAATACATATAAAATAGTAAAATAAATCATCATCGCAATGGTGTATTCCGAATGTACTTAATGGGTTAAAGCGAAGGTGAATCAGGGGCCCGTTACACTAAACTTAGTACGACTAAAATGTTCGTAAGCGCAAAATGATGATAGTCGGTAAATTTCACATTAACAATGTTTTCTTGTAAATAATTATTGGATTTACATTTATGAAACATAGGCTGCACAATAAATGTAACTCCAATATTTAGTATAGTCTGGACATTTCAATTGATGGATTTACATTTATTGAACATAGGCTGCATATGCTCAATATATAAATCCATCAATTGAAATGTCCAGACTATCCTAAATGCGTACGCAGTTTAGGCTACACAAAATTAATGTTTAGATTCTCATCCTCGCCCCCCCTAATAAAACAAAACGGCCAGCCCAAGGGTTTATATAATAATAATAATAAAAATAAAATAATTAAAAAACATTTGGTAAAATTTACGAAAATGGTGCGGCCACCCCCCTCCCCGCCAGACTCGCAATACTTCAATATGAACATGTTATTACAAAACACTATTGCATGCAACTGCGCCTTGCCGTTCAACACCTCGTTTTAATATTGCCTGAAAATAAAAAATAAAAGTGTCCCACCCGCCCCATTTCTCCCCAAAATTATAACCATTAATTTGTTGTCGCCTTTGTTAAACGGCCCCCAGAAGAGCTGCAGCAAGGTACAAGTATTTCGCAAAACATCGCCACCGCACACTTTGCACGCACAAAATGGCTGTGATAATGTAATAAATTCAGTATAATAACAATTAATAAATTTATCCTTAAATTGAAAATTTCTCCCTCAAACTATACTTTGCTAGATAAGTAAACTTTTCAATGTTGGTTAAATAAGCTACATATATTTACGGAGCCCCGCAGGGGACATGGATTTTTTTGTTGACTTTTTCGTGGGCCAATTGGGTTCAGAAATAGGATACAAATCTACAATTGTGGATTATACTACATGTAGTTTTACAAACTCTGATTCATCACTTTCTATGTATATCTGAGACACAATGCCTTTAAATAGCGAGACAGTTATTTCCACTTCCGCTTTGTACATGTAATAATATTATGTAAAAGACAATTAGTAAACATATCTTAGTAAATTATGCCGTCGTGGGTATAACCGGTACTGCTGTGGAGCGGTATCCAAACGGAAGTTATCCCTATCTGGCCAAAACGTTGTGAAAACGTTCAGTTCAATTTTGCTGACGCATCCTCACACAATATGGCGGCTATCGCCCACACTGACTTCTCGGCGTGTTACAATACTTATACATGCATTCCTATAATAAGATTTGCTCATCACAGTTATAACATGGCATATTTTTAAAATATACTTTTAATATATGAGAAATATTCTTCAAAAGTAAAGTACATGTATTTGCAAATAATTCTAAAAATAAACTAAATATACTGTTTACATATTTGATGTTTATAAATATATGGAATGTATGCGACACTGGGCCATGAGATCATTATGACCCAATATAGCAGCAGCCCCTTAAAGATAATAAAACAAATGAAATAAATCGCAAAAAAGAATCAAAGATATATATCTAGTCTCGGCCACAGTAGGTGTTCATTTCTCGAAACAATATATAGCATAGAACATATAGACACGCTTGTAAATATATACATGATATTGTATTCCCGAAACAAATTACACGTACTTGCAAAACTATTACGTAAATCGAAAACCTTCTTACAAATAGAGGATCTTACATGAGTTATAATTTAATATGATATTTATTAAACGAGTTTACTGATTTCGTACCTGTTTTCTGGTAACGAGCTAATTTGCATATTTATTACACTAGTGCATTATGATTTTTATTACATCGTGTTATTACACTAGCTGTGAAAGTCTAGTTTATGCAATAAAAAGCATAATGCAATATAAATCTACTAGGTATGTAAAACTATCTTGAAAAAAGGACATTGTTAACTGTTTAGTTTTTGGACCGCAACTCTCCCCTAATTTGTCTAAATTATAACTTTTTAATGCAAATTCCATTTAATTATATACGTAAATATGTAATTAAATACCTCGTTCTGTTGCATACTGAGTAGAGAGATCGATATCAATTGAGCACCATTTAAGTCCAGCCGTTCACAATGCTTGCAAATTTGAAGTGACTTTATGAATGAACAGCTCAGCAATTTCCATACAAGTCTGAGCATGTTCTGGCAAACACGTGTTTTAAGCAGGGGAGTTAACCGACCAAAATATTTTGAAACTGTGCAGTGATGTGCGACACAATATGCAGCAACGGCAACAACCGAGTATTACCGCATACAAAACCGCCACGTCAGCAAATATGTCGTTTCATACGTTTATTTTTAGAAAAGGGTAAAACCAGAATTGAACGCGTTCACATGAATGAATATTCATTCACATGAATGAATATTCATGAGGTAGGCAATATGTCAAACGAGTTTCTAATATTATAACTCAGAGTCTCTGCGGTTGCATCAGAAAACTTCACATACATTTGCTGGACATGTTACAACTTGTACATGACCTACACAGGTTAGTACGGAGCCCATTAGGGCCACTTAACTTCTTTTTTTTTTTATCTTTTCTTGAATTTTCGAGATCTTTTCTTGAATTTTCAAGATGTTTCAAGAAAAGATCTTGAAAATGTTCAAGTTCTTTTCTTGAATTTTCAAGATAGAAAAGATCTTGAAAATTCAAGAAAAGAACTTCAAAATTCAAGAAAAGAAGATGTTTTCTTGAATTTTCAAGTTCTTTTCTTGAATTTTCAAGATCTTATCTTGTTTTCTTGAATTTTCAAGTTCTTTTCTTGAATTTTCAAGATCATTTGAAAAGATCTTGAAAATTCAAGAAAAGAACTTGAAAATTCAAGAAAACAAGTTCTTTTCTATCTTGAAAATTCAAGAAAAGATCTTAAAAATTCAAGAAAAGAACTTGAAAATTCAAGAAAACATCTTGAATAAATGGAAATTAAAAAAAAGTGAAGTGGCCCTAATGGGCTTCCGTAGTAGGTTAGATATACATGAACACTGGACAACGATATTATCAGCATTCAGTGGCGTAGCCAGGGAGGGGGTGGAGAGGGCGTTTCACTAAACGTCGTACTACTAAAATGTTCGTAAGTGCAAATTTAGGATCGTTTGGAAATTTCAATTGATGGATTTACATTTATTGAACATAGGCTGCATGCAGCATATACTCAATACATGTAAATCCAATATTTGTTAACAATAAAACATTGTTAAATGTGGAATTTACAGACTATCATAATTCGCACTTACCAACGTCTTAGTCGTACGAAGTTTAGTTAAACGAGGGGGTGCAACTTGTGGATCGAGCTTGGAATGTGGTGCGGGATCCGCGTTCCCCGGACAACATATTGATTTCTACATTCTTCCATGTCCTCAATTATAGTTACACGTACATATGTACATGCATATTGTATGTATTTCCTTCAGAAAAAAAAACGTAAGTTAAAGTAAATATAGACAACTGACTAAATGCTAGGGGGATGCGGTCTCCCCCCCCCTCCCCCCCCCCTCCACCCTGACCACGCCACTGTTACCGTATACAAATTATATCGCATACATATCGTGTATTTTGTTTACACACATGGGTACTGGAATAAATGTTATTAGCTAATGTTGCTAATTGTTGGATTCAAAATGACAAACTATGGCGTCTCGGTTTATTTTTCTTTGCAAACAAAATGCAAATATACATTTTGATTCTTATTATAGGTACGTGACATTTGGTTTACGAAAATGATGCCTCCATCCTTTATACCACATCTTTGTTACCTAATCTTCAAACTGCTTGCGATTATAAAGTGTATCGCGCATTCACATGCCAGTAGCCGATTTCACCAAAATTACAAAGTACATGTATACTTATTTTGTACACTTTGAGGGAGAAATTTACGGAGAAAGTTTTTAATTGTTATTATACTTAATTTATTACATTCAGTGTAATAATTCTGCATACTTGTAATCATCAAATATATGAAGTCGTTAGTTCTATATGAAATAATACATTTTGGAAAAAAATATGATTGCTCCTTCAAAGTATACTTTGCTAGATAAGTATACTTTGCAATGTTGGCTACTGGCATGGTTAAGTTTATAACTGAAAACTGATTCCAACCTGCCAACCGATATAACGGACCAGAGAAACAGTCAACAAGTGACAGCCGTCGACTAGTGACTTAGAACATTTCTGGCCGAGCTCATTCATACGGAGCCCCGCAGGGGACATGGATTTTTTTAAATTAATTCTTCCCACGTAACAACAATTCGTTCCCACGATATAACAATTCGTTCCCACGAATTAACAATTCGTTCCCGTGGGAACGAATTGTTATTTCGTGGGAACGAATTGTTAAATTGAAGGAACGAATTGCTATTTCGTGGGAATTAATTAATAAAAAAAAAGAGAATTTTACGTCCACTGCGGGGCACCGTACATTCATGTTTGGTTACTCATGGGCGAAAATTAGAAAACAAGTTTCGACTGTCGGAATAAGGACCAGAGTACAGTAGTATATTCTGATCAGAACTGCTCGGATGCCTGGGGCCGTTTCACTAAACTTCTTACGACTAAAATATTCGTAAGTGCAAATTTAGGATCGTCTGGAAATATCAATTGATGGATTTACATTTATTGAGCATAGGCTGCATATGCAGCCTATGCCCAATAAATGTAAATCCAATAATTGTTTACAAGAAAACAATGTTAATGTGGAATTTACAGACTATGATAATTTTGTATTTACGAACATTTTAGTCGTACGAAGTTTAGTGAACCGGCCCCCTGAACTATGGCTACGCTCGTCGCACACGTCGCAATGTATCTGTTTCAAGCAAAGTCACAGCCATCAGTAAAATATAAATATTCATTATTTAATTAGGTTAAGCTTAAGAGCAAGAGTATTGCTGTTCAGAAAGCGATATTCATAAATACGGTACTGAGACTTACTGTATACTTGATTTATTATTCGGACACTATATATACATTTGATTTCCTTTCAGCAATCTTGTCTGTGTGCCGGAAAACACCATTGATAAACATAGTGCCATTATCATCCATAGTTGGTATAATGACCGTTAATGTACTTAGTAAACATAACCTGAATTGTTTGACTGTCACGCAGTGCGCCCGCGTGACATCCAGAAATGTCGGGTTAGTCTCAACACTGTGATGCCTCTGATATACATCTCCGCCGGTTGCTGATTTGATCAGGTGACTAGCTTTGTATTGGCCCGACACGTACTGACTGATAACATAATGTCGTACCAGGCGTTGGCCTGGTACGAATATCCGGGCTACGACGAATTGAAAACTGACGTTTCATTGGTCGAACGGCATCATGTCGTTATCGAATGACGTCATCATTCTTTTCAAGGAAAACCACGTTATAAGTGCCTATTTTGTAACGTAAAACGGTACCTGATAAATATAATACAATGCTAGTGTATTTTGATATCAAGTTTATCGGGCTCGGCTCGGAAACTGTAGGACTTCCTCGGCAAGCCTCGGTATTCCTACGCGTTTCCAAGCCTCGCCTGATAAACATAATATCAAAAGCCACTAGTATGGTATTTTCTATATCACTAGCCCGGTATTCTCTACATGTGCGATGTCAGTAGATCCAGGGGGCCGTTTCACTAAACTTCGTACGACTAAAATGTTCGTAAGTGCAAATTTAGGATCGTCTTACTTATTGGATTTACATTTATTGAGCAGAGGCTGCATCTGCAGCCTATGCTCAATAAATGTAAATCCATCAATTGAAATTTCCAGACGATCCGAAAGTTGCACTTACGAACATTTTAGTCGTACGAAGTTTAGTGAAACGGGCCCCAGTTGGCGACCTCCACAATGTTGACTATAATTGAGACACGCCATGTAATTTCACGAACTACGTTTACATATTTACAATATTTCCTGTAAATGGCGTCAAAAGTTGACAAGATTTTCAGAGTACATGTGGAATTATGACTTTCTTTTTGAAAAAATATTGTACATTTTGTAACCTTATTTTATGAAATTACGTCCGAAAGTTCAAAATCGCATGGCGTGTGTCATTATTATGTGGCCGTGGCTGGTAAATTTGACTTATGAGATGTGTGACCTGTGCAACTCTTGATCAAATAGCGCACTCTGTAACCGGATAGCATTTCAATAAGTATTGCTTGTTAGAAGTATGACGGGTGTTTTCGTTGATGGAATGGCGAACAGTGCAGATCCTGATCAGACTGTGCGGATGCACAGGCTGATCCGGATCTACACTATCCTTATCAGATTGTGTGGATGCATAGGTGATCTGGATCTACACTGGTCGCACAAACCTATAAGCCCCATTTCTTCAGGCACAGCCACATTTGAGTGCTAGAACTATAGTGGCTGACCTGGTTCTACACTGGTCGCAAACACATATAAGCCTCATTTCTCCAGGCACAGCCACATATAATGAATGCTGCAATAATGTCGATACTTGCAGGAGACTGACACAATTAGTAGACGTTTTTATTGACTTTTTTATATATTTAAATTATGTATTGTCAACAGCGAATGCTATGATATCAGGCATGTAGCCTATTTCACCAAAAGTATACTTTTCTAGCAAAGTATATGTACTTTGAGGGAGAAATTTTCAATTTTATGATAAATTTATTAATTTTTATTATACTGAATGTATTACATTATCACAGCCAATTTGGCTGTGATAATGTAATACATTCAGTATAATAATTCTGCATACTTTTAATCATGAACTATATGCACTTGTGTTAGTTCTATATGAAATAATGCATTTCAGGAAAAATAAATGATTACTCCCTCAAAGTATACTTTGCTAGATAAGTATACTTTGCAATGTTGATGAAATCGGCTACAGATTAACGGGGCGAATCCCATATTTCACTCGTACGGGGGGTGGGGGGGGGGGGGGGGGGGTGGGGGGGGGGGGTCCCAAAATCAAATCTGAATATTTACAGAAAAAAATATATTCAGCCCTGAAATTAGAATATCCTTCCTGATTTGGTGCCAGGTTCTTATCTTATTAGTCGAACAACTGTCATTTTGCCAACAAACTTTTGGCTACTAAACACATTATTTCTAAAAAATATTTAAATGTAAGTACTTTTGACATTGTACAAGGAATGCTGCAATAATGTCGGAAGTTGCGAGAGAAGACTTACTAGATACGTAGATATAGTACAGATCAATATGTATAACGTCAGCATGTCGTCAGAATGTAATGTATGTACATATGTACCCGTATTAAATGGACCGTTGGCTGATAAAGGAGACATTCGTATGGAAGCGTCCTGGGGCCAGTGCAAACATTAGGGCTTAGTATCTCCTAATTAAGACTTGGTTTCTCCTAATAAGGACTTATTATCTCATAATTAGGATTTAATATCTTCTAATTAGGAGATAAAATAATTTTTAACATTGAAATAGATAGTAAGTCCTAATTAGGAGATAGTAAGCCATAATTAGGAGATACGAATTCCTAATTAGGAGTTAGTAGTACCTCCTAATTAGGAGTTGATAACAAATATTTTAGCATGGACACCAGGACGCTTCCATACATTCGTGCTCTACAAACACGTATTACATGCTGTCATTCTTGGAGATGACCATGTCAACCCTACATACCCCTATAGCGGTGATTCCAAACAGTGTACAAGCAGATAGGTCGACACGTGACATCCAAATCTGGGGACCGTTTCACTAAACTTCATACGACTAAAATGTTCGTAAGTGAAACATTATGAGCCTGTACAATTCACATTAACACTGTTTTCTTGTAAACAATGATTTGATTTACAGCCTATGCTCAATAAATGTAAATACATCAATTGAAATTTACAGACGATCCTAAATTTGTACTTACGAACATTTTAGTCGTACAAAGTTTAGTGAAACGGCCCCCAGCAAATGTTCATATGTTTAGAGAAAACAATTTTTTTTTTTTATAAACGGACTAGTCTAAAAATCATTTTGTGACGATTGGATTGATCGGAAAATTAACATATCAAATATATTCCAGCTATTTAGGGTTGAACGGGTTCATACTGGTTAGTTTGACTGACTGGAGGTCAGTGTATGCCCTGCTCAGACAGTGTGGTCATGCAGGCTTACTCATGACTATGCTGGTTGCACGTGTCATTATAGGAATGAATGGCCTTTTTGTGGAATTTATCGGGGTATAAACTTGGAAATGTCGCGGGAATACTGGACGAAGGCCGGAAGGCCTCGTCCAGTATTCCCGCGACTTTTCCAAGTTTATATCCCCGATAAATTCAACAAAAAGGCCATTCATTCCTTATAATTCCAGCATTTGAAATAAATACATCAAGAAAATGTGTTTATTTTCCGTTTTCTTAAGAATTATTTTAACTGCGCCTCACGGCTACGGAAAGTAGTTCGGCGTGGGAGTTTACTGGGATATAAATTGTTGACAGACTTGCTACGGGCCAATCGAATGTTAGGGAATTGTGTAAATATGTTTGTGCTGGAATTATAATGCCCATATCCTCAGCCCGGGGAGGGGTGGGCTCATATACTAGTATATTATGTATTACAAACTTAGTCATGTTAAATACAATTTTGCATATGTACAGTGAAACCTGTACGGCTTAGAGGTTTCACTGTAAATCAGATATTTGATCATTTTGAGCCAGAGTTCTGGCTGTTGTAGGGAGGTTAATGCTGAATCAAATTTTGTCGTCCGCTGTTTATTTATTTTCTTCGATAATAACATGTTTTTATTAAGAAAGAATGCAAAAGCAACAGTAGACAACAATTTTCGTGCTCAGCATTCTAAGGGTTAGATATAGAGGAAACCATCCATTTGGGATATAAAATAGCGGCTGTAACTTACAAAGAGGGTGTTGTTTGAGAGGTGGCCGTTCACGGAGGTTCACGGAGGTTCGACTGTAGCTTGTTCTCAGTTTGGGAGACCTTAGGGTGTTTGTGACTGTCTCTATCCTGATTATGAAGTGCGCAGTAATATCATTAACCCTTCCTACGCTGTTGACGGAAATTGCCGTCTGCTGTTTTTCATTTTTGCTTTAATTATTAACAAAAAACTGGTTTTGACAGCACATGAGAATCGTCTCCACTGGAGACGATTCTCATGTGCTGTCAAAACCAGGTTTTTGTCGAGAAATATTGAAAATAAATCATTTCCAGCAGACAACATTTAATTCCGCGTAGTATTAAGGGTTAAAAGGGAAAGAAACGTTCGTTATACTGCATGTTCTCATGTTTCAAAATACTTTTTCTGATGGGTGGATATGTAGTAACAACATAAATGCGTATTTAATATTCAGATTTTATGTGTGTCAGAAGTATAAAAAAACATGTTATTGTTTATCAACACATTTCGAACTCATGCAATTTAACAGTAAACAATCTCCAGTGATATGTGATATATGACGCTAGATGAGCCTGGAGAACTATGCTACAGAGCTCCAGATAAGTTTTGTATCTAAAGGATATATACCCCCAGATTGCAAATTCATTGCATATTTTACTTTTACAAATTTATTGTTGATTTTGTTCCTTATTAAATAGGGAACAAATGATAAAAAAACATTTAAAGATTCACTTATTTGAGCTGCAAAAAGAAAACTGTGTTTGCTTTTTGCTGCTCAATTATGTAAATTACAACGTTATTACAGTATTGTCACTACTCAATATGAAAATCAATGTGTATTTTCACATTGGTGTGAGTATTTTGTACTCCCACTTTTGATAATCAGTGCGTATTCTGCTAAAATAAGTGCGTAAAACACACCAATACGCACCTTATCAATAGCCGATTTCATCAACATTGCAAAGTATACTTTTCTAGCAAAGTATACTTTGAGGGAGTAATCATTTACTTTTCCTGAAATGCATTATTTCATATACATGTAGAACTAACTACTGCATATATTTCATGATTAAAAATATGCAGAATTATTATACTGAATTTATTACATTATCACAGCCAAAATGGCTGTGATAATGTAATAAATTCAGTATAATAAAAAATAATAAATTTATCATAAAATTGAAAATTTCTCCCTCGAAGTATACTTTGCTAGAAAAGTATACTTTGCAATGTTGGTGAAATAGGCTACTGGTCCTGATTGATCAAGTGTTGATAGGTTGGTGAAATAGGCTACTGGTCCTGATTGATCAAGTGTTGATAGGTTGGTGAAATAGGCTACTGGAGCTCTGATGCCATACTACTTGCTACCACCACAGGTGGAAGACTCGGACCTATGACACCAAAAACATGCCTATTAAAAAAATCCCATTACCCCACCCACTTGGTCTCGTACATTACTATCTTCTATTTATAAGATGGTAATGTACGAGACCAAGTGGGTGGGGTAATGGGATTTTTTTTTTAATAGGCATTTTTTGGTGTCATAGGTCAGAGTCTTCCACCTGTGGCTACCACTATAGGAATAAATGGCCTTTTTGTGGAATTTATCGGGGTATAAACTTGGAAAAGTCGCGGGAATACTGGACGAAGGCCGGAAGGCCTCGTCCAGTATTCCCGCGACTTTTCCAAGTTTATATCCCCGATAAATTCCACAAAAAGGCCATTCGTTCCTTATAATTCCAGCATTTGAAATATATTCATCAAGAAAATGTGTTTATTTTCCGTTTTCTTAAGAATTATTTTAATTGCGCAACACGGTTACGGAAAGTAGTTCGGCATGGGAGTTTACTGGGATATAAATTTTGGACAGAGACTTGCTACGGGCCAATCAAATAATAGGGAATTGTGTAAATATTTTTGTGCTGGAATTATAGATGTTTGAACAGATGGTCATTATGTTGGTGTCAAATGGGTATTTTGGTGGATTTGGGGTATATTTGGGTGGATTTCGTTGGGATTTGGGTAATTTACATAGTTTTGTGCAACTACTAATGCTGAATCATTACATACGACAGAAATCGTCAATTATCTGCACATTCACTGTTCCGAACTTTCGGACACCTTTTATACTGTAAAAATACCCACAAAGGACGTGTAGTTTATGGGAGGTGACGTACATTGTATGTTGGTAACAATGCACCCACACCACCAGATATACCGAAATAACCCATAAAACACCGAAATATGAACCGTTCTTCCAGAACCTGGTGTCCGTTTCACTAAACTTTGTACGACTAAAATGTTCGTATGTGCAAACTTTCACATTAACAATATGTGTTTGTAAACAATTATTGGGTTTACATTTATTGAGCATAGGCTGCAGCTTATGCTCAATAAGTGTAAACCCATCAATTGAAATTTCCAGACGATCCTAAATTTGCACTTATGAACATCTTACTCATACGAAATTTAGTGAAATGGCCCCCTTGCTACATGCACCACTTATAGACATGCACACACGTCCTAGTGGGTCACGTGGCTAGCTGCGCATTGACCAAGTTGTCACCGACTGGTATAAAACCGACACGCTGTGCATTTGTTATTGATTTCATAAGAAACTTGACCTAACCTCGTTTCTTATGAAATCGGTATACTTGGTTACTAAATACATATTATTATATGACAACGTATTTCAATCATTCTCATTTATTTATTCATGTAAACAAACAATTGTTCACCTCCTTAGAGCGCATGCGTAAATCTGACACGAAGAAATACAGTACTGATACATGATTTTATGAATATTCGCAGTAAGGGTCATATAATAAAACAATTATAGTATTTCGAGTCGGTGTACATGAGATTTACGGACCTTACAAAAGTGATGTTCACCTTCGCCTTCGGCGTCGGTGAACATCACTTTTCTCAGGTCCGTAAATCTCATGTACACCACCTTAAAAGACAATAATTGTATATTATAGTGAATAATCACTCAGCTGAATAATCATGTCAAAATAATATGCATGTGTATTCACCCATAATAATGCACAATGGCTTTGAGTAATGGAAAGTGTATTTATAAAATATATGGTTGATTTACCTTTTGTGTTTGTTCGTAGAACACTTAATGCAATAGTTTGACTAACAGAACGTGTATGAAATAATCATCTTCACTGAAATATTATCAAATCAATGGGTCAGTGGAATACGGGATATCCCCCTTCTTTCACTGACGCATTCATTTCCAAAATTATGAAACATACAAGTAGTATGTAGTTGGTATGGACACAATTAGACTCTGTAATATTGAAATCGCATGCATGTTCAATTTAGACAATACAATAACACATGATCATATGCAGTTTAACATACTAGTACATTGGCACGTCACAGTACGGCACTAGAAATCCTATTTCAAATGAATTAATATTACTTAAACACAAGAAATACAAAATAATATCTGAATCTTTTGGACATCAAGTTAATATTAATATATATTTTCCATGTGTGACTTAATAAATGGGATCTACGGGGCATCCATACAGTCCAAAGGATGTTCTGTGCTGTACACAAATTCAGTTATGGTTTTAACAAACAGTTTTCACCCTTATCAGCTAGGCTTAAGGTGTTTCCTACACGATATGGGGGCCGTTTCACTAAACTTCGTATGACTAAAATGTTCGTAAGTGCAAATTTAGGATTGTCTGGAAATTTATTTATTGATGGATTTACATTTATTGAGCATAGGCTGCATAGGCAGCCTATGCTCAATACATGTAAATCCAATAATTGTTATCAATAAAACATTGTTAATGTGAAATTTACAGACTATCATAATTTTGCACTTACGAACATTTTAGTCGTACGAAGTTTAGTGAAACGAGCTCCAGTTGTTTTACTGACCATACATATCAAAAGCAACATTTCTCCAGTCACAGCCAGATAAAAAAGCAATTCCCAGTGCATGCTCATGTTTTCTATGCTAAATCTCATAATGACATCTCTGAATGTTGCATCAAACATTTTCCACTATACGTTTTACCTTACTTTAGACAATTAGCTAACGCACCAGGACAAATTCAAGAGTTAATCTGAATAGATATTGCCCATGGCAAGACAGTCCGGATTTGTTCCTGGCTAATCGTTTAGACATCGTGTTGACATCGTTTCTGTTTTTATTATTAGAAAAATATATTTTCAGTGGTTTAAACACGATTAAAAACAAAGAAAACGGTGTGAAAACGATGCATTGAAAGTCGATTAAATAGTTGAACACGGTGTATTTAAACGGAGTACAAAACAAAGAAATGATAATCATTTCTATGCATAGTGTTGCACGAAACGATCGCTTTCACTATAGAAATGAATGGCCTTTTTGTGGAATTTATCGGGGTATAAACTTGGAAAAGTCGCGGGAATACTGGAAGAAGCGATAAAAAATTACAATTTTCGAAAAAAAATATTTTTTTAAGGCCTCGTCCAGGCCATTCATTCCTTATAATTCCAGCATTTGAAATAAATTCATCAAGAAAATGTGTTTATTTTCCGTTTTCTTAAGAATTATTTTAACTGCGCCTCACGGTTATGGAAAGTAGTTCGGCGTGGGAGTTTACTGGGATATAAATTTTGGACAGAGACTTGCAATGGGCCAATCAAATGTTACGGAATTGTGTAAATATTTTTGTGCTGGAATTATTGCGTATTACGTTCGTTTTCGTTTGTTTCGTTTGGGAACCTTCAACAAGTCTTAGCTGTATTAAACAGAGATATGTCCCTCCAGAACATGGACGGCAATAACACCACTGGTGCCTCACTGTAAATGATCTGCCTCCAGCTGCAGACCCTGTACACAATGCATGTATCGGTGCACACTGCATTGCTAACTTGAACTTCTGAGGCCCGTGTCACTAAACTTCGTACAACTAAAATGTTCGTAAGTGCAAATTTAAGATCGTCCGGAAATTTTAATTCATGGATTTACATTTATTGAGCATATGTAAATCCAATAATTGTTTACAAGAAAACAGTGTTAATGTGAAATTCAGACTATCATAATTTTGCACTTACAAACATTTTAGTCGTACAAAGTTTAGTGAAACGGTCCCCTGGTTAGCTCACATCTACCACCGTTACCCACAGGTGTTTGAACAGATGGTTAGAATGTTGGATGTCATATGGGTATTTGGTTGGATTTTGGTTAGATTTTGGTGGATTTCGTTGGTTTTGGGTAATTTACATAATATTTGTGCAACTACTAATGCTCAACCATTACACATGACATAAATCGTCAAGTATCTGCACATTCACCGTTCCGAACGGGCCCCTTTCTTACTGTCAAAATACCGAAAGGAAAGAAAGCCTTTTCAATATTTGGACAATAAAATTTCCAACATGCGTTGCTTTCAGACTGATTATATCATAAATTTTCAACAACCAACTCCAAATTCGGGTTCAGGAGACATATATGAATTTGCTGATGCCGATAGAATACGTGAACTGCATTGATCTGTTCCTACATTTAAGACATTAAAAGCCATACGGTTGCACGATTTTCCAACGAGCTGTGAAAGCGGAGATACACGTGTGGCTCACCATTTGATTGGATAGCCATTACCCCCGCGATGTGTCAAAATCAAATACGACATCCCCCTCCCGCCTCATCTATTATTAGGTGTCATCCAATGAGCGTCACAATGTAAAGAGGTTTACACGTCTATGTAAGGATGTGTAACCAAATTTCTCCGCTTTCACAGCTCGATCATCTATCAGAGAATATTTGACGTATTTCAGACATATACACATGTTTGACTTGCATCGGCGGTTCAGGTCCATTACATTAATCTAAAAAAACAAATTGGGACCGGTTGTATCGCTATCGTTTTGTTTTTGTTAGAAACGTACACGGGTAGAAGCTCCGTTTCTCACCTTGTAAATTCGTACTTATACGTGTAACTTGCCGGATGTGACGTAAATTGTATGTTGGTTTAACAATGCACCCATTCCATCACAGAGATACCGAAATAACCCATAAAACACCGAAATATGAACCGTTCTTCAAGAACCTGTGCCGTTACCTGCATTTATGTACACTTTCAGAAACAATAGTAACCCTTTCAACCTAGAGGCCAGAAAGCCAACTTGTGCAAACACTGTAGATCAAGATAAGCTGGCCATTATAGAGCCGTCTCGTCAGGATCTGCAAGATTTGCCTATTATTCACCTATAAAAAAATCAGCATTTTGTCATTAATGGAATAGTCGCAAAATTAGTATAAAAACGCCAGTGTAGGATATCCAGGGTTGAAAGGGTTATGGAATTAGGTCATAGAAAGATACACTTGGCTTCAATCATGATTGCTCCATAAGAGTGATGTGATATATGAATATAAGATATGTTAATATTGTCTTGTTACTGTATACTATATGATACATTGAGTTGCCATCTCTTTTCACCTCTTCAACCGTTTGGCAAATATACAGCAAATACTATGACAGTAAAACTTATAAAAAGCAGGTGCAATACATCATATTATGCCAGAAAACTATGCAAAATATCTGATAATTTCTCCTATCAATCTGAAAATAAATTTCAATGTGTAAACTTTTCTATCTGATGCACAGTATATTGTTAGTGTACACGTAATCCATAGACAACGCCATATCTACTCCAATAGTAGGCGAGTAAGACACCAGTGACAATACACAGGGGTAACTGCTTACATGTCACTGGATTTGATACAGTATGTATGGTAATACATGTGTATTTATCTGAATGTTACACACTGTATTCTCAAACATTTTAACAATTGCAACAGATCGACAAACTCTTGAGAAATAAGACTTTGTATATAAATGTGATGAAAACAACCCGTAGGACATTGTTGGTTAACAGCTTTAGAAGAGGTTGCACCAAATTGTATTTATGTATATGTTATATTATTTATGGTATGTGTCAAACGCAACAAGAGGTAAAACTGACTGATGGCTTATACACACTAAGATGGCCAACAAAGCAACTACATGTGTTGTATAGTATACATTAACAATCTAATGTTCACATATATGTTATACTACATATATTCCATCCCATTTAGGAAGCAATTATCTTTGAATCAAACGATGATCAAGTATGGAACGGGTCCTGAAGACGATATACTAATCCAGATCGTAATTGTGTTTCAACATCCAGTAAACTTTTCAGTTTGTTTAGATTTTACACCGTGTCAGAACACATGTGATTCTAGCGTGTCTTGGATGGTCATTTATTGTTTGTACATACATGAAACACCTTTCTAAATAATGTACAAAACAATTCAAATGCGCCCGGGTCTGAATGTTATGTAATTGCACATTGTTTAGAAAGGTGTTTCATGTATATACAAACAATAATTGACCATCCAAGACACGCAAGAATCACCTGTTTGTCAGAAGACTACAAAACAGTTAAACATGAAATATAAACAATGGAAGTTACTAGAATGGCTACGAAAGTGAATACGACAAATCACATGTCTATTAATGAAAATCATGTAAAAAGAGTTTCATTTTAGAAACAAATCTGCTGTTACAATCCCAATGTCACATGGGTGCCATAATATGGAACACTCTCGTAAAGACTTACGAGTTGGGAATGCAATGTGATAATCATGAAATAAATGGAAACTACACCTGTATCAGTGACAGTTCTATCATTTCGTATGATGTCGGTGCCGACCATGTGTCCATGAAGTAAGGTGTGTCTGGGCGACCGGACAATGCTACATGGCGGCAGGCACGTGAAATTCTCCCAATGGTTCCGTTCTCTGCCCTGGCGGCTATTCCATCTTCACCGAGTGGAATTCACACGACAAGAGCGGCTGGAAGTCAACTAATCCGAGATTTGGGCCTCAAGACGGTGACCTTCCACTACTCTCGAGCGGGGCGGTACTACACATGCGCACGG